>JANHMN010000002.1:129330561-129387187 GCA_030674055.1 Rhabdomys pumilio | reverse complement strand
AGGGAGGGAGGGAGGGAGGGAGGGAGGGAGGGGGAGGGAGGGAAGGAAGGAAGGAAGGAAGGAAGGAAGGAAGGAAGGAAGGAAGGAAGGAAGGAAGGAAGGACAGTTCTCCATGCTGTTGCTGTACTGTCACTACTTTAGAAGAATCCCTTGAATCCTAAAGCAGAACAGACATCAGATACCTCCTAGCTATGGCTGGGAAGAGTGAGTCAGCGTTTCCCCACAGCCCTTATGCAGAGTGCTGAATGAAGCTTCCGGGCCTCAGAGCCCAGCTCAGGAAGCTGGTTAGAAAGGCAAACCACGTTTCCACCCCAGAACCATTGAATCAGAACCTGCATTTTAATAAACCCTAGTGATTCACATGCACATTAAAGTTCTGGAAACACTGCCACTCACTTCCTCCTCCAATTTAATTCGACTTTTGATTTCATTCTGCCAAAGCTGATTTCATGATCTGGAGATTTTCCGAATCTACAAATTGTACCACGAAGAAACGTACTCAGTCGTCTCCAACAGTTCTTTATTTGCTGGGGCAACTTTAAAGCTAGAATCGGATGTTGACAGAGAGTCTTGTCCCACTGATCTATGAAAAAGCACTGCTAAGGTGATTATTCTGTCAGTGACCAGAGAAGGTGCTTTGGCCATTTGAAATCTTTTCTGGTTCCACACTGTTCTATTTCTGTGAAGACGGGCATTAGACTCTTTTTTGTTGTTGTTTTTCTTTTTTTTGTTTGTTTGTTTGTTTGTTTGTTTTTTCGAGACAGGGTTTCTCAGTGTAGCCCTGGCTGTCCTGGAACTCACTCTGTAGACCAGGCTGGCCTCGAACTCAGAAATCTGCCTGCCTCTGCCTCTCAAGTGCTGGGACTAAAGGCGTGCGCCACCACCGCCCGGCTTGGCATTAGACTCTTAATTGGAATTGTGTTGAGTCTGCAGGCCACGTTGGGTGGTATGGACATTTCACTAGTGTCTCTGACAACAAACATAAGTTATCCTTTCACCTATTTATGTCTTCATGATGTCTCAAAGCTCGTTCACCAGTATTCTATGATTTCCAGGATACGATATTATTCTGTTTAGTTGGGATTGCTTGGTTAAGTTCATTTTCAGGTAGATTTCTTGTTAGTCTATAAAAAGTATTCATCTTTGTTTGCTGAGTTTATAACTTACAACTTCACTGAGTTTATCAGTTCTATTAAGATTTGGTTGTGTGTGTGTGTGTGTGCACATGTGTATGTGTATGTGCATGTGTGTGTGTGTGCGTGTGTATGTGTGTGTTTAACTAAATGTCTTTAAAATAGCAGAGTTAGAGACATCACAGACCTTGCATGGAAGTACAAAACTATTTAAGGAATGAAAATATAAAATTTTGGCACTCTGCACCCATATTATAGAACTAAGCTCTAGCCACACGGTGAAATCACAAGATGGACTTTAAACGCACCTCAGTCCCTTTTCTGGATTTCTGATTCAATTGGAGAAGGATACCTGTGCCTTAAAGTGTCTAAAACTACTGGTGTTCACCCTTTCTGCCTTCAAGAAGAAACTCTCAAACCAACATAGTCATCAGTTACATTCTTCTGTACTGTGTTTGTTATAATAATCTCTTAACATGCGTTAGAGATAGTCTTTAAATTTCCATGATGTTTCATTGCTAATTATTGATGCTAAGACAAAATAATCCCAAATTCAAGGCCAGTTTAGGCTATATGGAAGGCTTTAAGCCAGCCTATGGCAAACAGTGGAATAGTGTCTAAAAGCAAACAAGCAAGTAAGCAAGCAAGCAAACAAACAAAAACCCACACATGACTGTAATCCAAACAGTGTGGCACTGAGACGTCAATGAAAGAAATAAGATAGAAGATTCAAAAACTGACCCAGTTATAAATGGACAGCTGGTATGTGACAAAGCTGCCGAAAACACACAATGAAGAAAGGAAAAGCTTTCCAATAAATGGTGTTGAGAAAATTTGATCTCCACCGGCGAAAGAAAGAAATTGAACCTGGACTTGGACTACGTCCAAATGTCAACTGAGAATAGACAGCAGCTGCACGCGGAAACCCTGAAGCTCCGTCACAGAAGAACACAGGGGAAAATTCCACCGTATTTGTTTGGAAAGTGGTCATTCAGGTCCAGCTCCACAAGAAAAGACAAACAAACAAACAAACAAATGGAATCTTATCAAACTAAACCCATAGGATAAAGAGACAATCCATGAACTGGGAGAAAGTATTTGCAAACTATACATCTGACAAGAGCCTATGATCCAAGTTAAATAACTTAGTAGGAAGGAAGTAGAATATGGTTGAGTACCAAAAGATTAGGAAAGATGTTCTCAAAGATTCACACATCCCACAAGTATATTTTAAATTGTTCAATATCACTAATCACTAGGGAAATGAAAATTAAAAACACAATAAGATATTTCTTCACACATGTTAGAATTAGTATTTTCAAAGGCCAGTGACAACAGATATTGATGAGGACTAGAAACAAGAGAAACCTTGTATACTACTGGTGGAAGTGTAAATTAATATAACTTGTCTGAGAAAATATTGGGGAGGGGACTAAAATAGAACTATCATATGGTTCGGAAACTTCACTTTTAGTTATGTATTCAACATAATTGAGACCGAGGAGTGGTTGGATAGATGGCTCAGTGGTTAAGGGCGCTGATGGCTCTTCTAGAGGTTCTGAGTTCAATTCCCAGCAACCACATGGTAGTTCGCAACCATCTGTAATGCGGTCTGATGCACTCCTCTGGCATGCAGGTGTACATTCAGAGAGAGAGGACTCATAGGCATGAAGATAAATAAATCTTTTTTTAAAAGATTGAGATTGGTGTGTTAGTGTGCTATCTTCACTCCCACATTGATTACAGCACTACATATAATAGTCATATATATTTACTTGCATTTTGTATATGTTATAAACTATGCTTATTAATATATATTCAAAATGGAACATATTTAGACTTTATTACAGTTAGGTATTTGTGGGTGTGGGTGGGAATGTGCATGCATGACAACACACATGTAGAAGACAAAGGACAGCTTGTGGGAGTCGTTTCTCTCTTTCCTCTTTCTACGTGGCTCCTAAGGACCCAACTCAGGTCACCTGGCTTAGTGACAAGTCTTTACCCACTGAGTCATTTCACTAGCCTCTCAGTGAGGCTATGATGATGACTGTTATGTCATTTGTGACGTGGAAAGAACTTGAAGTATGCTAAAGATAACAGCATCCCAGAAAGACAAACACTGTGCCACCTCTCCTTGGTGTGGACGCTAAAAGCTGTTGCTCTGACTGAAACAGAGAGAACAGTAGATATCAAAGGCTGGGGACCAGGAAGGCGTGGGAAAGAGATGGTCAAAGGGAGCAGTACCACTGAAGGATCTTTACTTTCAGTGAATGATCTAGAGCGCCTTGTCTGACAACCACAGGTGATGATACACATAGACCTCTAACTTGCTTTAAAATAGATTTTGAACATTTTTACCACTAAGCGATGAGATATTGTTGGGGTGATGGGATACCCTAGCTTGATCAATATGGGCTGAGGATATAGATAGGTCCAGCACGCATGAACCCCTGGGTTCAGTCCCGAACACTATAAACCAACCAACTAACCAAGCAAACACACAAAATCCCACCAACACGTCGTATCTCATAAACACAGGGTCAATTATCACTTTCAACTAACAACAAATAAATTAACATTTTAAAAGTCTTTGAAGAAAGGCTTGCCTGAGACTTCATGTCAAATTCAAATCATTGTGAACCTGGCTCTTCCAACACCTTTCTCCTTCTAAAAATCTCCATCTACCACTAAATAGACTCATACATTATTTTCTCCACAAATCTTTTTTTTTTTTTTAAGAATTATTTATTTGTTGTATTATATGAGTGCACTGTAGCTCTCTTCAGATGCACCAGAAGAGGGCATCGGATCCCATTATAGATAGTTGTGAGCCGCCATCTGGTTGCTGGGAATTGAACCTAGGACCTCTGGAATGCAGTCAGTTCTCTTAACTGCTGAGCCATCTCTCCTTGTCTCTTTTAAGCCTTTTTTAATTCTTTTTTTCCTAACCTATGCTCTAAATATTTATTTGGTGATAAATATTTAAGAAAGTGCTAGCTGGGAGGTTTTCCATTTCCCTTTACCTCCACATGCATATATCTCCATCTCTCCTTGACTTCCCTGAAGGAACGAAGGTGGCTGGAGGGGTCTGTTTGAACCTGGGAGTGGAGCACTGACAGTACACTGATGTCATGGCAAGATATTTCCCACAATTCTCAGCGAATCAGAGGGAATTGATAAAAATTCCTTAAGCCTCATGAAGACTAATGCTCTATTATGTTCTGTTAACCAGAGGCAGAAATTAGAGTTTAATTTGCAGGGAGCTTGGGCAGATTTATGCCTACCTTTGAGATGAATAACATCCATGGTATTTCAGAAGTCAGTTCTGTGTCAAGTCCGTCTATCACAAAGCATATGAAATTACCCCACGACACACTCAACACAGTTAAAGTGCCGTGGGCACCACGGGGCCCTTTCATTATTTCTCAGGTACAACCCATGGTCTTGAAATTAAGCACTGAATTCCATAGTGAATTCCAGGCTGTATTTTGAATTTGTCTGCTTCTGTGACTTGGTTAAAATTCTCATGTTTTTTGTAAGTTTCTTTGACCTACTTTCTTTGTCTTCCCGCTTTGTCCTTTATTATTACTATGTGTATTTTATCATGTTATCTTATAAAACTGTGTGGATGTGAACATGCCAGAATGAACATGTGGAGCTCAGAGGCCAATTTTGTAAAGTCCGTTCCCTCCTTCCATCTTTCTCTGGGTTCTGGCGAGTGAACTCAGGCGGTCAGGTTTACTCAGGAAGCACTTTTGTCTACCTGCCTCTGCTCTGTGTTCTTCCATGAACCAACTTGCCAACTCCACAAGAACCAAGGAATGAAATTTTTTCAGTGCTCTTTTTCCTGTGGATTTGTATTACGAACAGTATTGGAATACATAAATCCAACTATTTAATGTCCAATATTAAAATATGTGTAACACTCTGTTGGGGTTACATTCTCTGAGCATTTAAAATAAAATCCAAAGGACACTCATCTGACTGAAACAATAAAGATTAAAATTACTCACCTCTCATATGTATTCTTGTTAGGTCTCATGGATCTGTTAGAAGCAGGCAAAATGGAAGCCATACTCTTCAGTGGGCAGATAGCAAATAAAAGGCAATATTAGGGCCTGCTGTTAAGTGACAGAGCCAATCACAGTGATGCAGCTTCAAGTCAGAATACCACCTTCCCTTCTAACTTAGGTTTCCTTCTGAAAGTTTCTCTAAAATCTTCCCTGAGTATTTTGAACTCCCCTGACAATGTCAAAACCTGGTCTCTGGATGGCCTTTTGTACTCAGCCCAGCTTTCAGAGAATCATTCCCCAAGAAGATAGGCTCCCTTGGAAGGTGTGGCATCCTTTCTCTCTGACCAGGTTGGTTAGCTTGTTAACTTTGATCCTAGCATCTGTCTATGGCGTGTGGCCTTGGTCCCAATTCAGGGCAGGTGTGTACACCCAGCCTTATTTGCTTTGAGACAACTGTACATGAATGCAAGCCTGCTTTCAGCTTCTATGCTAACCTCATCAAAAATGTGCCCAGTACTCGTGAGAACTTTCAGTTCCCAAATGTTTCGTTTTCCCATTCTGCCTCACTACTTGCCAATTTTTTTTTGTGTTGTTGTTGTTATTCTTTGTGATTACTAGTTAGGAGAACTTCCAATGTCAGGACCTCAGAAAGGTTCCTTTGTCTGAACTTTGCCCATCTGAGCTCATACAGAGGGTCTGATTAAACAAAGCTGGTTTCATGAGGCCTCTTCATTTAACTAAATACTAGGTTGACTCTATCATCCACTAAACCATGTCTCTGGGTGTCAATGCAGGTGGAATAGAGTTATAGCTTAATATTTTCACAAAATATGGTGTTTTATTTTAAAGAAACTTATTAATTAGTACCCTGTTGTGGTTGTGCAGGGGTGCTATTCTAGCACTTAGGAGTCAGGACAGGAGAGTCGCTGAAAGTTTGAGGGCAACCTGGCTTACAGAGTTCCACAACATATATGGGAATAAAACAATCTCTCCCTCAGAAATAAATAAGGAAAGGGGAAAGGTAGGAGAAAATGAAGGGAGGGAGAGAAAGAGGAAGGGAAGAAATAGGGGAGAAAAATATGGATTTGCTGTGTTTTCCGGTGTATTTCATTCTGGAGTGAGGAAATCTACTTCATCATGATCCTCTCTCGCTCCTGCTTCCTATTGGAATCTTCTGACATTCCATATGAAGCAGAACTTTGAGAACATTGATATCATGGATTTTAATCGAATCTGAAGTTAAAATATTAGCATATGCCAAATAGAAGCGAGTGTATGGTGGCACTTCCTGGCTGTGTGGATTTCTATTTAAGAATGTGCATTACAGTCAAGGAGCAAATACCCTGGATCTTAACTTAAGAGGTAGGTCACCCCCACTTTCTCCTGAAAATCATGTTTTTGGCCTCGTTTCATTCATCATAGTCAGCTGGAAAAGTTTTCAGAATGGAAAGGCAAATGCATGTTGGGGAATAACCAAGGTAGCCTAAAGCATGACACTGGCCAACTGGCATTTATAATTTTACCCAAATTATCCAAGAACCATTATGAAAGTTATCTTAGAAAAGGTAATGATAGGTGCAAGACAAATAACCCTAGACGTGAGAGTTGTCTTCAAACTTGAGACCTTGGCTCCTGCCTGTAGCTTATATGTGACCCTCAAGGCTCTTGACACTGCAAGCTGGTCTACCCAATGCTCTTTCCCAACAGTCACTGACAATATTGACCCTGTTATCAGCCCTTTAGTTGGTTGTATATATGCTATATCTCTCCATTTATCTTTCGAAGATAAGGAGGAAGACCACTAAGTTGCATCTGGCATTTATGGCTGCTCCTGACAGGTTGAAAGTGTTAGCTAATTAGTTATTATGTAATTAATTATCTTGATGAGAAAATTAGGGTAATTGACATGTATGTTTCCAGTGCAAATTTTGTAAACCAATGATCCTGGTCACCGATAATGTTAGTAGAACAAGCTAAAGCGTATGTACTCTATATAACAACTTTTCCCTGCCCTGGGCATTGAGGTCAGTAGTTGTCACATAGGAGAAGTTTAGAATAGACTTGAGTGGTCTATGAAAGACCAGTATCAGGTGATACCTTGTGAGGAATCTGAACTCATTCTCTCCTGATTTCAGTCTTCTATTCATACTCTTTCCATGAGTGAGCTTTTACCTGAAGGCCTAACAGGAATGAGGGAAAGTCTTGTTTTGGGAAAGAACACAAAAGGTCAACTCAGGACCAGCACCTGGGTGTTTGCAAACATGGGCTATGTTCCAGCAGAGCCTTATGACTCTACAGCATGGATCAGGAAGGCCCTGCCTTAGCTCCAACAGAGTCCTGCTCTTCTGTGGTGTCCTTAGCTACAGTGAAGTGAGTCTTCCAGCCTTCCTCCACAGTGAGAATCCTCTACCCTAGACCATTTTCTCCCTGACTTAATTCTGCCTCCAAACCCCTGATGTTCAGTTTGATGACTTTAGGTCTCTCCTCTGTGACTGCAGTTTCTACTGAGTCCAGGAGACTTAGACATGTGGAGTTAAAATCCTGCCTTCCTACCTCCTACAGCAGTGTTCTGTTGCTCTGAAAAGGGGTTTGCTCCTCAAGCTCAATGTTAGTTTAATGTTAGTGCTAAACGGTTTTTATTTCTAAGTATTTGCAACAAAGCAACTCTAGTGGACTTTATTTTTCTTTCAGTGTGCTGGTATTTTAAAAATCAAATGTCAAAGCACTTTCAGTATTCACACCTAGAAAAGTCCACCTTAACTCATTTAGTAATATATTTTACTAATAATAAATTAGCTGAGACACAATCCTCACGATGCTTCTCTTTAAGGTGCCCTGCCTGGTTATGCAGGAAGATGATAGCCTTCAGCAAGTTATCTCTGATCTAGGAATAGCATCCTTGATAGGCAAGCATGAGCTAGTACACATGCCCCTCATCATAGTCAAGTACCACACCCCAGTCCTGTTTTCCTTCTTCAGGACGAATGGTTAAGGGCAGGCATGGGGCAACGATGGGAACTTCATCTTTCAAACCAGATTTCCCTACTGGCCTGTGACTAGCTTACAGGAGCTCTAAAAAACTTCTTAGTTTTTCTACTCTGGTGCTACACAGTTTATTTATAGCTTTGCCTTCATTCAGTTATATTAACTGAGCATATACTGTGGCCAAGAAGTCTAGGAAGTGCTGCAGATAAAGGCATGAGTACGATAGTTCTTGCTTCTCTTATTTCTTTGAGAAAAAAAAATGTTATCTATGGACAGAGAAGACCCAAGTTTTCACCTTTCTCAAGCTTGTCTTCCTATGTCAAAGCCCATGTGGTGACTATATCGACAGCAGCTCTTGGGTCAGGCAGTCAGCTTTCTTGATCATTTGGTCTTCCTTTTCTAATTTATCCCCAGCTCTCTCCTTTTTTATTGTAGGTGCATTGCAGTGAGATGTTAGACATTATTTTGCTTTAGAAACTCCAGAAGCCCTATTAGTAGTGCTACATGGTTTCCGTGGCCAAATATTTGCAATGGAACGACAGTGGTGGTCTTTTTTGAAAATCAAATTTCGAAAATTGAATGCCCAAACAAGGTTTCACTAACTGTAATGCACTTGCAATCATGAGTAGGCACATAACTCCTTTAATAATGCATTTTACCGGTGCTATGTGCAAAGCCTCCCAAAGGTGCCTTATGTTCTATTACCCGTCTAAGCTTTCTCACTATTCCCCACCCTCCCGGGACTCAGAGCAGGGAGCAGAGGCTATAAACTTCCTGCTCAGTTTCTTTAAGAGAAATCCTCAATACATCTGGCTTCCCTCTGTCCACAACTCGTCTTCAAGGTGACCCAATGGAGTGTTGTGGGTATGAAGAAATTTCCTTGACTTTTTGACAATAAGGAAAAAAGGCTCTTTTACAATTCTTTGGTTCTTTTGTCAGGTGGCTAGGCAAACATTGTGTTTTTTGTGAGGATTCTGGGACTCCTTGGATGTAGTTTATGGGTTCTGAGAGAGAGTTAGGCTGGCTAGCCTTGATGCAGTGGTTCTCAACCTGCCTAATGCTACAACCTTATATGGTTCCTCATGTTGTGGTGACTCCCATCTAAAAACTTATTTTCTTTGCTACTTCATAACTGTAATTTTGTTACTGTTATGAATCATAATGCAAATATCTGACACAGATGATATCTGATATTTGACCCCTGTGAATGGGTCATATAGGCTTACATTTTTTTTTAAATCTATTTTTAATAAGGGTTCTCAAACACTTTGACCCAATTTCTAGACCAAAGATAGAGGAGAAAAGATGTACCATCTTTTCTTGTAAATAGGGCAAGGGGATATGGATCTGTTTAGAAGTAGTTCTTTGGGGCAATTCCAATCTTCGTTTCTCAGGATACCAGCAATCCAGTTCAATAGTGTCAGGATACCAAATGCACATCAGCAGCAGTGGCACTGAAGACTCCCAAATTTGGGAGACCCTTACTCAAGTCTGGGGAAGTCGCGAACACCCACAAACTCCAAGACACACCGTCCTGGATGCAATCAGCAGAGGTTTCTTAGGGAAGAGAGCTGGCAGCCAGCGTTCAAACTGCATACTCGTGCACAAGTACAGTTTGACCCTGCGTGGTGAGCTAAGGAACTTTTTATAGTAAGGGGTAGGGAAAGGAAGGAATTTTCGAGCGGTTACACATGATTGGTTGTTTTATAAATTTTGAACTCAGCAAGCTGTAACACTGGGAAGACCTCAAGGTTGGGGAGGGGTAACCAAGATCAGTGGAAAGTTAGTTCTTGGAACCACCCAGATGACTTGCATCTTTCTTTGTTGTCAGGAATGTGTCTTCCTGCTTTGGGCCTTCCCCACCCACAGGTGGGTTCTTTTCCCTGAGGCTTGAGGAATGTTAATACTCTTCCCGGGATGTATCCCAGGGCAGTGAAGGCCCGAAATCCTACAGCACAATTCAGCAGAAACCACCAGGCCTTTGCCGAGTCAGCAGCAATGACCAGGACCAGGACGCCAGGAGTTCTCTGCCATGCCTCTCTCAAGACCAACAAAGTGTTGCAAGCGCTCTGTCACAGTCCGTTGAGTCCTATTTATCATATCTCCAAACATAACGTGCCCCCCAAGGGTCTTGCCTTGGCAAAATACCACATGAGTCTGCATCACATGACACTACCAGAAACTTTCACTTCTGGGTCATTCAACCTCTAAAAAGGGGTCAAAACCCAGGGCTTGCACATCACTGCCTTAGTGGACAGTGGTGTGTTTCTTCAATGTGATAAACATGGCTGAGCTCAGTAGAGAGCTTCTCCTTGTATTGAAGTCCCTTCAGAGCTAGATGGAAGGAGCCCACCAGTGATTCTTTTCCAACATGACACGGAAACTCTGAAACCATGAGCCCATACAAATCTTTGTCCCATCTTTGGTCAGGCATTGTGATCACTGTGATACAAAAGAAACAAATAGAGAAATTTGGGGCTGTCAAAGTGGTTGCATTGTGAATAATTCTGTGCAATTCTTAGACTTTTAGAACTTAGGCTCCCAGGCTCAGTTATGCCTGTTTGGACTTACGGTGCTCCTTCTCCCGGGAAGTTCATCCCTGGGAGTGAAACAGAAGTCCTGTGCTTCTACTGTTTGCTCTTTCTCAATCTAGCAAGTTAGGTCCTGTTTCGGTAAATATTCAACCCAAATAGGAGCAGTCAAAGAAAACACAACTCAATAATTATGAATATAAACTGCACGCCTGGATTGGGCAGATTCACCACTACCCTACTCTATTCTCCAGTTATGAGACCCTCATAACTCGTGGGTTTTCCAAGTCACGCAATTGTCCTTTCACCTCTTGCTCCTCCGTTGTCTCCTTTCTCCTCCATTGTCCTCTTTCTTCCCACCAACCTTTATTTCTCCACCTCTCCTTCTCTGCCCAATCTCTGGCTCTAGCCTTTATTTTACAAATTAAGGTGGACAGAAGGTTCAATAGAAGTCACCTGTGTACTGATTCACTCCTCCTCTGCAGCCAGTCCCGGGAAAGTGGAATTAGCATCAAAATACAAGGCCAAGGCTATCCACAACAGGGTCCCTTTTGACTCTACATTCTCCTCTCACCCCCCCCCCCCCATACACATAGGTGAATTTCCTCTGTCATTCTGAGTTCTTTCTAGTTTCTAGTTAGCAATCTCCACAGACTGAGTGGAGACAGGCCATGCAGACTGCAAGCAGCAAGGCTACAGGGACATTCAAGCCTATTGGAGCTCACACACAACATCACCATCACATTCCCAGGATGACAGACAGGGAAGCTATAGGATTTAATGATTTCCTTTTTAGGTCTTGGTCTTTCGTCAGTCCCACCTTTCCTTACTGTTTTCCTGTTCCTTCATTTTAGAGTAGGAATGTTTACTCAGTGGCATTGGGAAAACAAACCTTCTCTTCTTCTATTTTACACAGTTCATCGACCTAGAATTGGCCTTGAGCCTCAGAAGAAAAATTGAACTTTGACATTTAAGCAGCCTTGAAACTGCTAAATTTCAGGCAGGGCTCCTAAAGCTGTGTTTAAGTGCTTTTTATATTATGGGATGATCATGAGCATGTAAAGACCAGGGAAGGAATATTCTGTCTCGAATCTAAATGTGCCTTTCAGGCTCATGTTTCAAATGGTCAGTCTCCAACTGGCGCTGCTTTCTGTAGGAAGCGCTGAGATGAAATGTGCAGTAGGGGAGGCCTAGCTGGGAGAAGCAGATCAAGATGGACCTTTGCAGGTTCTATAGTCACAGAGCCTGCCCACCCCACCCCCCTTCTACATCTGCTTTGTGCTTCCTGGACCATTCTGAGCCCCCTCTGCAACATGCTTTCAGCCTCATGAATGGAGCTGGTGTCTTTGCTTTTCCTATCATGATTCATGGAAACTGAGCAGAATAAATACTTTTTTTCTTGAGTTGTTTATATCAGATATTGTGGTTGGAGTGATGAAAAATACAGTCTATTATGCTTGGAGCTGAGATGTGAGAGGAAAGGCTTGTTCTACCAGCAGCATCCATGTTACTTACATGTTGGCTTTTTTTTTTTTTACTGGGAAGATGTGTATAGAGTGTGGCCAAACATGAAATATCCTGTGCTCCGGACTGGAGAGATGGCTCCGCAGTTAAGAATACTTGTTGATTTTGAAGAACACCCAGATTCAGTACCCAGTCTCCCCATGGTAGCTCAGAACCTGTAATTCCAGGTCCAGGGGATCCGGTACCCTCAGGTGGCCTCTGTGGACACAACTCCACACACATTCAGCCAAACACTCATACATAGAATATAACAATAAATATATATATTTTTAAATTCCTATGCTCTGACATGATCAACAGAGTTATTTAACACTAGAAATGCTGGGCTTCTGAATATGCTAATCTTTCATTTATAGAATTTTTCTGTTCTTACTTCTGAGGAAGGAAGTATAAGGCACATGATACCAGACAAGATTCAAAAAAAAAAAAAAAAAAAGAAAGAAAGAAAAGAAAAGAAAGAAAAAGAAAAAAAGAAAGAAAAGGAAAAGAAAAGAAAAGTGAAGAAGTTAACCTTCCCAAAACAAGCATGGTATTTTAAATCAATAGTAGTAGGGAATCAAATTTTAAAGCTTTTCACTAAGCTCAAAATAACCACTTTCAAAAATAATAACCACATTCAATCTATAATGGAAATCTGGAGGACGAGGGAGAGAAGATGAAATAGTGAGAAGAACGTGTAACATCGGCGCCTGCATCAGATCCCCCTGGGCTGAACCCGGGCTAGGCACTTTCACATTTCTGCCTTGTAACAACCCTGTGAAATGATTGTTATTACTTCCCCAGCTTTCAGTTAGGATGTTAAAGCTCAGAGTGCCCAACGAGGTGATGGAGACGATGCAAATTCACAGAAGCTCCACCCACTTAACCAGTAACACCAGTACAACCGTCAAGGGAGACCAAGGACACTGCAAAAGATAGGAATTTGCTCAGGGTCTTCAAGGTAAAGCAGGATCTGAATTTCGAGTTAATCTCTGCAACCTTTTACCCTGGGAGTCACAAGTATTTATTCAACTCATTTACTGAAAAAGAATCCATGGTTGGACTACGGTGGATAGGTGTTCTGTAGGCTCCGAGGAGCGTATCAGCGTGTTGTCCCACTAAAAGGAAGGCCTGTTTGGAGAGCTGACTTCAAAATCGCCAAATTTTAACTCGACCATTTAAAATTTAAGCACCTGATCTTTAGGTCGTGTCAAAAGCACAACTTCCCTAAGATTTTATGTCAAAAGTCAGGCCTGGTTCAACATACCACCTGCGGCTTGTTCTGTCCTCCTTGGCAGGACACAGAAAGGTGAGTTAGAGACACACAACCGGAGGTTGTTTCTGTGACCTCCTCACCAGCTTGCTGGCTGTCCTCACCTTTCCAGTGACCTGAGCCCGTGTTTGTTTTCTCAGTGATGCATACAGGAACAGTCAGTGTACTGGGCAGTCACCTTGGGCTGGGAAGGAAGCCGTGAGTCTGTAAGCCAGTTAGCCACACTGGTCAAGGAGAGGGAGCCAATTTTCTTAGGACCCAAGGCTGTTGTAACCTCAAACATACCATTTAGGTTTGCGTTGCTACTACCCAGTACAACTAACACCGCGGGGTTTTGACATTCCGAAGCCAATTGATTCTAATTTGGGTGTGAGAATAGCAGATTTTATGGCGTTCCCTCACCACTAGTGACTGCAATGTGTTGGCTAACCATTAATTCTTTGCTAAGGAGGTAGAGTCCTTTGTTACACAACCATGGCTGGGCTTCTGTTTCTGTCAGTGGTTTGTCTAGTTATATCCTGATTTCCACTGGTGACTTTTTAGCACTCTGCCTTGGTTCGAGTTTTATTTTCTGTCCCTTCAGTAATTACTGGTGCTTCTGTGTATGCACTCCACACTGAAAATGTCCAGCTACAAAATATTTAAAACAAAAAGATATAGATACTTCATAGGTATCTATCGAAAGGAAGAATTTTGTTGGTAACCATACGAAAGATTAAAAATTACTTATTAGTATTTACTTATAATTTCACAAGGAGGTTGAAGATATCTGTTAATACATATTATATATTAACTGTAACGTCTCATACAACATTATAGGTGCTCCTATATACTATATACATTTATGTCATGCTATACATTGAGGACTTTTTATCCCAAAGTCTACGTAGGAGAAATGTTTCAGAATTTAATTTTCCTTCAGATTTTAAAGTCTTTATGTATGAATAATGAGATATCTTGGGTATAGGACCCAAGCACAAACACAAAGTTGATTGATGTTTCATATACACCTAGCCTGAAAGTACCTTTATTCAACATTTTAAGTAATTTATAGATGAACCAAAACATGTATACACTGACCCATCAGAAGTCAGATATACAATGTATCATCTGTGGACAGACAAGTCAATGGTCAAAAAGTTATAGACGTTGAAACACCTCAGACTTCAATTTTTGAGCTAGAGGTTTCTCTCTCTCTCTCTCTCTCTCTCTCTCTCTCTCTCTCTTCCTCTTTCTCTGTGTGTGTGTGTGCAAGTGCACATGTGTGCACCTATGCAAGTATGAGTAGATGTGTATGTGTGTGTATATGTATGTGTATATATATGTATGTATAATAATATATTATTATATATTTGTTATATGTTGTTATATGTTATATGTTATATGATGTTATATATATTATATATGTGTGTTCTACAATTTGTTTTTTGTGCTGTATTGAGGTTTTCCTGTAACATGCATATTTACACATAAATCTCACTAGTACATATGATGATAGGCTGACATTTGTAATCACAAAATCGATTTGAATTAGATATTATTACACTACCTTATACAATGATTTACCAAGTTCTGTTTCTGCCAAACATGCATGACTTTCTCTTCTCCCATATTCTTGCCACTAAATCTGGTATTATAAGCCACATAATTTTCTTGCCAATGTAGGCTGTTATATAGGGTATATTCTGTATTTCCTTAACTATTACTAAAGTTAATTTTTAAAAGATTTATTTACTTATTTTATGTATGTGTGTACACTGTCTCTCTCTTCAGACAAACCAGAAGAGGGCATTGGAACCCATTACAGATGGATGTGAGCCACCACCTGGTTTCTGGTAATTGAACTCACAGCCTATGGAAGAGCAGTCAGTGCTTTTAACTGCTGAGCCATCTCTCCAGCCTGGGTTATATATTTTTTATAAATGTCTGGTATGTAGTTGAGTTCTTTCTGTGATTTACCCACTCATGATCTGCTTGTCTTTTGACTTTTCATCTTTGTCCTACTCATTCGTAATTCTTGGTACATGTTGGGCACTGATCTTTTGTTGAGCGTGTATTTTTTCTGTACTTTCAAGCATTTTCTGTCAGCATGTTCTAGGAATTTATCCAATGAACAGTATACAGGCTGGTTTTTAAATAGTACCTTTGGGCTGGGTGTGGTGGCACACACATTTAGTCCTAGTACTCAGGAGGCAGAGGCAAATGAATCTATGAGTTTGATGCCACCCTAATCTCCTCAGTGAATTTCAGGATGGCAAAGATTATACTACAGAGTAAGACCCCATGACATAATAACAAAAAGTCCATCTTTTATCTGCATGTGATACATTCAAAAATAGTATGATGTTAGTTGAAATGGCACAGGCTTTAATCTCAACACTTGAGAAGTAGAAGCATAAAAGTTACAGGTTCAAGGCCAGCCTTGGCTATGGCTATCTATCTATCTATCTATCTATCTATCTATCTATCTATCTATCTATCTATCTATCCATCCATCCACCCACCCACCTACCTACCTATCTACACAGAGAGGTTTATTTAGGGTAAGTCTGGAAACAGTAAATGCATGAAACACAAAAAGAAGACAAGACAGGAAGAATTTTAAAAAGGAGAAACAAGGCTAAATTGATAAAATGAAAAAGAAAGATGGAAGTGAAGAATACTATTTGGAGGGGAAGAATTAAAGAGAAATGGAAGATTTTACAGTAATGAAAAAGTTCAAAAACATTTGTAAATTTGTAAGTGTCAGGAGTAAAACAAAAATGTGAATTTTTTAAAGCCAGTAAGATAAGATTATAACGCTACTAAACGTATCAGAGGCAAAGACAAAACACAGAGACAGAAAGAGAAAAAAAAAAAAAAGCAAAGGAAAAGAAAACACATTGCCTGGAACATGTAAAGAAGTTTGTAAACACATGCGGTGAGCATATGAATGTGAACAGTAAAATCACAAAAGCCATAAAAGTCCTGCTAAATACGTAGGGGAGAAAATGAAGTATCGGAGCAGCTTCTCTTTGTCCTTAGGAGCTGAAGGCTGCCAGCGGTGCACATGGGTAGAGAGGTGGTCAGCTGAACTGTGGAGCCTTGTCTTTCCTTTGGTTTTGGTTATGGAGGAGTCTATCTGTGCCCACCATGGCTGTCATCCCACCTGGAGTTTCCCCACTTCCAGTTATCAGGAGCCTCATCTAACCACAAGTTAGCTTTACCATCTGTGTCTGGACAGACTCTCCCATCCTCCTGATACTGTCCAAGTCATTCCGGATGGGATGGCCAATGATTAACTGATGGGGTGTCTCTTGGTGTGTTGGGGATGTGGGCAGCATGCTTATCACTAAGATCAGCACAGCCAGAGGACCTACCTTTATACCATCCAGACCTCATGGGTATTAATACCCAGCTGAGGCGATGCCCATGTAGGTATCTCTAGAACATCACAGTCCTTAGGCTTAAGAGTAGGGAAAGGCAAATAGTCTAAAAGATTGATCTACCTCCTGACCTCAGAGTTATCAAACTCCAGGTTTATTCTCAACTTAGGAGAGCTATTCTCAGACATCAAGAGCAGAGGTAGCTCTCCTTGTGTACTTCTCAGGCTGACCCAGCCTCTAGCCATCCTAGAGCTTGTCACTATCCACTCCCGCCACTGGCTGCATTGCCTCTCCAAGTCTTCCCTCACTTGGGGGGATACAACAGGACAAGGTTATCCCACTTATGGATCATCCAGACTCTGGAGTTGCTCAATTTTCACAACAGATTCTCTCTTAATATGGAACCCAGCAAGGTCTCTCCAGGTCACCCACTGTGTCAAAATGGATTTCTCTCTGTAGCGAATCTATCTGCCAGAAGCTTCGCTTTAACAGCAAAGCCTGCAATTGGATTTGAGACCAAAGAGGTCTGTGGGCTTGTCCAGAGGGCAGGACTACCTGGCTTTCATATGTGCTTTGCCTACTAGAATTAGCTTCTGAGCCCCCTTTCCCTCTCAAACAATTGAGAGACTCAGGAGGCATTTGTCTTGTTGCTCTGTGCCCCATGACTTTGTTTTTGCTGTTATCTAGTGTTGCCTGGCTTCCTTTGTGGATCTCCAAAGATTCTCCTCGACTTTTGTCTGTGGGATGAAGCTTCTATCTTCCCATTCTGACTTTCTCTTTCTTCAGCTCACAGAGAGGCACCTTAGCTTGCCCTCCTTCCGGAAGTCTTCTGGCATTTGCAGTAGATATCTACTAGGTTGCTTCAGCCTATCCTGTTAGTGTCTTAGCTATTTGCCTCTTTGCTACAAGATGAGGGGATTACCTGGACTGTCCACCTTCACTCATTTTCTAGTTGTGATTAACCTAGCTGTGTCAAATCGCAGCCACACTCTTGGTGATTCTCCATGCCTTATTCCAGTTAATTCTGCAGTGTCCTCCAGAGCCCTCTCCTCATAAACAGCTGTCCTGTCCTGCCCTTTCTGATTATGTCACCAACTTCATCAAGAAAATGGGGAAAAAAAAGTCAGTGCCAGGTGTTCCTGCGCTTGCACTTTGAATAAGTCAGCACTCCACCACAGTGTCAAAATACCCACGAGAAACGGCTTAAGGGAAAATATTTATTTTGGCTCACGCTATGGAAGTTTTCATCTATAGTCACGTGGCTGTGTGGCTCTGGATCCGTAGGAGGCACACGTGGTAGGAATCCCACCGGACAAAGCCATTCACCTTGTGGCAGTTAGGAAGGAAAGAGAGAGGAGGGGGCTGGTGTCCCCACACAATTTTGAAGAGTACTACCCACTCTAGCCCACATGTTATTCCTGCTACCTCCCAAGAGAGCCACAGGAGAACAAAACCTTGAATCCATGAGATTCAAAGCTGTAACACTGAGGTTGACTCTGGTTTAGTTTGGTTTTGAAATAGGGCCTCTTTGCTTTTGCCAAGGCCTGAGGACCTCTACCACGCAGCGCCTGTCTGGCGCTGATATTACCTGAGAACTTTAACACAATGCAGTGCCATCAACTGCCATTCAATAATCACACATGACAATTGACTCTAGGGACTCCCTGCAAACCAGTTTTTGACCAATACTTGCCCACGAGTTTTCTTTACATCTTAAGACTCATTATTGCAAGTTTAAGCCACTCTAGCTATAATGTACACACTATCCAAGAATACTATTTAGCTTAATAAAGGGCTTTCATGACCTACCACCACCTCCTGCCAAGAAAAAGCAAGTGTGTACATCCTTCAACCTCCAGGAGTAGGAAGTGAAGACTTGACTCGAGTCTGATCTCCCCTAGGTTAGAGTAACATCAGCTCATGCAATTGATTGGTCTTCATAGCAGATGCTGTCACATGATGTTTTTCAGTCCCTAAAGCAAACTCCCATGAACCTCTACTTCCCACACTTGTGTTTGTTAAAATGCTTGCTCAAGTGACTCAGTGTGCCGTGCTGCTGTGTGTGTTCTGCTTGATAAGCAAAAATAACACTGCAAAAGAACAGTTAGGCAACTTTTAAACCAATGCGGTGCTGGGGAAAAGAAACTCATTTGCTATAAAGAATGTGATCCAGGATACAAGGTTTTCTTTAGCATAGCCTTGACCCTCATAAAGCATTAAACACTGGTGCTGTCTTTGTTGGCCACTGAAGAATTGATGTGAGGAGGCTATGGCATGTATGACCATCTTATTCCAAAATAAGCATCTCACACATTTCTGCTGTATTGTAGGATTTAATTTACAGAATGCAACTATCTATAACTCTCCTGGTCACTCTTGAGCCTTGTCTGTACCCATGTGTAGAGTGACAGCCCTTGTAAAGTTTCACAACAGGACACTGGCACAGCACTGTATATATTTTTTTTTCTTATAAATTTACTTGAAAATACTTTAAGTCAACTGTCTTTAAGGATACTGTTTTGAAATAGTATAAAATATGTTTATAACAAATTGAGGCAAAACAACTAGATTTTTTTGTGCATCTTCTCTCTTCTCTGCTCCCCCCCTTTTAAAACAGACAATTCATTTATTTTTCTTGTATAAAAGACCTTATGTGGTAGCCACAGCTGGAGCCTGGGTCCTCTGAACAGAGGCTCTGGTGTGGGTTTTCACAAGATGATCAGTGAATTCCTGAGAAGGAGATTTAGTGAACAGTCTCTTTCCAGAGGTTGGGCGTCAGGTAGCTATAGATCTTGGAGATGGCATCAAAGGTGGCCTTGGCAAAGTTGCCCAGGGTGGCAGTGCAGCCTCTGACTGAAGTGTAGCAGTCATCTATATTGGCCATCATCAGTAGCTTCTTGGGCACAGGAGCAGAGAGAATGCCAGTGCCTCTGGGGGCAGGAATGAGCCGCACCAGCACAGAGCCACAGCAGCCTGTCACTTTGCATAGAACAGTGTAAGGCTTGCTAATCTTGTCCCCCCAGTAGCCTCTCTGCACAGAGACAAGGGAGAGCTTGGCCAAAATGATGGCCCCTCAGATGGCAGTGGCAACCTCCTTGGAGCACTTAACACCAAGACCAATGTGACCATTGTATGGCCCCAATAGCGATGAAAGCCTTGAACCTGGTCCACTGTCCAGCCCGAATCTGCTTCTGGCGTGATTTTTCAGAACCTCCTCCTTCAGGGATGCACCCAGGAAAAAGTCAATAATCTCAGATTCCTTAGTGGGCAGGGAGAACAGACAGATCTCCTTCCTCCAAGGAGCTGATCTTCATGCCCTTAACGATGTAGCCCAGCTTGGTGATGGGGATCCATTCCTTGTCTTCAGCTTTACTAAACTCCAGAGCCCTGCGGCCTTGACCACAACCTCTCGGTCCTCAGGGCCCTTCCACTGCACCGATGTCATCCACTATTTGATGTTTTCACTGAAGAAGAGGCCCCTCTCCTCTCCTAAAAGCCTTTCTGGGGTGAGAAGGGGGCCAGTGTCACAAAGACTAGAGATGCCCATTCTAACCACCTACTTGTTTACCTTAGTCTCTTCTTCATGCCCACCCAGTCTGATGACTAAAACCCAAGATGGCAGGAACTGTGAGAAAAGTCATAATTCTGTTTGGAGGCAGAAAAACCATTGCCAAGCTTTTGCCAGTCCTGATTGGATTGAGCTAGCCAGGAAAAAGAACCATAGAGTCAATAAACTCAAAGTGTGTAGGGCATCAGGGCATAAAAATAGGTGGTTAACATAGCAAATGATGCATTGTTCTTGTGTGTAATTTGCTTGTGAATAAATGGGAAGTAATTGCATTCAGAGAAAGACTACGATCCTGACTACAGAAGCAGCAGGAAACAGCAAGTACAACTCTACTGTGCATAAGGGCTATACCAGTTCACGATGTTAGACAAACCATAGCTAAAGTGTGGCCAACTGAGAAGATAATTCGTTTTAAGGCAAATGGACCCACATCGTTGTTCCACCTTGAATTATTTCCCTGTAAAGTGAAAATAATTATTATTATTACTCAGGAGAAAATATATAGTATAATAAGTAAAGGAACAAAACAAAGTCTATCAACTTTGACCTCAGTGTCATTTCTTACTTTCACTAAGATTCATTGTTCATTGTTGTGTGCGTATATGTGTGTATATGCGTATATGTGTGTATATGCTTATATGTGTGTATATGCATATATGTGTGTATATGCTTATATGTGTGTATATGCGTATATGTGTGCACACATGGATGCAGATGCTCCTCCTGGAGTCTAGAAGATGGAGTAGGATGCCCTGGAGCTGGAGTGGCAGCAGGCTGTGAGCCATCTGATGTGGGTGCTGGGCACTGAACTCATTTCCTCTGGAAGAGCAGCAAGAGTCCTTCAATCTCTTCTAAGCCACAACTCCTCCTCCATCATTCATTATCTCAACACAGGCTTTTGCTTAAAATTAAACAAATACTTGCAATTATGCAAAATTAAATTAAAAACTCACAAATGAAGAAATGGGAATTTCTTTGTGGTTCATGGAACCCACATCTCTTAAACAAAAATGTCCTGCGAGAGAGATTCCCTGACTGCTGAGGGGTTAAGGAGATGTCTGTAACATTGTATGGATCTCAGCCCTAGAGTGAGAGGTCAGTCACAGAGGACAATGGCCCAGGAGGGTCTATGTGACTCTGTACCAATGGGGCCAGGCAGGCAGAAGAGAGGCTCTGAGAATACATGAATCCAGATCCAGCTAACTTTCCATTTATCCACACTGACCAAGCAAAGGGAGGATGAAGGAGGGATTAAGACCATCTCCTTTAGACTCATTCAAACATGATCCACACTGTGCTACAAGACACAACGTCTTTATGAAGGGGCAGAAGCAATGGCAGTTCAGGGAGAACCACTAGAAAAGGACTTTGAAATCTTTCTCTCCTAAAATGAATGTATGGAAATGTGAGAAAGGTAATTAAGTAAAGGGGGAGGGGCTTATCATGATTTTTTTTCTTTTGAGAAAGGCTTTTGATGGGGATCCCAAAGCAAGCTCAGACATCCTCCTGCCTCTGCTTCCTAGACACTGTAATCACAGGAGCGTGCTAGTGATTTGTTGTGATTTAATCATCTTTTTATTTACCTTGTTTTCCTAAGTCCAGTGATAATCATAGTAGCTTCACGTATGTGAGACTTTATTCGCTTAATAAATGACCCTATAATGTAGATACAACATATGTCCACTTACCCTCTAGGTCTCATGGGTGGTTCATAGTTCATGACGTGACTCTCGGGTGCTGAACTCCACGATTGCTGAATCTCCTCCTAGTCAAGAAGCATACCTAGAATGTGAATATCTAATGAAGCCATATGCAAATAACTACTAAAGTAACATATTATTTTCCTAGATTCAGTGTAACGGCAAAGAAAGAACATTGGATTAGAGTCAGAATGCCAGGGTTCTGGCTCCAGCCCCTTATTTAACTCACCCACAGTTAATCTGGTATTTGATTATGAGGAAGCCAGATACTTTTTTATGTCCCCAGATATTTCCTCTATTAAATGAATTAATACTTCATTCAAGCCAAGAGACTTAAACATGTATTTTAAGTCCTGTCTGACACCCATGTGGGCATAGGCAGAGGTGTTTTGTTTGACTGTGCATGAGGTTCTAGGTAAATGATACCAATATAAATAGGAGAGCTGCAGGCAGCTCAAAGTAGTTTAGAGTCTGTTGCGAGCCAGTCATTTGAACAAGGAGTTTACTACCAAGACTAAGCCTGAAGAAGAGACTGGAGTGATGAGACTTTGGCTATTAAGAATCGAGGAGCACTCTGCACATGGACATGGTAGATTTCAAACCACCAATCAGGCTGAGGTACTGCATCTAAGATGCTACTCCTTCTGCCTAACCCTGAGATCCAGACTAGAGGAGACTAGGTCTTGAGGCTGGTGCCTTCGTGATCAAGGCTCCTTGTAGAGGGAGCCCGGACACCCCCCCCCCCCCCCCCCCCCCCCCGGGTACAATTACTGAAACTCAATCATGCTGGCATGCTGATCCCAGATCTCCAGACCTCAGAGCTGTGAGGAGTAAATTCCTACCCATTCTGTGGCACATTGTAATAGTACTCTGAACTGATGGAGCCATTGTTGAAGGGTGTAACTGTTAACAAAGTAACAATGAAGTCATCAATGACTGGCCAGCAGGACTTGCGGGAAGTTGTAGCTTGTCAGAGAAGCTACCCAAAAGGAGATGTCTCAATAGAGATATTTTACTGTAAAAGTTTCCCAGGGGTTCCTGGGAAAGTCGCCAACCTTGGTGCTCTGCTGGAGCTGGGCATAGACATGCTGAATACACTGCAGAAGGTTGGTTTCCTGCAAAGTGACTAATGCTAAGGGAGCATTAGTAATCGAAGCCCTGTGCCTATAGGAGCCAAATGCCGCAACAGCTGCTCACTGCGCAGGCGTCCTGGGTGTAATCCTTAAATCCCCAGCCAAAAGTAAAGAAGCAGGCAATGGCAGAAAAACAGGCAAGAAAACTCTTCTCCGATAATGTCTCTCTAGCACCCTCTACTGGCAAACTCAATGAGTAAGGAAAAACCATAAAGGGGCCAGCTTCACTTTACAGAGAGAGCACAAAAAAAGGGGAAGGTGGGGTGGAGTCGGGGGAGTAAATTTGGAAATGAAAGGCAATCTCTCAATAACATTTGCAGAAGGATCTCAAAATCAGTTTCCCAAAAGGAAAGATTGAGATTCAGACACTATATCATTCTATCATTCGTCCCAAAAGCCTGCTGACGGAACCCCGGCCCTGTGAATAGTTGTGTAAGTTTGAATATGAGTATCTTAAGGAAAGCCATGCTTGCTCAGTTCACCACAGTGAACAGTAGACAAGCTTCTCCCACATAGATGTCAGATCTTTGTAAAGTAAACGAGTGAACGTGTGGTCCCTCAACGACTTGTCTGGGATGTTTTATAAATGACCAGACTAAAGTTCAGAGTAATGTAACGATTTAACTCTTAAACTGGCCACTTCTGTCCCTGTACCACCTCCACTAGTCAAACAAAACGCAAGGTGCGTGGTACCAGCGTTGTCCTTTCTGCTAATTTCTTTCACATTTTGCTTTGGGTTTGGCCTGCCTGTATTGCTGAGGCTTTGCTGATTTGCATAAAATTAGGAGCTTATTGGAAGAAATATCAGGTAATCCTCCTCGGCAAGAAAATAGCTCAGAGCTTATCAGGTCTCCCTTGTCCTCGGGTTAACTACCCTGATATTTAGTGTTCCCTAAATTAAAATCCCATTCAAAATCCCTTAAACACAACCACCACCTCACAATCTGTAATTACTGCTGCAAAGCCATTTACTTGATTCTGCTTTTCTCTCTCTGCCATAGTCTTCTCGGGGCCATTACTTTCCATGAGATGAGGTTGTAGTGATTCCTATCACTCCCCAGAATAGGAAATCTATGGTGCTTTCATCAAGTAACTAAATGTTACCCCATTTCCAATTCTTAAATAATTTCTTAGGGAAGAAAATTTGATCTCAAAGTCTTTGCAGCATCGCTGATAGTGTTGATGGCAGCAATCAATGCCTTGGCGAGGTTAATGATGTGCATTTACACATAGTGGCTCATTTAAAGTAAATAATCAGGGAACTTACTCGCCACCGCCTCTTTATCTCTAAGGTACCAGCCTGATTTAAGGCACACGGCAGCTTAAAGAGGCTGTGGTAAAGCATAGTTTGAAAACATCGCAGTTAATTGCAGATCTAAGCTTGAGCCCACTTATTTATTTAAAACGTGAAGGATACAAAAATGGCCAAACAAAACACACCTCAAAACACTTAGAACTACTGAAAGATGAACTGGAGAATTTTACCGGGGATACAGGACTCAATGGAGGTTTTGTCTTTTTCTTTTAATAGGTGTGAGAAACGGATGACAGCACCATGGGCATATGTTCCATCCAACTGCCTAAGAGACTGAGGTGGGAAATAGCTTAGCCCAGGAGGTCAAGAACCACTGGGCAAAGGAGGAAGACCTTTTAGGGAGCAGAGGAAGCCCTGAATAAGTGAAGTACCCAGTTGGATGTACGTTGTCAACAGGGGCACAGCTATGTCCAGGATCCTAAGGCTTTAGCACACAGAGGTAGCAAAACCTTACCTGGCTGAGGGATGGCAAAGCTTTCCTCAGGAGTCTTTATGACTGTGTATGGATGATTGTATGAGTGTGTGTCTTAGTTAGGGTTTTACTAATATGAACAGACACCATGACCCAGGCAGCTCTTATAAGGACAACATTTAATTGAGGCTGGATTACAGGTTCAGAGGTTCAGATCATTATCATCAAGGCTGAAGTATGGCAGCATCCAGGCAGGCATGGTGCAGGAGGAACTGAGAGTTCTACATCTTCATCTGAAGTCCTCTAGGAGAAGAGTGACTTCCAGGCAGGTAGGATGAGAGTCCTAAAGCTCATGCCCACAGTGACACACCTATTCCAACAAGGCCACACCTACTGCATCAAGGCCACACCTCCAAATAGCGCCACTCCCTGGGCTGAGCATATTCAAACCTTGACAATGTGTGTGAGTGTGTGGGAAGACTAGCAACTGCAGTTTCTTTTGCCTCCTGAGACTGCTTACCTACAGAGACCTCCTAGAGAAATCAGCTAAACCACCCCTACCCTCTGTCTCTCAACACCACCCACCAGGCATACCTAATAAACACACTAGGTTCCAGATAGCTGCTGTTGTAACCATTAGAACACCCCATCTGACCCCGTGTTGTGTTTCTCTGTGTCCATTCTTTCTTCAGTCCTACAGTGTCCACAGCCAGCGTTCCTGAATGTGGAATTTAGAGATCACAGTCCAGGGGTTATATATGTCCTCTGCCTTTCACTTCTTTCATTTTGGGTTTTCTCCAGTTGGAAGCCATGCTGTTTCATTGTCCATCAGGGGAAATGAGGGGGGATTCTATATCTCTTTCTCTCCCTCCCCCTTTCTTTTCTCCCTCCAACCTCTTTATTACCCCCAAGGTCATTGTGATGATCAAGCTGTCCCTGAGTTCTCAATTCTTCTACTTCAGCTTCCTGGGTGCTGGCATAAACCTGTTAAAGAAAGAGGTTGGTTGATTCTTCAACACTGAAGTTACACTGCCAAGTAGAACCTGATTCTCTCCTTCATTCAAACCCAGCCGAGGTTTTCTGTTTCTTCTGTTTGGTATGTGTCTTAGTTAGGGCTTTACTGCTGTGAAGAGACACCATGACCAAGGCAACTCTTATAATGACAACATTTAATCGGGGCTAGCTTACAGGTTCATCCGTTATCATCAAGGCAGGAGCATGGCAGCATTTAGGCAAACATGGGTCAGGAGGAGATGAGAGTTCTACATTTTTATCTGAAGGCTACTAGAAGAAGACTGGCTCCCACATGGTTAGGAGGAGGGTCTCATTGCCTACCTCCACAGTGACACATTTCCTCCAACAAGGCCGCACCTCCAAATGGTGTCATTCCCCAAGTCAAGCATATTTGAATCACCACAGTGTGCTATGAACAAAGTAGTGAGAAGAGCAGTGAATCATGTGGGAGACAGTGGAGGGTGTCTAGCCAACCCGAGCATGACAAACATGGAGACAGTAGAGGGTGTCTAGACAGCCTGCACATGGCAAACACAGCTTTGTCAGGCCTTGCCCTTCTCTCTGCCTTGCTAAAAACCAAAAGAACAAAAATCATTAGATTACATTCCTAAAGCTAGCCACCAAGGTCTATTCTCTTATGTGGCCACTTCCCTCTCCTAAGGCTATCAGCTATTAAAATAGTAAAGTTTAACAATCAAAAAACCCTTTTGGCTCAACTAATTGATACGCCCAATTAAAACTAAACACCTCATTCTAACGTGAGGCTTCCCCTTTTGCCTTTATAAACCTTTATAAACTTTATGTCTGTCTCCTCTCTATCCAGAGGCAGTCTTTTGTCTCCCTCTGGGACAAATACCTCTTCCCCTTCCCTTTTTCCCTCCCCTTCTCCCTCATCCTCTATCTCCTGTCTTTGTCTCTTATTCCCTGTCCTTTGTCCCTCTGGGATAAATAAATCTCCTTTGTGCTGAGAACTTAGCCTTGGGAGTCCTGAGCTGATATAGTTCTTTTTCAGATAGGACATTAACTAATGGAGTCATCATCGAATGAGGCTTATGGGAAACTTGTAGAGACAGATGAACAGTGAAGAGAGCAGGCTGCAGCTGCAGGTGGGTGAGTGATGCTAGTCTTCAGGACCCAGGCAGGAAATGTGTTCCACAAGAAGCAATGGTGAAAAGATGCAAATTATGCAAGAGAAAGCTGTGCTTCTTTGGCAAGTAGTCAATCTGGAACCACCGGACACAGATTCAAAGGCATGACTGTGAAGTGATGCTGGTCAGCTTGTGTATGGAAGGGGAGAAACAGAAGGTGGGGGAGGAGTAGGTTGGGAAGCCTTTTTTTACAATGGATTGAGCACTTGAAACATGTCGGGCACCGGACAAATGGGTGTTGAATCAGAGCATAGTCAAGCTTTTAACCACACATAAATCGAGTTAATGCAGCAATTCTATCAAGAATAGTATTTCAGAATGCCAGTATGATGGACCTCCCTTATAGTTAAGCTGGTTTCTATCTCTGGGCCTCATCCATCTGGTAGTCCTCAGAAGGGAAAGGGATCGATGTTATCCAGGGAGGAGGGAGATACAGCATATTATAAAGGGAGTCTCGGCTATATGAGAAAGAGGGGGATGCCTGCCCACCCACACTTAATGGACTGTGGAAAAAGAAGAAAGTTGCAGAGCTTGTTTCTTGTATAGTATCCCTGAGTCATGTGTTAGGTCTGTAAATCTCTGATAGAGATGGAAGAATCTGAATCCTCACATACTATTGCATGGTCCTCCCGTCTGCCTAAGGAAAGCTAAACACTTAAAGGCCAAGGCCAAAATTGGCTCACTGGGATGGTACAAACATGCTATGCAGGGCAAAGCCATTTATTGATGGACCAAGGAAGAAGGGGAAAAAAACATAAAATCAACCCCAAATCTGAGGAGAGTAACCCATGTTTACAGTCCCAATACTCAGAAAAGTGAGGCAAGTGAATTGCCATGAGTTCCAGTCTAGACTGAGCTCCTGAGTAAGATCCTATATCAAAACAAGGCCAGACAAAACCCAATTCCAAACACATCACCTCCAAAATAGGTGGTTTAAACAAAAGAGAATGATATCCTTGGGAATTGTGAGTGGTCCCAGCCCCTCTACTCACTGTGTTCCCACTACCTTGGCAGAGCATAAACCTGGACTTTCATACCCATTGTAAAACAGTAATAATTCTTAATTCCTTTGTACTCCTAAGCAATGGTGGAAGCAAGCAAACGTTGCTATACAATGCTTACTCATGATGTGAAGGTAGGAAAGGAGGAAATGTTTGCACCCTTCCTTTCCAGGAGTTCAGGCTGTGGTCAATTCATCTTTAGCACCACACCAACCTTGTGGCTGAGGCTGCACACTGAGCCATTGCAAGGAGAGAACACTCCTCTCAGAGGAATACTCTAGGTTCCAGCTTGGTGGCTTCTGTTCAGCCGCTGAAACACGCCAGGGCCAGTGACCTCAGCCACTGCAGGAGAATATGAATCATGTGACCCTACTTCCTATTCACCTCAGAGATAATCCCTTTATAACTCATCTAAAGGATATCTAGTTTGAACATATCCTGAAAGTATAATTAATATAGTGAGCCCACTTGCATACCAATGAATAGAGTATCGGCCTAATCAAAAGTACCAGTGACCCTCGGGAAGGGCTGATTCTAGGTAGGTCTGGGACAGGAAATATAGAATTCGAACCCCCTGTATCACATAGTGCTAAATATCAGAATATGCAAAAAAAAATCAATGCTTTGCATTCATCTGCTGGAGCCACCATGACAAAGTACTGCAGACTTTGTGACAAGTGACAGAAATCTCCTTCTCATGGCTCAGGAGGCTCAGAAGGTTCAAGATCATGTGGTCTTGGGGATGATGGCCACCTGATAACTATAGTCTCACAGGTCTTTCTTCTATGCTCACATATAGACACAAGAGGCTGGGGGAGAGACAGGTAGAAGTATGAACTTTACATTTCTCAGAGAAGACACCAGACGTAGTAAAATAAAGCCCCACCCTTACTACTACCCTTAGCTTTCATCACTTGCTAACCTTACTCCGTGACTTTCAGTACATTTATACCTATAATGTGACTATAATAAAGAAATACAAGACTCAACTGAAAGAACTTCCAGTATCAAAGCCAGATTGATTTGGCTAACAAGATGAATAAAGTAGCAATGTATATAACCCAACTATAAAATAAAGACTCTACCCGTTCATACTGATAAACATAAATGATTGACTAACTTAGTAACAGGTTTAAGAGACAGATCTTCTTGCAAATGAATTCAAAGTAACTTATATAGAAATTTACTCTCCGAGAACAAGAGCCCAGTTTCTCCAGCTCTGTGTGTTAACTTCTAACATGCACAGTGTGGAAAGAGAGAAAATGAGTAACTCCACAGCATAGAAATCTGACATATTAGATAACCCAAGGTCAGGGTCTGAAGAAATAAGTCATGTTATAGCCTAAGATATACTGAACGTATCACCTTGATAGCCTTTCTTCCAGCAACATATCGCCCTAGGAAGATCATGAGCAAAGCAACTAGCAGTGATGTCCTCTCCAAAACACTGGCCATAGTCAAGTCTACGGAGTCATCTAAAAATAAGGGAAGTACAAGAAATTACAATGCAAGGAGAGCCTAAGGACACATAACATCTAAATATAATGTGGTATATTGAGCAAGATCTGTTATGAGTTCGACTGTGTTTCTTTAAAAGAGACAGGTATATTTTGAAATATACTTAACCATCAAGACTTCATATACTCTTATTAGAAATCTTATTAAATCTTATTAGAAATAAAGCCCATGCCATGTCATTGGTTAAGATGAGGTCATACCAGTGTTGGATGCAACTCCCATGTATTTTAACTGAATGTTACAAGAAGATGGCCAGGGACCTAAGTATTATGACTGACTTGTCTTTTTATAAGAAGATGGCCAGGGGACTGGGAAGGTGATTCATTGGATAAAGTGCTTGCTAAACCCAGGCATGAGGACTTGAGTTCAAATCCCCAACTCCTACATGAAAGCTGGGTGTAGAGTTGTGTGGTGGTAGCGTGGAAACAGGCCAATCCACTGAGCTTGTTAAGAATGTGTTGATTCCAAATACAAAAGGAGAAAGACCACTGACCCAAATCATCATGACCAAGTTAATTAAAGCAAGCAGTTAACTAAAGCAAACATTTTTTAAGTTTGTGTATATAAGCTGTCTTTCCCTAAAAGCAAGATCTAAGAGATCAGCATTAGACAAGAGAAAGACAAGGTTTTTATAACTCAGGGGTAGGGAGTTTCCAAATGGGGGCGTGGGATTGGCAGGCAAAATTGGTGGAGCCACAGGAGTAAAACATAAGCATAACAAGTTAGTCATAACGACCTCCTGAAACAAAGACATGATTGCAAGGTAGTCATAACAACCTTTTAAACAAAAGTAGGGTTTCCAGATGATTATAATAACAAAGACATGGTTGTTATTTTCTAAAATAGGCTGTACAGAACCATTTGTAATGAAGGTTATAAGTGGTTCACAGCCTCATCCTGGAGAAACAGAGTCTTAATCATTAACAGGAGTGAGTCTAGTGTGTCTTTACTATAAGAGGCCACTTAAGTGTAAGACGGAGGGAGGTTGGTTCATGAGAAGACATCAGTCTTCACACATGTACACACGTCAACCAGCACACCTGTCCACACACATATATGCACACAAGCACCCTTATACTCAAAAGTAAATAAATAAATAACCAAGTAATAATATCCGTGAGAAGATGCCTTTTTAACAATTAAGGTGAAGGCAGGAACTTACATTGTACAGCTAGGACCACCAAAACTACCAGGAAAGCACCAGGGGGTAGGAGGAGAAAAACAAGGTTCCCCTGCCGGTTTTACAGGAATCATCCCTTTACTGACCCTTAGGTTTCAGGCTTCTGCCCTCCTCCGCCGACTGTGAGGTAAGACATTTCTGACCTTTGAATAAACCTAACTTGTGGAATTGTCATGGCAGCTCTAAGAAACTACTCCATGGTCCTGGAACAAAAGAAGACATTAGGTACATACATGCAAAAATGAACAGTATGTAAATCTGAATAAACCATAAACTGTGATTATTTAAATGTGTTACTATTTGTGCCTGGGTTGTAATAAGTGGATTGTCGTATCCCTTGAGCTGCCAGTAGGAAAGTTCAGTGTGATATATAGAAACTGTAACCATGCTTCTTGGGTTTTTAACAATTGCAGTGCATATAATACTTGTAATAATATAAAATTATTCTAAAGGGAGATAGCCCTGCGGGCAAAGCACTTGCTGCCAAACGTGGAAACCCACGTTCAATCCTTAGGACTCACATAGTAGAAGGGGAAAACCAATTCCTGCAAGTCGTCCTCTCACCTCCACACATGCCCTGTGACATGCACATGGACATCCGTTACACACACACACAGTAAACAGACAAACAAACAAACAAATGTAAAAAACATGAGATTCTTATTGATATAAAAGTGAGATGAATATTGATACTCTCATGGGCATTGTGCCTGTATAACACATTTAGGAATACAAGGCTTAGACTCAGTCCTTCTTTAACTTTTTTAAACTGATTTGGGATGGTTAGCCTGTGAGTTAAGGAACTATAGCAAATTCAGGGCTTTGAGTTTATTGTTAGGGTGTTTTCTATATTTTATTTAGAAATAGCTGAGAGGAGTTAACAGACAACAATCCAGGTTACCTTACATGGATAGTTGGATTTCAAAACATCAGAAGTCCATAGAATTGACATCACAAATATTTTTATATTAATGTTCATTTTGATTAGAGACTTGTCTGCTCCTGACAGCTTCCTGTCTTGGATTCTAAGAAGAAATTGAGCATCCTTGGAGTTACTCCAGTTGTGCGGAGACAGCTACTAGGCAAGAATTGCCTCCTTCCATCTACAGACAAATTACTGTCCAGAAAAGGACACATATTCCTTTTTTGGCTTCCTGACATCAGTTTCCCCTCCCTTGTCTCCTCCTGTTCCCTCCCCAACCTCTCCTCCCCCACCCACTCCTCCTCTAGTAAAAAGATATTCTTATAAATTATTCCATAACAGAATATTTTTAAAAGAGCCATTTCATAGCAGGGCATAGTGGCTCACACCTGTACTTCCGTTCCAACACTGAGGAGACTGAGGCAGAGGGTGAAGAGTTTGAGGTTGACCTGAGCTTCATAGCAGGACCTCGTATCAAAAGGAAAATAAATTAACCAGGCAGGGCATGGTGGCACACAACTTTAATTCCAGCACTAGGGAAACTCACCAGAGTGAATTTCAGGACAGCAAGGCCTATTTAGAGATGTCCTGTCTCAAACAAACAACCAAAGAAACAAAAACTAAATCAAACCACACCAACCAACTAAACAAACAAAAATTAATCAACCAATAAATTAATTTTTTAAAAGGGGAATTATTTACACACACACACAAATAGATATATAGATGGATAGATATAGATGATATAGATATAGATATAGATATAGATATAGATATAGATATAGATATAGATATAGACATAGACATAGATATAATCTTGGCATAGTCCTGGCTGTTCTAGAACTCACTGTGTAGACCAAGCTGGCCTCAAACTCATAGAGGTTCACCTGCCTCTGCCTTCAGGGTGCTGAGACTAAAGGTCTGCATTGTGGCTCTCTTCCACATTTTACACTCAACATTTCAGCAACTGTTCAAGAAATTCTCTTAAATCTTGCAAGCTTTGATTTTAGTCATCGACCCTCACAAGGCTAACATCAAATGCATCCCAATTTTAAAAATTCTGTGGAACTTGTCCACAGGAAGCTGTTCTAAAGGCTTCCCTTCCAACTGAGTCCCATCTCCATTTTCTTTCCTCTCCTCTCTGTGCACATGTAAGTTTTGAGTCTAATCATAATCTATTCACATACTCTGTGGCAGGTAGTGTGGTAGGGATGTAGAGGTCGAAGTGACCTTGATATCCAGAGAAGGGAACAGACATTGGAAACATCACCACATGAATCAATGTCAAATCATCCTGTGAGATTTTAAGCTAGTATTGCTGTCTTGAATGGCTAGGTCATCTTAGCCATGTGCTAAGAAAAAAAAAAAGCCAACACAATGGATGCCACAGAGGAAAGCTGTGTGGGTCCCCTGGAGTACATTGTGCCTCAACTCACTGTCCCCCTTTAACATAATAACTAGCAATAACAAATACTCATTTTAACTTCAACTCTGCAGAAATTCTTCACAAAAGCATTCCCAATGCCATGAGATACCTTCACAAGAATGTTTCTCAAGGCAGAAGTTAGAGGAGGCCGCCCTGAGGGCTTCTAGCCTGAGCTGAGCGGGGAAGACAGTGTGTATAAGAAAGAGGGAAAACAAAATCCCTGGGCAAAAGGAAGCACAGGAGCCAAGGCCTTACACTGGCTATGGATGTACAGGTCAGGAAACAGCACACCTAGGTTGGAATGACTACACTGCACTGTGTAGGGTGCTCTAAAGAGAGATGCAGAGGCTGGGCCTCACTGGAATCCAAGCCAATAAGAACTTTGTTTCTCCTTAATGGTAATGGCAAACTTTTCTTAAAAAAAAAAAAATGGAAATTTGTAGGAAGGATGGCATGTTGAGATTATCAGTTCTGAATTTTTAAAATGTCTTTCTGGCTTCAGTGTGGAGAAAGGATTGGCAGGCTGCTAAGAACGCTGTTGGAGTGGGAAGCCAACGGTTGTTGCTGGACTCCGTGGAGACGGTGGAGGCGATGAGGAGGAGGACTTAGACCTGAGACATACAGAAGGCAAAATTGATGGGCTATGATGATGAATGACTCGTGTGGATAGAAAACGAAAGAGAAATCAATGGGAACTCCTAGCTCTTGCATCTGACAAACTGGATGGATGGAGATGTCATTCACCGATGCAGAGAAACATGCATAGCATAGAGAAGACCTGCTGAGCCAGAGTCCTCTGACATTTCTGTTTGGGTGCTTTTGGTTTGTTTCTGGAGGCAGGGTCTCAAATACACAGTGATCCTGCTGCCTCCCAGCCTTCATGCCCCACCACACATAGCAGGTCTTGCCGTGGCTGCATTATACTGTGATATTTCACACCTGGCCGCTTGAAGGAAGCATTTGGAACTCATCTTTTCTCTTGTCATATTTTGAGGGGTTGTGTTGTGTTTAATAGCACAATGCCCAATGGAAACAGTTAGGACAACTACAAAGTTAGTGGGTACCGTTCTCAAGACTTGACCTCATATCTGATATCGGCTTCAAGTTGAGAAGGTTCCCCAAACTACCCTGTTTTCTCTGGTTTGGTTTTTCACCAGGATGCCCAGGATGCGGTGACAATGACAAAACCTTATGATTAGTTCATTGCAGGTGAAGGATACAGACCATGGAAAGTAAAGCCCATAAGCAGAGTCTAAAAATCCTCAAAACACGGCATCTGTGGTGGTCCTCTCCATGTGGCTTCAGGGCACAGAGTTCTCCACATATCAGGACTCAAGGAAAATTGCTAAGCAACAATCTCATTTGCACCTCTATACTTCCTTTAGGCCCATGACACAGGCATAGTTAATTGACATGAAATTATTTCTGTCCCTAGGTCTGCAGCTATCTGTTGACCAAAAATTGTCATTCTATGGCGCACCTTTGGCCTCTCTGGCATGCTCAGGCCTGCTCTGAGCCTCTCTGAATATAGCCGTCCTCTTTAAATCACACCATCAGACTACCCAGCATGACCAAAAGTTCCCAAACAAAGGCATGACTTACCAGACATAGCATTCAAAGGTCCAGAGATCTAGCTCAAGATGTGAAGGCCACAAGGCAAATTTAATCAACATTGTTTTTCTCTGTATAGTGGCATAGAGCAAATTCTCAAAACATCCATAGAAAAGCACGTAGGTAAGTGGGGTTAACTGGAATACTGCAGTTGCTGGCCACATGTAATACCACTCTAAACTACAAACTCCTAAAAACTCTGTCTCCTCCACTTGAGGTCTTATGTGACATGGTGTCACACAGATGCATTATTTCAAGCAATGACCACAGCATCAATATCCATAATGGTAAAAAAAAAAAAAAAAAAAAAAAGAGCCAGCAGCAACCTAAGTGTCCCTTGACTGACAAAGGGACAAAGGGATGAATAAAATGTGACTTACACCATAATTAGTTAATTAATTAATTGCACAATAGAATATTTAAGCTTAAAAGTGAAGGCTATTTCAATACACTACAACACAGATGGATGGCTTCAAGTGGGATTCTTTAAAGACATGTGAGTGAAACAAACTAGTCATAAATGGAAAAGTATTTAATGATTCCATTTCTATGAGCTCTGTCAGTCATACAACTAATGGGAAGTTGAACAGTGACTGTCCAGGAGCAGAAAGAATTAATGTTTCATGGACAGAGTCCAGATGTACAAGACGAAGGGTTCTAGAGGAAGATGGCGGTGATAGTTTACGACATGGACTTAGTGACATAATTACAGTGTGTACCAAAGGATGGGCAAGATGGCACAGTGGCTCAAGGCACTTTCCTCCAAACCTGGTGACCCAAGTTTCATGCCAGAGGCCCACATGGTGGACAAAGAAAACCAAGTGCTACAAGTTGCCCTCTGACCTCCATATTCATACCCGTGATATGACATGTGCCCTACTGTAATTAATTATAATTAATTAATTAATTAATTAAAGGTCTTTTTAAAATTAATTAAAGGGACATTTAATATTAAAAAATTAATTTTTTAATATTGTTAAAATATTAAATTCTATGGGTTTATATTATAGCAGAATTTGACCTTTTTGTATTAGAAAAATTAATTAGTGAGACATAACTTATAATACTGTCCCTTCCATATACAAATCACTGCATTCTCACGGGCATGAGAAGAACCGAATAAATAATTAGAAATATTTCTGGAGAGGAGTCTAAACACTGCATAGAAAATAGAGGTCTGCAGCAAATTATCCAGGCAGTCCACCCCACACCCTTCACTCAGAAGCCACTGCATCTGAGGTACTGCTGCTGTTTTACCAGCCAAGCTCTTCCCCATGGCCCATGACAGCAATTTCAGCACAATCTCACAATACCACAGGGAAATGACTTTCAGTATACAAAGCCCATGATTCTTCACAATAGAATCAAAAGATGCAAGATTTCATTTTCAGCAAACCCTTGTGCCTCAAAGTAGTGTGAAGACTTTATTTGAAAGAATGAAAGAAGGAAGGAAGAAGAGAGAGGGGGAAGGGAAGGAAGAAGGGAGGGAGGGAGAGAGGGAGAGAGATAAGGAAGGAAGGAGAGAGAGAGAGGGAGAGAGAGAGAGAAGAAAGCAAGCAAGCAAGCAAGCAAGCATGACCTGTTATGGATAAGCCTGCATTTTTCCTTTTTGCTCTTTTGGCAAATATATAGTTTTTCACTCTAAAGTCACTACTATTTCTATGTCAGAGTGAAACGTGAAAATCTTTGCGACTATCAGTTACACTATCCTTTTTCTTGAAAGAATCTTGCACTGTCTTCTTCACTATTCTGACCTCTGATTAAGAAGGTCTTTAATCTGTTCATTGCTTCTGTGGTGATTTAAATGAAATGTCTCCCTAGGCTCTGGTATTTGAATGCTTGATCCCAGTTGGTGCTTGGGGAGGTTAAGGCGAGGTGGCCTCTGAGAAGTTAAGGAAGTGTGGCCTCGCTGAAGGAAGTACTTCCCTGGAGGTGGCCTCTGAGAGCTGAAAGCCTCACCCACTTCCAGTTTGGTTTCCTTGCTTTGCACTTACACTTAAGCATGTGAATTCTCAGCTTCTTGCGCTGTTGGCCATGGCTACCTGATGCCATGCCTCGTTTCTGTGATGGACTCTCATCCCTCTGGAAATCATAAGTCAGAATAACGTCTTCCTTCTGTGAGTTGCTTTGGCCACAATAATACACAACCACAAAAGAGTAACTAATCCATCTTTCTTCCTAGATCTGAACTGTAAAAGATAAAAGTTGTATCATGCAACGAAGGAATGTGAGTGACTGGGCAGTCCAGAGGTAAAATACCCTTATTTTCTGGGAAAGCAGCTTTGGAGCATCTCTGGCTGACTTTTATTCATTCATGTGTCTGTTGTGAAATGCTATGGGATGGAGCTTGTGTTAGTCAACATTCTCCAGAGGAACCGAGCCAACAGAATGAGTATGTCTACCTGAATGTATTCGTGTATACACACAGTTTATGCTGAAATAAGGATAGCAGCTGAATCATATCTAAGGCTGACAATGTGGCAGTGGATAGGTGTCTCTGCCGTCAGAGTGGTTCCACAGTGACTCTCACTCACTGCTGACAATCCAGTAGTCTCACAAAGCTGGGTACCTCAGCAGTACCGATCTGTTGCCAGAAACCTGGAAGTTTCTTGGGATGCCACTGGTCCTTAGGTGACAATGGAAGCCTGGAAACACTAGTTGAAGGAATTAGCAGCATCGGCAGGAGAGTAAGTCATCTTGGCAGCAAGAAGAAAGGCTAAGCAAGCAAGCAGTGAGAGAGCTTCTTTCTGCCATGCCCTTTCTCAGCTGGACTGGTCCCAGAAAGTACCATCCACGGTCAGAGTGGGTTTCCCTATACCAATTCAGGCAATCAGGATGTTTCATCAGGCAGGGCTCCCTACACGGATAATTTTGATTTGTGGCAAGTTGATGTCAAAATTAACCCATGACAGTACTGAATAAGATTATGTACATGGGCCAGGCCTTCTATGACAAGTCAGAGCCTTGAATCTGAACTCTGAATATCTGTTACCCTGGTTGTCTCTAAGTCTGTGTCTTCATCTATGAGGCAAGGAGTCAAAATGCCTGTTCTTTGAGAACTAAAAATAAACTAATTAAGTACTCAGCAAACTGAGCAATACATGAGAAAGCCATTATATATACTAAGTATTATAAAAACATATAAAACATAGCTCTTACTCTCAGGATTCTGTCAGAGAGTATAGCTTTCTCAGATATTCTGAGAATCAGAGACTTTTAAAAGATAGTTGGAAATTGGAGAGATGGCTTAACACACACACACACACACACACACACACACACACACACAGTACATACACTCAGACACATAAATTTAAAATAATTTTCTTTTTATTCTAGCTTCTTCTTTATGGCATTATGTTCTATTTCCCCAGTCTTGGATGATCTAGATAGGGGAGGGCAGTGTAAAGGAAGAAATATGGAGAAAGGCAACTAACTCTAGAAACATTTTTAAAATCTATGTGGGAACCTACTACTGTAGACACTTTCTAATATATTTACATATGTGAAAGGAATTTAAATGGAGCTATCATATAATGGGGAAGGCAATGCCCTGACTAGACATCTTATGTAACCAAGAAAAGCCCCCAGTATTAGAAATAAGGTACAGATTGTTATCAGCCAAAAGACTTCCATAGATAATACCCCCAAATTACAGACTATCTCTAATGATAGTGGTTACAGTAAGGCCCTAATGCTGAAGATAACATTTTCTTTGCCATCAAATGTGAAGGTGATTTGGTGCCCAACTAGAAGTTTCCCTATTGAGTATCATTTATGGTACTGGAAGTTAATCTTTATGCTAGTGAAGAAGAAAGGTAACCATCAATATCACCCACTTATAATCACAAATCCTGTGACCTATAATGCACAACCTGCCTGAAAGGTTTGCTAGTGCAATAGTGGCACGCATGTTATAGGAGTAACTGACTATTTTTTTTTGGATTATAAAAGAAAATATATTAAAGCACACTTTATGAGACAGAACCCATACTAGGTCACTTCTAACATAGCCAAGAACTTAAGGATAGGTCATAGCCTAGGGGGAACCTACTACTATTTTTCTGTTAAATGAACATAATGATAAAATAAATTTTGATGACATCCTGATATACACGTAGATCAGGGCATCATTTAGCCCTTAACAGAGAAGCTCCTGTTTATAGTAGATGGTAATTAACACAGACACAGAAACCTTCAACTGGACATTATACAGAAAGTAAGAGACTTTGGAGCACTCAGGGCTGACTGGGATGTCTCTATTAAGTCCTTCCCCTCAAGGTCCAGTGATCTTTGTGTAAAGTGGAGGTAGAAAAATTGTAAGAGCTAGAGGTGGTGGATGACCCCAAGGAAATAGCATCTTCCAGATTATGGTTGAACAGAGGCACATATGAACTCACAGAAACTGTGATAGCACACACAAGACCCAACCACGGTCAAGCAAGACAAAATCCCTCACGGTAAAGAGGGAATGGGTACCACATCCCACCTCTAACAAGGAAGCTATTTGCAACTGATACCTGCTGGGAGAGAGAAAATCAGTTCTCTTTAATAGAGTGATACTGGGTATATCAACTACACTCTACTTCCATGCCTAGAAGTAGTGGGCCAACACAAAATAGACTCCATGTTCTTTTGCACAGGTTTTTGTTTTGTTTTGATGTTTTTCTGAGAAAGAGAAAGAGTTTGAAGTTGGATGGGTATGAAAGGGAGGATCTGGTAGGACTTGGGAAAGGAGAAAGAATACAATAAAATATATTGTATAAAAAAAAGTCAAAAATGCACATTAAAATTTTTTTAGCTATTAGGATTCTGTCTTAGAACTACAATCTATTCTAGCTTGGTTTCTGTTGCTGTAATAAAACACTGACCAAAAGCAACTTGCAGAGGAAAGGGTTTATTTGGCTTACAGGTTAGAAACCATCATCGAAAGGAGGTCAAGGCTTGAAGCAGAAACCAAAAGGGAATGCTGTTACTGACCTGCTCCCTTGCATCACGTTGACAACCAGTGTCACATCCAAGACTTCTGTCACCCTCTCCTCTCTGCACTCCATCCATCTTCTCCAGGAGATTCATTAAATTCTAGTTTATTCACCAGCTCTGAGGCCGCATGGTTCTGATCCCCCAGGCTTTTCCCACAGTAAGGAGCTTGCGGAGCCTTCCTTTCAATCAAGGACCAGCATACCACAGTCCTAAGAACAAATCTGACCCATAATTTGTCTTGTGTAGTTAAGCATATTGGAGCTGAGCCAAGTCCATTTCTTTATGCATTTTCAGGGCTGCGTTAACATGACAGTGGCAGAGTTCAGAGTTCAAAGACTTTAAGCCCACCAAGCTTGAAAATATTTACTATTTGGAAGTGTCTAGAAAATACACACCAGTTTCTGTTCTAGGAGAGGTTAATATTGATGGGTAAGTATTAGGAATATAGCTTGGTTGGTATAACACTTACCTAGCATGCACAGGGCCCTGGGCTCAGTCTCCTGCCATGTGAAATAGTGACAGAGTGACAGTGAGGACATACCAATCAACCATTCACTAAGTACAATAATTCTTATAAATAACAGGCAACAACATAAAGCATTCTAACAAAGGCATAGAGGCCCAAAGATTTTAGTGATCTGATGACAGTAACAGATAATACAGTCGCTGAAGTTGTTCCCAGGTCTGTTTTTAAGTACCCTCATAAGGAGTGCCCATTGTGACAGGACCCTGTCTGTTGAGAATGTAAGACCCACCTTCTCTAGGCAATGGTCAGTACAGATAAGGTAATTTTCAGCACTGTCCTTGGTAATGGAACTGTTTCCTCATTTACAGACATCTTGGTGTCTAGACTGTCACACTTTGTACTATTATGTCATCATTGCCCACCCAGTAAAAGCCAGACCCTTTTCATTGCAAATCCCACTCTGGAGACAGAAATTTGGTTGTTGGAGTTGATGGAGGTGTTCATCTCTTACCACATTATAAAATATAAATACAGGCTAGAACTGCGTATGAGAAAGAAAGACGAAGCCAGCTGTTCTCAACCTTCCTAATGCTGTGACCATTCAGTACACTTCCTCATGTTGTGGTGACCTCCAACCATAAATATATTTTTGTTGCTACTTCACAACTGTAATTTTGCTACTGTTATGAATCATAATGTAAACATCTGTATTTTTGGATGGTTTTGGGCAACCCCTGTGAAAGGATTGCCTGACCTACAGGTTGGGAAATACTTCTCTAAGCCAAGTAACCCTTGAGATCAACTGGGTGACCAACTAGGCCCTGCTCAGCCTGCAGACCCTTTCTCTGAAGGGTCCATGCTTTTAACAAATTGTCTGGTGTCTCTCATGGTGTCTTAAAAATGCAGACAGGAAAGAATAATATCTTTACTATGTCTAGTCAACATTTTTGTACAGAGAACCTCAGTTTAAAAGGTGTTTATTTCTTGTGAGTATCTTGAACCAAACAATGAGTTAAATGTCTGCATCTAGAATGAGAAATCAAACTCCTCCCACTTGAAGTCTGCCTGCCAGTCTTATTATTTTAAGGAAAGAGAATGAAAGGAAAGTGAGACTGAGACCATCCGAGAGATCAACTATTAGAAATCAAATAATGAATCATTGCGGTGACAGAAAAAACTGGGAGCCAAGGGAACTTTTCTTTCAAGTTGCAATAGGCCGCGTTAGAGCTCATAAATAAAATCACATCAAGCCACTCTGTTCAAGCCTTTTCCAAAGGAAAGTTGTCAGCAGGGTTTAGGCTTTAAACAAACATTGGATTTGAATTCTAATATGTGATCATAAGGAACTAATGTGAAATGCTTACAAAAGTCCTCTCCCCAGGTAATACTCCCCATTCCCCTTAGAATCCCAAATGAGAGCTGACTAACTGATTTATTCTGGAATAAGGTTTTTAAAGTGGTCTTTGATGCCAAAGCCATGATTTCATTAAGCTGCCTACTCTCCTGCTGTCCATGGAGAATATCTGCCTGATTGCTACAGCCTGTTCTCCTCCAATGTGACTTCCATGTACCTGTTGTCCACCAAAAGAGAAAGGGGACAGTGCATGACTCCCTAAAAGAAAAGGAGGCTGAAGACTCAGACAGCTGCTAATAAACGCTGAGCCACAAATGGGGGTGGGGAAGGAGGTTTATGAAAGCAAATCAGGAGACAGTGTGTCATAAAACCTAGTGTCCTCTGGCTTTCAGTGCACTTGAGAACAATTTGGATTAAAGGAAGAAAAGACTGTGGTAACAGAGATGTTTTTATTTACTGGGTACTTGAACTTTGAGACTGTCACTCCTACCTATGCCAATCCCTAGATGCTCTATTTCTGTCTCAGCACTCAGCATCAGAGTGATGGATGTCCAATCAATCTCTCGCTTGGGTCTTGCCGTTACATTTATGTCTCTCTCTCTCTTTCTGGAGACATGGACCCAGAGTCAACCATTATTTTCGAGTATAGTTCCTTACTAGAAATCTTCTAGTGGGGCCCCTATAGAATCAAAAGGTTAATGAGTTGCAATGTCTGGCACTGCACTGGAGACATCTAAATTGTCAGAGTCTATGGCAACAACATGGCTGCTTAGAGAAGAAGAGATACTACAGTGGACAAAGAAGAGACAGGCAAAGACATATCCATTTTCTCCTTGCTTAGAAGAGATGGGGAATGGTAGGTATCATATTAACTTCTCTTGGGGAAAGGTGAAACATACCTATTCACACAAGAAAGAGCATCAGCACCAGATCAGGATAACAATCCCACACAGTCTAGCTTGGTGAGCCAGCGAATTTGACATCAGTTACTTAGAGAAGCACGGGCAACTTACAGGTAGCTACACCACCTAAGAAAATGTCTCCTTCCTCACACCATGTTCCCCACCCACCCTCAGCCAATTGCTAAACACTTGTATATATTGAGGAGAGTTAAGTCGTAGGGTGTAGCTAGTAAGCTCCCTCCCTCTTAAGCTTCCCTCCCCTCTATAACAGAACATTAACCATCCCAGTTTTGTGTGCTCTGGTATTGGTACTCAGAGCTGCTAGGCCTTCAAGATGACAGAGTTCCTAGAGGAGAGGTTGAAATTGGCACACTACCCTGGGGGGACTTTTGACTTCCTCCTTTTCCAGCTACACAAATGTTAGGTCTCAGAAAAGAAAGAGTATGGCTAAAGACAGAAGCAGGCCTTTTAGAGTTAGTGACTTGTGGCTCTTTAAAACAATGCTCTTTATACACTTGTTTCATTCAGATGGACGACCCAGATAATGTAAGGCTGATATTGAGAGGGAGTGGGGAACTCTCAGTCTCTTATTCTCCTGAGCACCTCAGTGCTCTCCATGACCCACTCAGCAAATGAATCCCCCTTCTAAAACATCTTTGTTCCCAAGACCTACCCAATGGCCAGCCTCCCATGGGCTTGCCGCAGCTAAGTCCTCAAGTCTACATATTCCTTCCAGCCAGAGTGCAGCTCTGAGAAGATTGTGCAGACTTGGGTTCTTCCATATGCCATGTCCACAATTTCTTTGTGCCTGTACAGACTAGGTATTGAGGAGCTGCCAAGAAACCCAACCCAATCTCTCCCTCTCTCTGGCTGAGCATCTAGCTATGGCTCTCAGAGGTTCCAGCCTGTCATTTGCCCCTAACTCAACTCTCCACTGTTTTACCTATGTACTCTCTCTCCCCTTAGCCCTTAAATTGTTCTGGGAGCATAAGAAGCCCCAATGAATTAGGGCTGAGGTAGGAGAGGCCTATGTAAGACTTTAGGAAAGCTAATAAGGAAGATTTACATGCTGGGGAGAGTAGGCTGGACCTGCAATGGGTCACTTTATGTTCTATCCAAAGCAGTTGCCAGCTGTGCCCGGTCTGTAGTTACTCCATCTTAGAAAGCAACAAGGGTTTTTTGCAGTCCCATATCCCTCCCTAATGGTCTTATTTCTCTCCACAAATAGTGCCCATCATGTTTTGTGATGTGATATGATATGATGTGTGTGATATGTGGCATATATCATATGTGGAATATACATATATATGCACATATATATATATATATATATATATATATATATATATATATATATGTGTGTGTGTGTGTGTGTGTGTGTGTGTATGTATATATATGTGTGTATATATATATAGTGTTTGTGAGAGAGAGTATGAGAAAAAACATTTTGTTTTCTCTCTTTCCTACCCTATTACTCTCCCTGTCTACTCCACTCTACCTTTAGATCTCTTCCTCTTTTCTCTTAATCCCTCTTCTGCTTTCATATTATGATAAACATGATACACATGCATGTGTAGACATATATTCAAATCTAGATTCTATGTGTAAGAGAAAACGTGGTTGCTGGACACGATGGTCTTCAGTTCCATCTGTTTTCTTGTGAGGCACATCATTTTATTCACTGTGGCCAGCGACAACCTGTGTATCTGTACCACATGTTTATCCATTCATCTATGGTGGACTGCTAGGCTACATAATACTTCTATCACTGTATTATCACACAGTGATAAATAATGCTGTGAAATATCCATTATATATGTTGATTTAGAGTCTTTCGATTTTATACTCAGATATGGTATAGCTGGGTCATAGGCTAGATCTATTTTTAATCTCTGAAGATTTGATTTCTGATTTTCATGATGGCTGTACCACTTTACATCCCCACCCACTGTATAAAGGTCCCTTTCATTCTACACCCTCATCAACATTTGTTATCATTTATTGCTTTTGATGATAATCACTCTGACCAGTGTTGATGGGATCACTGATGTGGTTTTAATTTGCATTTCTCTGATAGCTAAGAACGTTGACTTTTTTTTTTCCGGATAATTATTGACATTTTTATTCCTTGTGTTGAGAACGGTCCATTCAATTCATCACTATACTTATCGATTAGATAATATGTCGGTTTGCTGCTTAATTTCTTTTGAGTTCTTTATAGAATTCAGATATCAATCGTGAGTAACAGTTTCTCCCATTTTGAAGGCTTTCTCTTCTTTCAGTTGTTTCCTTTGTTGTGTAGGAGTTTTATAATTTCATGTAATTCCACCTTTCAATCTTTCTGAAGCTACTGGGGTTCTTTTCAAAAAGCCCTTGCCTCTGCCTGTAACATGGAGTGTTTTGCCTGTGTTTCCTGCTGCATGGCCAGAGTTTCAGTTCTTACATAAAGGTATTTGACCCCCTGGGTTTTCCACAGAGTGAGTTCACTTGGTTTCATGCTTCCTGTTTTTCAAAGGACCAAGTTTTACACTCTCTTTCCCAATGTATGTGTTTGACAGCTTTGTCAAAGATTAAGGTGACCATGGCTGTATAGGTTTATTTCTGGGTCCTCTATTCTATTTCACTGGTGCATGATTCTGGTATTTATGCCAATACCATGCTGACTTTGTGGTACTATGCCTCTGTAGTATTACTTGAGATTGGTGATTGTAACACTTCCAGTATTGCTCTATTTAGAGATGCTTTGGTTATTCAAGATCTTTTGCATTTCCATACAAATTATAGGGGTTTTGTTTTTCGACTTTGGGGAAGATGGCCATTCAAATTTTGGTAATAAGCGCATTGAATTTGTGGATTGCTTCTTGGTAACACAGCCATCCTCACAGTATTAATTCTGCTGGTCTATGAGCCTGGGGAGCCTTGTCATCTGTTGTCTTCCTCATTTCTTTCCTCAGTATTTTAAAGTTTTCATTGTAGAGTGCCTTCACTTATTTGGTTAGGTTTATTCTTAGAATTTGTTTTATTAAGCTAATGTGAATGAAAGGGTTTTTTTCTTTTTAAATTAAAAATAGATTTTATTCTCATATAGTTTACTCAGTATAGTTTCCTCTTCCTCTGCTCCTCTCAATTCTTCTCTACCTCCACTCCCCTCAGGATCCACTCCCTTTCTGTCTCTCATTAGAAAAGAACAGGCTTCTAAGAGATGACAGCCAAACATGGCAAAATAAAGTATAATAAGATCAAGGTTGTACACTGCAACCCACCAGGAGAAAAAAGAGTCCCAAGGGCAGGCACAAAAGTCAGAGAGGCACTAGTTTTCACTGGCAGGAGTCCCATAAAAATACCAAGCTAATAGCTATAGTATAGATACCCAGAGAACCCTGGTGTAGACCGGTGTAGGTCCCGTGCTTGCTGCTTTGGTCTCTCTGTGCTCACATGCACCTTTCTTAGTTGGTTCAGAGGCCTTGTTCTCCAGGTGTGCTTTGTCTCCTGTGACTCTTACAGTCTTCCAACCTTCTCCTCTGCAGGATTCCCTGCTCTGGGGGGAAGGATTTGATGGGAACACACAAGAGTGCCAACCATCCTGTACATGCAGAAGAGATGGAGGGGTTGTTTGGGAGCTACAGAACAAGGTAGACCAATGGGACATAGTCTTGGAGCTGTAGCCCATGATTCTACAGGAGCCATGGAAGCAAAGACTGCATAGACAGGAAAGAAATGAGGAAAACAAAGGGAGACACTGCTTCTGGAGAGAGGGTTCAGGGGGTAAAATACTTGCAGCACAAGCAGGGAGCAAATTGGACCAAAACACAGGGAACATAAGCATGAAAACAACATAACAAAGCCGTTGCTATGTAATTATGTAAAATAATATATGCCAAAAAATAAATAGCCCAGAAGTGAAGGCTATGCTTTGGGTGTTTTTGTTTGTTTGTTTGTTTGTTTGTTTGTTTTTCAAGACAGGGTTTCTCTGTGTAGCCCTGGCTGTCCTGGAACTCACTCTGTAGACCAGGCTGGCCTTGAACTCAGAAATCTGCCTGCCTCTGCCTCCCAAGTGCTGGGATTAAAGGTGTGTGCCACCACTGCCCAAATATTTATTTATTTATTTTATGTATGTGACTCAGGCACACCAGAAGAGGGCATCAGATCCCATTATAGATGGTTGTGAGCCACCATGTGGTTGCTGGGAATTGAACTTAGGACCTCTGGAAGAGCAGCCAGTGTTCTTAACCGCTAAGCCATCTCCCCAGCCCAAGCTATGCTTTTTTTTTTTTTTAACTTTTATTGGATATTTTATTTACATTTCAGATGCCATCCCCTTCCCCCACTTCCCCTCCCCAGAAAACCCCTATCCCATGTCCCCTTTTCTTTTTTGCTTTTATACTGTTTTTTTTTAATGTTAATCAAAGGCTTTATAAGTTTGGTAATGCTCAATCAGAAGTGTAACCCAATACCCAACCTAGATATATCAACTATCTTTGACTGGTGGAGACACATGAACATCTGCCTCCATGTCCCTCTTCTCTCTTTCTCTCTCTCATCTCCTAGCTTCTCCTCTCCCTTTTCTTCTCCTCTCCCTACTCCTTCTCTTCTTCTTCATACTCCTCCCACCTTAGCTCCTCCTACATGTCACCCTTCCTGTTAAAATAAAACTTCTCTCTCAAAATACAATTAGAGCATAATTATGCCTATTTGTACCAGTGAGGTACGAGATAGTCCTAATACCCAGTCCATCATTTTGTTGGCTAACCAGAATCTCTCTCATCTCTCTTAACTAAAACACTTAGTTCTAAACCTGGCTTTTTTCTCGGCTTTAGAATGAATGTCAACTGAAAACCATCCACTCAGATCTTTTCTCTCAAAGTAAATAGCCAGGATTGGCTATGAGACTATAAGTTTTCAACCTCGTCAGAAATCCAGAATAACTGAGTTAACTGAAATTATGGGACGCACAAAGCATAGCTTCTAAAACTTAGCCAGTTTATAGAGACCGCTGAATACCTGGACAGTCCCTATACTTCAGAACGTTGGAGTATCAAATCTTCAGCCTTCGGGCCCAGGATCATCTGACAGACCTTGGTGATGCAGAATTTTTAAGGGCTGATTACTCTGTCTAGGCAGATATAATCAGTCGACTATTGGGGGGGGTGATGGGGTAAGGGGATAAAATTTGAAATGTAAATATTATATCCAATAAAAAAAAGGGGGGTGGAGAAAAGTTGTTAGAACCAACATCTTTAATAAAATGTCAGCCCTCTAAAAAAATTATCTTGATACTAAAACTTGTTTTGAGAATTGTATATTGCAGAATACACAACCTTGGTGTATCTACGCATCAAGCAAGCTGAACAGACCTGCTCAAACCTCTGATGTCCTGGAATTCCATCTGGATGCAGTGAAGACACATCGAGTCAGAGGCCTATCAATTTACCCTCCCCCCCACCCCTCTTCTAATATCTCAACGCCCGTAATCAGCTTGAAGAAATTAATGAAGAGTCAACGCTCCTATTCCCTGGGCTTGGGGACTAAGGTGGTTAATATTGGGCTGTCTTTCTAGAGAAAAGTAGTGGTTTTGTTGGAACAGGGAGGATTAGCTAGGATTTATTGCATAGCCATAACCTATTGGTAGAAAACTGTATAATTATTATCAAGAGGAAGTTATAATTTCTTAAATGGCACAAAATTTACTTTGATTTCTAATTTGAGGTTTTCATTGGTACGAGCTTCCTATTGATATAAAAGTGAGATGAATATTGATACTCTCATGGGCATTGTGCCTGTATAACACATTTAGGAATACAAGGCTTAGACCCAGTCCTTCTTTAACTTTTTTAACTGATTTGGGACGGTTAGCCTGTGAGTTAAGGGACTATAGCAAATTCATGACTTTGAGTTTATTGTTAGGGTGTTTTCTATATTTTATTTAGAAATAGCTGAGAGTAGTTAACAGACAACAGTCCAGATTACCTTACATGGATAGTTGATTTTCAAAAACGTCAGAAGTTCACAGAATTGACGTTACAAACATTTCTGTACTAATCTTCATTTTGATTAGAGACCTGTCTGCTCCTGACAGCTTCCTGTCTTGGATTCTAAGAGGAAATTGAGCATCATTGGAGTTACTCCAGTTGTGGTGAGACAGCCACCAGGCAAGAATTGCCTCTTTTCATCTACAGACAGGTTATGCTTTTTAAAAGGAGGACCTGGCTTTACTGGCTTTTTTTCAATTATTTCACATCCGATTAAGCTGATATTTGTAAGGATCCCATTTCTGATCTTTGATGCCTACTGGTTGATTTCTCATCCCCATCTCCCAAAAGTCAACAGATTTCAAACACCTGTTTGAAAACATTCCTACCAAGAGAGGAAAGATTCTGTGCTTTCCTATTCCCTCAGGAACCTGTCAAACCCATGTCATACTTTTGAGTAAAGAGCAGGACTGAGGTTTAAAATGAATGTCATCACCAAATCCTCACAGCAAAGTGCTTCTCTTGCCACGGGCATGCATGTGAGAAAAGGCAGGTTTAAACTCATGCAGTGTTAGACAAATGTACAAGTCGAGGGCTGCCTCTGTAATACACCCCAAAGTCAGGGGCTTTGGGCTGGCTTGTAGAAACATGCATTGCCTAGAAAGGGCTCGCCTGTTGGTTCTTAGTAAGAGAACCTCAACCTCCCCGCATATGATTGTATGGAAGATGATTCTAAGGCGGGAAGATAAAACAGTTCGATGGAATGTAGCTCAGGGTAAGCACTCCAGCATAAACCAGTTTACCCTACCAACCAGGACTCTCAGAAGTGCATGACAACTGACTTACATACTTACCACCCAGACAGAGCACAAACTGCTGAAGTACCTTCTGAGTTTCCAGAAGAGCATTGCTGTGTTTTAACATATTAAAATTTCTTGGGACAACAAAGTCTACTTTTTTCATATTATCCAATGACAGCGTTTTGTTGACTTTAATGAAATAGTGATTAAGAAGCGGCTCATTCTGATTCCTCATCGTCCTTATTTCAGGTGGCAGGGGAAAAAATTCCCAATTTAAGAGCCTGTTGGAATGGGTCTAGGCAAGGACTGTGTCAAAAGAGGATTATTTTCAGACATTTACAAGGAAGGAACTTTTCCTAGCTCTCTTTCAGCCGTGACTTCAAACATAAAACTAGTAACGAATTGACTACTCTATCAACATACACACCTCAGACTCTTGCCTAAAAACTGCCTTGTATAGTACTCAATTCCACTATAAAGCTGGATTCCGATCCAAACAACACAGGGACAACAAAACAGAAGCAATCGGGGTGGTGGGACTCTGGGGTGTCTCTGACTGGGGAGACCTGGAACAAACTGCCCATGAGTAAGTCCGAGGTTGAGCAGCATGAAATGGAGTTGTAGGAGTTGTCAAAAACAGTCGGAAAGTTGGCTGGGAAGTCATGCTGGATCCTAGCCAAGGGTGGTTATTAGGGAGTGGAAACTCTGAGCAAGCACATGCTGTGACAGCGGAGTGAGGAAAGTAGTTAAAATGTAATTCCAGCACTCAGAGAAACATAGACACTTCCTTTGAGTGACAGTTCCTTTGATCTCCATCCTGTCCACCGAGTAACAAAAGAAACAACATAAAACAGAATACGAGGCTCATTCTTAGTTTGAAGTAATAATTTTGACATTCTTTGGGATATGATTATTTGTGCTTTAGACTTTTTTAGTTACAACGTAGCCTCTGAGACTTTGGGGGCAGAAGGAACTGGTGTGTCTTTGTGTTTGGATGGGGAGTAGCCTGGAAATGAAACAGTATCTTTTGTCTCCTCTACTCTCCAAACCATGTGTCCTTGAAATCCAGGTCACAGCTGGCCCCATGGACACAGCTGCTACTGGCAGCTGGTATCACTTGATCTGGCCACTGGCAGCTTGAACAGGGGGTGGTGGCTCTTCTTGGTTCATGCAGCCTGGTGCCATTTTTCTGATTGAACAGATTTCTCCTAAAGGTCTGTGACACTCGTTTTTTCTCAGCATCAAAATTCCCACGCTCAGAAAAGGTCAAGGGCCTTTCATTCTGAAAACTCATCACTGGATAACCAAAAACAGAATGAAAGAACTGAGACAGTGGAAGGGTCTGTCTTATCTCTGCATAGCACCAGGCTACTTTGTTGAAGACAACTGCATAGAACAAGATGAGAAATGATGACTCAGGTCCTGAGTCCTCCCTGTGTTCCTGAGTCCTCCCTGTAGAATACAGAACATCACTGTGCGCCTTACATATCCAAGCTGCCTGAATGTTACTAAAGCTACCCACTGCCCTTGATGTTTGGCCTTGAGGTGGCATTGGGCAACAAAGTTTGTCTTCCATTACTGCCTCTTTTACAGATCATTCTAGACTGAAAGGGTCTGGGCTCTCTTTCTTTTCTCCTGAAATATAGTATCTACGAATAAACCTTCTGATTTTACTATGCTGGATTTGTCATCTCTGTACCCCAGGAAGAGCTCTGTCAACTGACACCATACATGTTAGTTTCTGCAAATCTAAAATGGATTTAGAAATCTCTCCACTTGAGCCTTTTTTCCATGTTGATTATTCTCTTATAGGACAGGGTGCAACAGGCATCAACACCTTAGTAGGTCCCCAGTCCTTAGCACAACTGGAGCCAAGATAGAAGTACCATTCGGCCCTTGGAACCCAGTACATAGGCAGCAATATCTGCCAAATTATGGGCAAATCCCTAGATGTACTAACCTTGCTTTCTTGGCTTCTGTAGTTCTGATTCTGTCTGTTCTTATCAGCTGAGGTGTGTCAAGCCAGGACGTGGCTTTTATGCTTAAAAGCTGACCCTGAGAAAGGTTCAGCACTACACCTGGAGTCAGGGACATCCAATGTGGTCACCGGAACATCACCTGCAAGAAAATAAAGACTTTGTATTGGCTTGAACCGGGTCCGAGTGGTCTTCTCTGGTGGATTCCTTACAACAAAGACATTTCATGGCTTAGCCTCAGAGGTAAAGGCTACAAAGAATATTCTTTGACTGGGAGACAAGCCAGATTAGTTTAATATTTGCAAAATAGCCTCGTTACAGTATAGGAGATAAAAAGGGTATTTATAGCGGGGAGGAGCTTGGCAGGAGAGGACAGGATGCTAACCCCTGTTGCATGGTGTGGGCTGTGATTGACAAAGCACAAAATGCAATACACACCCAGCTGGCTACAGCCATTTGGCTCCAAGGCCTCCTCTTGGTGGTTTCTTTGGCTTGTTCCCAGGCTTGTGTGTGATCTTTCATTACTGGATTATCTTAAGTGCATTTCTTTTTCTTAAAGCCAGACTCTGAAACTAAATGGAAACACTCAGCTCAGACTCAAATTCCGTAATGGACCCCTTGTGCACATACACATAGCTAGTGCTTACTGCTTGTTCCTGTAATCCCACTCCAAACACTCTTTCACTCTACAGCCGTTCCCAGTTGCCACACCCCAGGTTACTGCAATGCCTTAAATCTTGTCCCCAAACCTACCTCCACGAATCCTCTCCTGCTCAGATACTCATCTCTCCCTCCCCCCTAGCCTGTTAATTGGAATTTCTGTCAGAGCATTTTTTTTTTGAGTAGGCCCCTTCAAATAAATCTAGTTTCTCTGCTTCACTCAGCAGGTTTCTATTCCAGGCAGGCTGACATCTGAACTGGCCTTTAAGCAGCGACCACAGTTCATGCCTTCACGTACATTTTCTGCTTGACCCAAGATGGTTTGTACTGTGTCCACATTCTGATGCTGGCCTAGATCCAACCCACTCTTCCAAACGCACCTCAGATCCTACTCACGTTATATTTCTCTAAATCACTTGTCACTCAAGGCCACCCCACACTACCTCAGAACCTAGAGAAACTCCAACTTTGAATCAGAGGTAGCGTCAATGCCTGATATTTATTAAAACCATCCCAGGGCCCACATATTTGGCTTCGATAGCTCTTTTGATCTTCATTCTGTCCCTGCAAAGTGGGCTCTCCAAAGCACACTCTGGACATGAAGAGTCTGAACTTCCAAATGACTGGCAGCTTCGCTCAGAATTCATGCCGAGAAGCAAAATGCCCAGGCGATGTGCTCTGTCGCCCCTTTCTACTGTACTGGTCCTCAACCTTCCTAATGACGCAACCCTTTAAAACAGTTCTTCAAGTTATAGTGATGCCCAACCACAAAATTATTTTTATTGCTACTTCATAACTGTAATTTTGCTATGGCAATGAATCGTAATGTAACTATGTTTGAAGACAGAGGTTTGCCAAGGGGGTCGTGAGCCACAGGTTGAGAACTGCTGTTCTAGAGTCGAAGGTCTTCCCTTTACCTCAGGCCTGCATGGCAAAGCCATACAGGCTGAGAATTGGGACCTTTGTAGTCTCTGCATGCTCTTCTAAACAACACGCAATCCCTGAATTATGCTCTCCTGCCCTGAATGACCTTTCTCGTGGCATCATTCTGTGGTGGATTGTATATGCTTGGCCCATGGGAAGTGACACTATTGTGAAGAGTGGCCTTGTTAGAGTAGGTGTGGCCTTATTGGAAGAAGTACATCACCATGGCAATGAGCTTTAAAGCTCTGCCCAGTGTGAAAGAGACCCTCCTCTTAGTTGTCTGGAAGACAGTCTTCTGGCTGCCTCGAGTCAAGGTGTAAAACTTTAGTCTCCTCAGCCTCACATCTGCCTGCATGCTGCCATGCATGCTTCCTGCCATGACGATAATGAATTAAACCTCTAAAACTGTAAGCCAGCCCCAATTAAATGTCCTTTATAAGAGCTGCGTTGGTCATGGTGTCCCTTTACAGCAATGGAAACCCTAAGACAGCTGTCTTAGGGTTTTTTGTCAGTTGTCCAGCACCATGGGTCTTGCATTTAAGTTTCCTTATTCAACAGCATTAGTAGCTGCACTTGTCTTTCTTCAGTGACTCTTGGGTGGCTAGGATGCCACCAGCCTGAGACAGGAGGCATGGGAAGGCCTTCAGGGAGGCCTGACATCTCACTCTGCCCACCGACAGCATTTGATTCTGATGTCCCACCTCTGGACACCCTTTTGCAAGGCCAGAGGTGTACAATTTTCCTAAATTCTCAGTGAAGGCAGGATTGTGGCCTGCCGGAGGCATTCTTGGGACCAGCTCTGGGAGAGCTGGGCTCTTGGGCAGTGTGGAAGAGAGACCCCCCTAGATGCTCACGGAATGTTTCTCAGCCCTGTGATTTATTCAGACAGAAAACAGCTGTCCCTGACTAGAACAGAGAAACGTGTAGTTTGGAAGTAGATGTTAAATATTAGAGCTTATGGCTTCAAAGAGGATCTGCCCAAGGGGATTCCTCTGCCGGTTCCTAAATGACAAGCTACGAGCATTTATTCCTGCTTTAAGAAGTGGTGAATTTGGGGAGGGTGTGTGGGGTCTTTGCGGGCACCAGCCTGGCAAGGAAGGTTCTACAGGTTTTCTCTGCTATGAGAAGACATCGTTGTCTGGAAGCCACTCCAGTGTGTCCACCTTCTCCCCTTTGCCTTCTTTTCCCCTGATAGAGTACCTTCAAAATGGCCCCTGCGTTTCTCACAGCTCAAGCTTTCTGACATAACAAGGTCAGCTTGCAGAACCGGGAAGCCCGTTGGTCACTGTTGACATGACAGAGTTATTTAAGGATCCCCTGAAAAGCCCCGTGGGTTCCCTTGCCTCTTTGTGTACAGCTGCTGATTTCAGGAAACCTAACAAAACCACAGGGAAGTCCCATCTGATCTTACCTCTCCTTCACTGGTAAGTGGAGCTCATTCAAGAAGGGGGAAGGTAGTTTTTGTGATGGTGACAAATACCAGACACTTCCCATTCCAGATATGTCAAGGCATACAATGGGTTATAATTAGCTCTTGTGGGGAAAAAAGGCCATTCTGTCCTAGCTTGCTTATGTCTTTATAGTGACCTTGAGCCTCTCCTGCCTGCGTTGAGTGAGATCTACACATGTCTACAGCTGTCATCACGACAGGGCATTCCACAAACAGCAGTTAACTCTTCCTGCAAGGGGAGAACCTATTTTCATGATTCAGCCCCAAGTCCAACTTCAAAGTGACCCTAGACCTGGTCTCTTGTCTGACTGCATCATTCTGCTCTAATGGTCCTGGAAAATTCAGATCTAAAGTCAGATTAAATCAGGGATTAGGTAGGCTTTTCATCTTTACTTAAGAAGAACACAAAGGATGCCTTAAAGTAGTATCTCCTCTCCAAGGGCAGTTGAAAAGTGGCCTGATTCATAAGAATTGCATCCCCAATCAATTTCTTGGGAATCAGATCATATGCACCTTCAGTGGAAATGGCAGAGCGGCCTTTTTGCATGTCTATGCGGTTGCAGGATATTCCACTAGGTCTGCAGTCATTTTTAGGGCAGAAAATATTCACCAAGTGACTGACCATTCGTATAATTAATTCCCATTTAATCATAACTTCTCAAATATTGGCAGCAAGATCTTTGCTGGAAACTCCCATTAGGTGATTAATACAATGCAAATCAAATGCAGATTGACTGAAACCAAGTGAAATTGCCTGCCCTGCAATAGCTATGGGCTTTTATCTGAATGGGGTACAGATGTAATTTGAGCTTCATAAAAGAACACCTTAAATATCAAAGAATGAAAAGAGATCAATGAAAAACAGAAGAGTAGTCTTATAAATTTTTCCTCCTAATGTCGATAGGTCAAAGGTATAAGGTCATCTGTGCCCTGCTCTAAGTTACTCCACATTGTATAAAATGGTGGCTCTCTAGGCAGTGTCTTACCGTGAGACACTCCATTTGACAAGCATCTCTGACTCCATTTTGAGTGCGGACTCAGAGGCAGGATAACTGTGTCCCTTGGTGAGCACATTAACAACAGTGCCTGTCCAGCACCACCCACAAGAACTGGGCTGCCATATAAGCTATTTCTGAGAGTTAAAAGGAATAATACCTTGTCGGGAGCTGCTGAAGTCCTGAGTAAATGTGTATTGTTGGTAGGAGCACAGCATGTCAAAGGCCCCAGGACTCAGACCCATGGGAAAAGCAAGACCCAGCCCAGGGTAGGCTTGAAGGAATGCAAATGCCTTCCCCTGGGTAAACAGATGACCTTTAACTAAAACAAGTGTGTACTGAAAATATCAGCTACTGCTTTCTCCTCCAGGATGGCTGCAACCTGAGACTGCCTGTCTATAGACACTCCCTACCTGGATTAGCTTAACTGCTTCCTTCTCTTCCTCCTTTTCCTCCTCCTCCTCTTCCTCTTCCTCCTCTTCCTCCTCTTCCTCCTCCTCTTCTTCCTCCTCCTCCTCTTCCTCCTCCTCTTCTTTTTTTCCTCCTCCTCCTCTTCCTCTTTTTCCTCCTTCTCCTCTTCCTCCTCCTTCTCCTCTTCTTTCTCTTCCTCCTTCTCTTCCTCCTCCTCCTCCTCCATTTCCTCCTCCTCTTCTTCCTTGTTTGTGCTGCATACAACAAACTTGCTGAGTTTCTAAGCTGCTACTAGTCTATCTGTATCAGACTGCATGACCCATTTGATACCAGCTCTGTCTGTCTGTCTGTCTGTCTGTCTGTCTGTCTGTCTGTCTGTTGTTTCATGTTCTTATTCTCCATCCCCCCAGTTAGGTCAGTTCCCAAGCCACAAAGCACTGCCCTATAAATTTGTCAAAATAAACTATCTGTAGGAACATACAGCATATTAAAATCATACTACAATAACCAGGCCTGAGGACTTATTGATCATATCAGCTTAAGAAAGGGTACAGCACTCTCACCTCATAAAAAGAAAAACACCTAACACTGGTGACAGTGCTGGCCCCTCACACCTGCCACCTGACCACCTGATGTTTGTGTCAGAGAACAACAGGCAGAGAGCCCCTAACCCTTAGGGTCTTCAGTGCAGCTCGCTGAGCTGAAGCATTCATCTCTTCATCCACCTGTTCCTCTGACAGGGCTCGGGTCTTCTGTGCACATATCTGGCTTCACTGTCCCAGGCTCTGGCTTCTGCAGCTCAACTGGAGCCTGAGACTTGACTCTCCACTGCCTCCCTATCTTCCTGGTCTTATGCCTACATAGACTCTTTTGCATTCCAACCACCCTTCCTTCCTGCCTCTCCAGCCCCGTTCTGTAGCACACACACATACACACACACACACAGAGAGAGAGAGAGAGAGAGAGAGAGAGAGAGAGAGAG
>JANHMN010000002.1:129298078-129322410 GCA_030674055.1 Rhabdomys pumilio | reverse complement strand
ACACACACACACACACACACACACACACACACACACACACACACACACACACGACAACAGTATGCCTTTTTTCTTCTGGGGGAAGGGAGGACTGACAAAGGTCAGCATGTGGTCATGTGCCTATTAGTGTCAGAGCCACATCTGTGTGAGCTGGCAGGGACTCCCAGAGGAGCTTCCTGAATGGTGCTCACTCAGACCTTCCATGAACAATCATCCCCACCACGTCATCCCCGCCGACTCTAGGACTGGATAACTCTGTATTTTGTTCCTTTCTCTTTCCTTCACTCAGCCCAATAAGCAGCTTCTAGCCCTTAAGTTTTAAATTAGCATTGCCTTCCCCAAGCCAACGATCCTGTTCGCCTGTCCCGTATGATCAGTTTCCGTATGGGCATCTTGCCAGAAGTGCTTTCCTGGGCCATTCTTAATCATTTCCAGGGTCATTCTTAAGAAGTGCTGGTAGAGCCAGGCATGGTAGAATACATCTTTAGCACTTGAGAGGCAGAAGCAGAGGCAGGTGGGTCTCTGTGAGTTGAAAGCCACCCTGGCCTATGTAGAGAGTCTCAGAACTGCAGACAAAATGAACCGCAAGCACGTGTGCTGGAAGGCGGCACCTTTGTCTGGTGTAGCTGGGATTTGAGCAACTTCTACAAATAAGAACCCATGGAGATGTTCACTCGGTTTAAAGTGATACCCACCAGAAAGATCATAGGTCAAATGGAAGGACCGAGTGTGGCAAAGCCACAGCCTTGAATCAGCACTGCATGCCTCTGCAGGACCTCCTTTGGAAAGAGCTGCCCCCTCCAAAGGCACTTCAGTCACCGTGGCTGCCTCCCACGTTTCTAGCTTGCTCCCAGGGCCTCATCATCTCTGAAGTTTTTGGTCTTTGTTTTAATGAACAAACTAAAAGGACAGAGTCCTCATGGCAAAGAGGAAGGCTACCAAAAAAAGATGTCTTCTGCTTGTACCCCTCCACGTGTCTTGAAATGCCTGGCACTGGAGGCCAGTCTCCTTTGGTCCCTGAAGCTTCCCTTGTAGCCCAGTGGTTCTCAACCTTCCTAATGCACTTTAATACCCTTTAATACACTTCCTTGTGATGTGGTGACCCCCCCCAAAATAAAATCGTTTTCGTTGCTATTTCATAACTGTAATTTTGCTACTGTTATGAATTGTAATGTAAATATCCAACACGTGACCTTCAAAGGGGTTGAGACCCACAGATCGAGAAGCTTTTGATGTAGCCAAATGAGCTGATCCCTCTCCCTGGCTCTTCTTAGTTGACTTCTAACTCCCAAATCTATAAACCTATTGTCTATGGCTAAGGCAGGGGGATGGCCTGGTTTCCTTTGTAAGTAAGTCCAAAAAAGTGGGATCCCTATCCCTCCAGACTACACCAACCTTTTGTCTCCTTTTATTTGTGTGTAAAACAGCACTTTTCTGCATTATTTATTTCATTTTAAGATTTTACCATCCCTTCACTTTAGTATTGATAGATATGAGACAGTGATCTTTGCAAGGAAACTCAGTGAACTCTTTCAAAAGGCTGGAGGCCTACTGTAAAGGTGCGGGGCGGTCAGCACACAGGTGTTGTACTCCACCTCAGGAGTGGCGAAGTCCCTGAAAGACCAGCACAGCCTTCTGTCCAGATTGCTAATGTTTTTAAAAAATGTTTTTAATAAGTACTTTGCCCTGGCTAATTTATTGTCAATTTGACACAAGTTAGAGCCATTTGGGAAGAAGAATTCTCAGTTGAGAAAATGCTTCATAAGATTTCCTGTAAACAAGTCTGTAATGCATTTTCTTAATTAGCACTTAATGTAGGAGGGCCTGGCTCACCGTGGCTGGAGCCACCCTGGTACTATGAGAAGACAGGTTGAGGAAGCCATGAGGAGCAAGCCAGTAAGCAGAACTCCTCCATGGACTCTGTATCAGTTCCTGCCTCCAGTTTCCTGCCCTAACTTCTCTGGATGATGGACTATAAATTGTAAGATGAAATAAATCTTTTCACCCTCAGGTTACTTTTGATCATAATATTTACCATAACAATGCAAAAGTACCTAAAATATCCTTCTAGGACATCTCAATCCCAGACATGACCAGGCCCTGGGCCTCTGCTGAAGGCTTCATGGAGACAGATAGAAAGGAGTTGTTCCATTATTGCCATAAGGACTTCCGATTGTGAAGACCTTAGATATGCTGATACTTGTCTCTCCTTCCATACAGGAGGAATAATTATATGAGACCATACCTGGGCTGGCGATAAGGAAATCCTGATACATGGAGGTTCTCAGCCTTCTCTACTGCCTTCAGTTCTGACTGACTTGCATGCTCAGATAGGAAGTCAGGAGAATTCCTTCACTCCAGGAACCTGCCTGGATAAGCCCGATCCTGGAGAGTAATAACAACATATTCTCAGCGTCTTGGTTTGGATATTTTGTGTCCATCAAAGTTAAGGTCAAAACTTCATGCCAGATGGAAGATACGAAATCCAGAGAGCTCCGCCTGCGTCAGTGGGAATGGATATGCTTGTGTAACAACTTGAGGGGAAATGTTTGTCCTTTTGGTCCTTCTTGCAGGTGAGGACCCAGTGCTCATATCCTCTGGAGGACACAGCACTCAAGCAACTGCAGGCACTGAAACTAGGACTTTCCTGGACAACCAAACGCACTGACATACACAGCTTGGACTTCTGAGTCTCCAAAGCCAGAAGAACCAAATTCCTCTTTGTAAATGACCAGCCTTTGGTATTCTGTTGTAATAACATAGACTAAAGTTCCTGAATATGAGTGATTCCTCATCAACAAATACAAAGGAGAGTTTTGATCAACTTAGCGTATAATCTGTAAGAAATATGGAAAATATATGCTCATAGTATTTAATTTATTAATTGATATTTAAATAATGCACTGTATAACAATGCTTAATTAAGAATGTTTTCTAGAATAATTTTATTTTTCTCAAAACACTATGTCGGCTTGGCTGGCCTCAGACTCACAGATCCGCCTGCCTTTGCCTCATGAATACCTCTCATATGTCACCACACCCAGAATGATTTTGTTGGACCCTTAATTTCATATCTCTTTATCTCAGTGGCCATGCTGTGAGCGCAATAGGTCAGAAACATAGAGAGACATGTTTGTGTCTGTCCACAATGTCACAATTTATTGAATAACAATAAACTCACACAGCTTAAAGGTTTCAATGACTAATTTGTCATAAATCCTGGCAATGTGATGGAGGTAAATACAAGTTCTTTATTTTAGTCTAACTTACTAATATTAACTCTTATATCACAGAGCACACTATAATGTATATATATATATATATATATACATATGTGTGTGTGTGTGTGTGTGTGTGTGTGTGTGTGTATGCATATGTATGGTTTTGAGAATGAGTATAAGTTAAAGAGGTTACTGCAGGCTTCAAAAAGTTTCGAGATACTGAGGCAGACCAGTGCCAAAAGACAGCTGCTAGCAGACTTCTTGGTAGAGATGCTGTAGTCAGGTTTGAGAGCTAAGCTGCAAAATATGTCTACAAGGTAAAAGGGCAAACTCCATCTAGAGCAGGAGATGGTGGGTCAATCCAAGTCCAGATGCATGATGGGCAGATGCCAAGCAGCTGAGTAAGCTGTGTCAACAGGAGGGGACTGAGCTGAACCAGGCAGCCCTTGGTGCTTGATACATCATGTTGGTATGGGGCTCTGCTCATGCGGTATTAGGTGTCTGTTACCTTCTAGGATCCAGGAGAGGGAGTCACATCTTTCCTCACTGTGGTGTGTCTGTTAAATTCTCAGGTCTGACTTTCCTAATACAATTTTTAAATGCCCACATGCCCGTCGGCTGCATGTCTGCCTCACCATTGCTGAGATGTGGGAACGTGGCCTGTAAGCCTCTCAAGGGAGGCAGAACACAATCCATAATAGTGGTCCCAGCCTGTGTTTTTCTGTGCCAGAAACAGTGAGATCTGGGATGGATGCTGTGGTTCTCAATCCCCTGTGTACCCAGATGACACTGGGAACCTTAGGGAGTTGAGAACTGGGGTGCTGGTCTGAGCTTCCCCTTTGAGCCAGGCAGAAAGGGGATAGCTGAGCCCAGGATTTGTTCCAAGTGAGTGCTGAGAGTAAGGAGGGGCTTAAAGAGAGAAGGCCTCTTCCTGGAGATTTAGGTGTGGCTCTTTACAAAGCCCCTTCACCCCCACAAGGTGATCCTTGATGAAGTCCTTGGTTGTCCAAATAGCATAATTTATGATGGACGTAAGTGCATAAGTCTTACTCAAGGTGAACCAAGGATTAAATTTCTTTTCCAGGAAGGAATGCCCAAGAAGGGAAACTCATTGGCTAAACACTCGGAGGTCTGTCTAGATACCTCATTAACATGGAAAACTCCAGGTTTTTATGCACATGACCAGTTGTTTTGGTCCTTTCAGTGGGGTGTCGCGGTTACCTGTTCCAGGACAGGTAGAGCTTGGCAGGGAGCTGATTCCGTTCCCACCGTTCTCAATTCTGAGATTCCCCGGGGTTTCGAACCTGCTTCAACCTTACCAGTTCTTCTGATAGGTAGCATGGTCCACTCGCTTCACATGTGCCCCTACAGTTTCATATCTTCCCAATACACTTATAGCTTGTCCACCTTTCTACTCACAAGATGAAGTCATTTGTCAGTCTGTGCTGGATGCGTGGTGTCTAATGCATCTGGGTCCAGCCAGGGGCTGGAGTCATCCTTCTCTCTCAAAATGAAGTCAGAATTTGCTTGTAAAATGGATTCATCCAGGACAATGCACGAGAAACCACCGTTTGATACAATATGTAGTAACTTAAAGCAGGTATAACCTGACCTCAACAGGCCACCTATGAGCATTCAAGTCACCCAGACCACATATTCCCTCTCCAGTGGCTTGAAACACGGCACTGTTATAGTATCATACAGTATGAGGTTTTGACCCCAAACCATATGATTCCATAACAGTAGAAATGTCAACTGCTATCCTAGAGGTTGGGAGTGTGAGTCTCTCTTCACCTGGACCCCTGCCAGAAGCCACAGAGTGAGGAAAGCCATGGGGCTGTCATTTCCTGTGAGGGGTGGAGCCAGCTCCTCCATGCCCATGGACATCAACATGACTTCAGGTGGCAACCAAGACCATGCACATCTGCTTGGACTTCAATGGTAACATGGGACACAGACATCAACATGGCCCCTGTCTATATGAGGAACAGTAACACAGCCATGGCCGTCAGAGGCTACATGGCTCGGGGCCTCAGGTGGTCACATATACCACTCATATCATCATGGCACCTCATCCCCAAGGCAGCAAAACCCAAGGATATCACCAAGGTATCAGCTGTGTACATTCACTGTTGCTGAAGACAACACTTGACTTGTAATATCGAACATGGAGAAGTTGAGCTGGTGCCAGATAGAAGCTTCCCCACTACTGATGCTCAAAGATTCAGGACACAAAGGCTGTAAGAGTCAGAGGTGACGGATAACTCCACAGACACAAGACTGATACACATACAAACTTACATAGACTGGCAACACACACATGACTTCCACAGGTGCAAGCCACGTGCAGTCCCAGTACTGAAAGGATACAGGTCTGAGACTCACTCCAAACCAAAAAGCGACTGCAACTGGTTCCCACTGGCAAAGAGAAGTCATTTCACTCCAGTCAAGTTTTACTGGGTAAATCTACCACATTACAGGGCAAGGCCCTTGCCCAGGAGTTAAAAAAAAAGAAAGAAAGAAAGAAAGAAAGAAAGAAAGAAAGAAAGAAAGAAAGAAAGCAAATTGATGTTATCTCTCTGTGAACTTTTTTCATGTTTTGCATTTTTTGTCTTATTGGTCTTTTGCTGGATTGTTTTGAGTTTCATTTTTGTGTTATTTGTGTTGTGGGAAATTTTTGTTTCTTGTTTTATGTTTTTTAACAGGAAGAGAGAGAGGGGGAGGAGGGAGGGAGGGAGAGACCACAAAGTTGGGTAGCTGGGGAGGCAGGAGGATCTAGGAGGAGTTGGGGGAGAAAAAATGATCACAATACATTATATGAAAAAATGTAATTAAACAAAGTATTTTTTATATCTTGGAATGATTTACAACAAACTTCTTGAACATTTACATGCTATCTAATTATGACAAGGTCAACTTTTACATCTATGTTGCCTTCTCTCCTGGGAAAAGCCTGGCCCAGAGTATACGTAGGTCCAGGCTTACCCATGCTTTCTGAAGCAGTTGTCACCTGTAGCCCTTCTTTTCATTCTCAGCGCTATTACCATTTGGACAGTAAATGTCCTAGTCACTCTCAATGTGATTTAAGTCTCTGGTTCTCTCAAATGATGTTCACCATGTCATTGTGTAAGTGTAATGTCTACACTGTAGCCAGACAGAATTCTAGCTCTGTAGCTGGAAATGAAGGCGTTGCAGCCAGGCATGCAGTGTGATATTTAGGGTGTTGAGGGCAGGCTTGAGCGATGGTTCAGTGGTTAAGAGAACTGGCTGCCTTTCCAGAGGACTTGGGTTTAATTCCCAGCATCCATAGGGGGGCTCAAACCAGTTACAATGGATCCCATGACCTCCATGGATAGTGCATACCCACGGTGCATAGACATACATGCAGGCAAAACACGTACACACATAAAATAAATAAATATTAAAAATAAAATGACAACGATTCTGAAAATCACATTACCAGTCAACATAGCTCCTGCTTCAAAGAAAGGATTACTGTAAAATTACTCACCGCTGCTCTAAAGTCTAGACACAAGAAAATTAATTGTGTTTGATCTTAGAATGGCATACTTAGTTTAAATTAAGTATGCAATTTAATGTTACTAAAACATTAGTTATTGCTTGTTTTACGCTTGAACTTCCTCTTCATTTAGGCAGAGTGTCCTCAGATGTCTCAAGATAGAATTTCTGGCTACAGAAAAGGCAGTTTCCTGAGGGGGCTGAGGTCCTGGGAGAGCACACAAAGAAATAAAAATAACAGTAACTGTGGTGGTTTGAATAAGAATGGCCCCCATATACTCATGTACTTGAATGCGTGTTCTATAGGGAGTGGCACTATTCGGAGGTGTGTTCTTGTTGGAGAACATATGGCCTTGATGAAGGAAGTGTGTCACCGTGGGGATGGACTTTGAGGTCTCAGATGCTTCGGCCCAGGCTAGTGGCACACAGTGCTTTTCCTGGTCCCTTCAAGATATCGAACTTCCAGCTCCTTCTCTAGTACCATGTCTGCCTGCGGAGCCGGGAAGTGTGACTCGGTGGATCAAGTCAGTGAGACATGTCCACAAAGACAAGGCTTTTGCCTCGTGTGTGCGAGATATGGTTTTAATTTAGAAGTCACTAAGTTAACCTCTTGCTTTTCTGTGACCTGATGAATTTTATATTAAGCACGCTCAGAAGTGGTATGGCATTTGGCAGGAGGCGCAGCTGCAGCCTCTGTGTGTCCAGTTCAATTTTATGCAGAAGGCTGCCACCTCGTGGCCACTGTGAAAACTGCTACTAAGACACCCTTCCCACCCATTGGTTTTGGGACTCCGGCTTATTAAATTAATACATTTCAATATCATTTTTTTGAAAATGTATTTTACATTCCCTCCTTCCCTTCCACAGGTAAACTTCTATAGACTACCTCAAGTTTCAGTAGAGACCCTATTCCATGAAGGCCCGGTAGTTAGTCACAGCTTGGAGCTCAGTTGTCTTTTATTCATTCCTAAAATTTTCCCATATATTTTAAAACATGGACTGCATAGACTGCCTCTATCGGAATTCCTGGGGAAGATATTAAAACTGAAGATTTCTAGGGTTCTCTCCAAGACTTGAGAAATGGAATATCTGAAGAAAGGCCCTGAGGTTGGCATTTTAAACAAGTGCCCAGGTGATTTATCAATCACATTAGCCTTCTGACAGGGCTACACTCCCATCTACCAGGGGAAGACATTAGAGTCCTAAGATGACAGTCGCCTCTGGACCCAGCAAGGGAGAGAGTCCAAGCTGGAGAAGGCATGCTCCAAGACTACTGCAAAGCCAGACATTTGCTGCTTCGACAAGGAGACACCACAACAGACTATGGTGACCCACTGCCTCTGGCCAAACCCTCTAAGCAATAAGTCATCCTCTGTCAAGAGAATGGCTGCCAGTGAAGGACATCTTGTCCTACACAGGAAACAGAAGAGGGCAAGCAAAGCCAGAACAGGCAAGCCCCTCCTCCCGTCCAGGCCACCTCTCACCTCCTATCAGATGCTCTGCCTTAGAAGCTGCAGTCCTGTAGTTACAGTCATGGGCTAGTGCCCAGGCCTATTCGGGGAGGGGACAACAAGACAAGGAAGACACTGGCTCCCATTCTGCTTCTCTGCTGACCACCAATGTGGACATGCCCAGGATGCCAGCAAAGCACGGTGATCCACACTTAGCTTTTCCCCAGGTCTAATGTTCTGTAATTTCAACTTGAGCTTTAGCTAAAGAAAAGGTCATGACCTGACAAATCCTGTGACCTAAACTTAAGACTCTGTCTTTGCAATTTGTCAGTAATTCTTGGATGTCACAATAAGAAATGAGATCCTTTACTTCATATTTGGGCAAAATAAAACCCACTGGGTTGAAGGACCTTCATTCCCCTCCTCCACAGTCTCATGACCTCACCCCACCATCCCCATCCAACTCCATCATTCTCCAGACTCCAGCTCACTAGTTATAACAGACTCCACCCCTATCCTATGAAGGCCCTGCTTTCTGGACCTTTTCCTATTCAGGCACCCACTCTGAAGGGTACCTAGGTGGTTATGAGAGCGTGTCTAGACTGAGTCTTTACCCAGAACATTCTTCTTACTCCTCTAAGGTCAATGATCCAAAGTGTGGCTTCTCTGTGATCCCATCATCCCTGCGCACATTGCTCTCAGTTCTTAACAAGGGACATTAGAACTACCTTGTTTTGTCTATGTAGCCTTAGATACAACACCTATGTCTGCCACCTGATGCATGTTTAGTACCTGGTTCTTTGGCTGAATGACACTGATGCTAGCAATGAAGTAGCCTGGCTTTTCCAGAAGAGGATTTTAGTAAAAGCAAGTACTACCTCACAAAACAGTTGCATGTAAAGCTGTAATACAAAATATATTTCAGTTATACACACACACACACACACACACACACACACACACACACGCACGCACTCATGCATGCACACACACACACACTCTGTTCTTTACTGCACATAGTAGGCTAACCATTTTGAAGCCACTCATGTAAGAAAAGCCATCCCTGGATACTTCACTGATTCCATTCACAGCATTAACTATCATTACAGCATGACTTTCATTTATTGGAATGTGGAGAACAGGCCATTTGTCAGCAGACAGCGTGGCTGTTTCTCCAGATCAGTATGTTTTCTAGTTCTTTGAAATGCTAATTATTGGATCTTATGTGCTTTAATTATGTTTAAAACAGGCAGATATCCTTCATAGAGATTTATAACTTAAGAAATGTCTATTCACCATGAACATCAGTCTGCATTCCATGTTGTCCTTTACTACAGGCAGATCCTTTTTTCTTTTATTCACTTTACATTCTGATCGCTACTCCACAAATCTTCCCCCTTTCTCCTTCCCCCCCTCCCCTTTCCCTCTGAGTGAGTGGTGCCCACCCTGGGCATGCCTCACCTGGCATATTAAATCTCTTCAAGAGTGGAGCTTCCTCTCCCACTGAGGCCAGACAAGGCAGCCCAGCTAGAATGACATATCCCACACACAGACAACAGCTTTTGGGACAGTCCCTTCTCCAGTTGTTTGGGACCCACATGAAGACTACGCTGCACATCTGCTACACGTGTTTGGAGAGATGGGGGGAGGTGCTGGTCCAGCCCAATACATACATCTTTTTATACCATATGAAGCTGAAGGAGCAGTTGTATAAAAATTAGTGGGAACTGTACGATGAAAGCACACTGAAATGCTGGAGTTTCTAAAGGCAAAAGTTAGCAAATGTATTAAAATTTCTCTGTGGAAATCACAGAGTAAAGAGATAAATCCCTCAACACAGAAAGAAAATGACACTGGGATTCCAAGCATATGGGACACGTGGGCACATGTGTCCTTTTTGTCCTTTGTCTTTCTTCTCCTCTGCTCGAATGAGAGCCAGACGTTAGACTCACTACCTTAGCCAGGATAGTGGTCCCAGTCTGTCTGTCTCCTCTTTGACAAGGATCCTCTGCAGCCTGGATTTCAATGTTAGACCTGCAGTCAAATCCAGCCAACAGCTGCTCAGAATGTATCAGTGTTTACATAAATAATATTAATACTTAAAAAATAGGAAACTTATTCCTTAATAGGAGTTGCTAGATTCTCTTGGAAAATCAAAATATTCAACAGTGCAAACCCCATGTTGTTACATAAAGACCATTACTCTCACCCTAGGCCTATAGGTGCCTGCATTTTTATGTAAGTGGCATCCTCTATAGACTCATTCACTGAAAACATCCTATAGAGAATGTGCCCCGCACAATTGTCTCGCTGGCAAGAACGTCTCGCCGGCAAGAACGCACGCAGGCACCAGGATCCTTCTGCAGCAAGCGTTTATTTCGATGAAAGGAGGAAGAGAGCGAGACCCAAGATGGCGCTGCTTTATATACACCCTAGGGTGACGTGGACATATCTGATTGGCTGCTTGCTCAAAACCCCGTATGACGCCATGGGCTGGGCAGTGACTTGGCACGCTTTCACCACTTGCACATGCGCAATTTACTTGTTTACCCACGGCAGCGTCGGGTGCCAGCGCCATCTTGTAATGGCGAATGCTGTCACCTCTCGCCGCAGCTCTCTACAAGAGAAGAAATTCAAATGTTTGACCAGACTGCCAAAAATATCCATAACCCTTCCTAGTTAAGAATGCTTTTGTCATATTTTTTATTCTTGATGTTCTGAACATTTTTTTTTCTCCTGTAACTCAAACTGTCCTTGAATTTGCTATGTAGCTGGGCCTAACCTTGAACTTGTGACTCTCCGGCTTCCACTTCCAGAATGCAGGGTTATAGGTGTGTGCAATCACGCCAGCTATGTTCTATCTCTAGGAAGCAATACATACACTTCCATTTTCTTTTTTGTTTTCACTGGTGCCTAACCCACCGGGGACTGTGTCCAGCTTCCTGACCACGGACCAGTTCAAGTGATTGGCTACTGTAACTATTCCTGGTCCTGTGCACGGCTGGCTGAACCTGGAGCCCACCGTTCCAGCTCTAGTAGACTTCTCCAGCTAGCCAACGTCACCCCCTGCAGCAGACAGAGCAGAGGTTGCTAATGCTAGACTCTTTAGAGTCTTTGAAACTCTTGGCTCTTAAGGTATCCTAAGGAAGTTGGGCATGGTGACTCATGCTTTTAACTCCATTTAAAAGCATGTTTGGGAGACAGAGGAGGAAGACTTCTGTGAGAACAAGGCCAGCCTTGTCCACATAGCAAGTCCATCCCAGGCCAAATATATAGTTTTATAGCTACATAGTTTTATGATGTCTGAAAACTACATCCCCAGAAACTAGAGAGAGATCAGTATCTCCACTTCTGTTCCTCTTCTTCAGCACGGAAGCCAGGGTGCCAGCTACGAGCGGCTGTCTAGAATGTGAACGTGAGAGTACACTGGCAGAGCTGGTTGTGACAGTGCTCGTCCTTGCAGAGTGTGGTACTCTTTACAGAGCCCCCTCCCCCAACCTTGCCCACAGGTTCTCACAGTAGCCCTTCTGAGAAAAGAGCATCGGTGAGCGATGAGTGTCCCTCTGCAAAGGAAGCAGGTGGAAACCTGACTTGAGTCCATCCAAACTCTCAGAAATCCCTCTCTCTTCAACAGACGGGGACTTCTGGGAGGTCTCCAGCAAAGTACTTAACTAGTTTGAACTAACGAGTGTTAGTTATCGCATCAGTGTGTTAATAGAACAAGCCCAGGCCTTTGAAGTAAGTAGGATTCCTAATCAACACTCTCGCTGTCCTTTATGCTAATAGGCAAGAGTGAGTTCATGCATGCACTTGTATATTATAAGAAAACTGGGCATTTTGTGGCAGCAAATGCTTTAATTTAAGTCATTGTAAAAAAAATTATAATGCTGCAAAAATTAACTTCTTTTTTGGGGGGTATGTAGTTCTATGAATTTTAACACATGTATGATTTGTATAACTGCCTTTAGGAATCAGCTCCATCACTCCAAAAAGCTTCTCCATGCCCTTTGAAACGGTCTCAGAAATAATTAGAGTGGTGTACACATAAATCGAAAGCCACAGGGGTATTTACAAAATGAATTATGCATCTTGTTTTCAGGGCATTAGGGATGGAATTTCTCTGTGCGTGTTCCGTTCCACATTGGAGGATATAAATTGTCGCGAAATAACGTTCCAGTTCAGCCCCACGTACCTCGTGTGGTAAGCTGAAGGCTAATCTTTCTGTTCTTATTTTTATTTATTTAAAGCGTGTGCATTGAATTCAAATATTTTCAAAATATGTAAGCTTAGGAAGAAGAAACAAAGCAAGGCAGACGGTGACCTGTTTTGTGATTCCTTGAGAGATGTCCAGGAATATGACAAAATCAGAGAATCGCCAGTCTCAGGTGAAATTTGGTAAGAAGTCACCAGCCCCTCCCTATCGTCGTTTCTGTTCATGGGCTTTCAGTTCTCCACCTATGGGAATGGCTCATACCACTGGCTCAGGTCAGTTTGCACAGTCATGTGCCCCAAGTAGCTTGACACAATGATACACTCATTGTGATTTTCACATATGGACGGATTTATGGAAGGGCCCACATTTCTCTGTATGATAGATGGCATTCACTTTCATATCCTTGTTTCAATTTAAGTGTGCTTACCTGAAGTTAAACTTCGTTAGTTCTTGAGTCAGCAATGACTGAATTTGGGGGAAACAGCCAATTCAGAGTCTTCTCTGTCCCCCCTTCCATGAAGGAGAGATATTAAGTATCAGGAAGGCTTAGATACTGTCCAAAGAGGCAAATTTAATAGCTTAACTCTGTTGTCCCTGTTATTCACAAGGTATTTCTGAGTCACCTTTGCCATAAAGATGGAGCATATTTTTACAGTAAAGTTAAGGCACACTCCATAAAAGTTTTATGACTCATTTATTGGGGAAGAGCCATATATTTCAGGATGAAGAAGTAAGTTCTGGTTACTTAGCATGAGAGGCAGGAATCCCTGTGTCAACCGACATTGGGCTCTGTATTTCATTTCTGCCTTTATGCTTTTTTTTCCAATCCTGAGAGATTAAAGTTTATTTAAAATGTCACACTTTGCAAGCTGCACATTACCTACAGAGAACACCCCAAGAGCACGGTCATTATTCTCATTTATTGCTGTAGATTAGTTATAGACTCTCTGTCACAAAATCTTGACTCCTTAACATACTGTTATGTGAGAGAGCCATTCAATAAGCGGTTACATAGTTGTCTATCCATTCATTTCTCCTGGGCTCTTCTCTGTGTTCAGGGGGAGCAGCTCAAGAGGATGGCAAGAAATCAGGTCTTGGCATTTGGTCCTTAGAAATCCTCTAATGCTTGAGGAAATCCTGGGTTCAGGACTGCCAAGAAGAGGGTGAAAGCAGGTTGATCTATACCTCAGCCCCGGTATTTGTTATTTGAACTCAGGTTTTTAAAATATAATAGCAAAAGCACACCACTTACGTAAAGTTTGCAAGTGTGCTCTTGCCAACATGAATCACCTGTAGACTTCCACAAAGGATGAAACATTTAAAAGACAACTTAATCCCTGAAAAACATTCGGTCAAAAAAGAAGGTTCTATCAGAGGGCTTTAGTGGAAGGGTTGCTTGCCCATGTGTGTGTGTGCATGTAAAATAGTTTTCAGTCTTGAAAACAAAGGAACTTCTATCATATATTGCACCACATAGAGTCTTGAAGACACTATGTTAAGTGAAATAAGTCAACCATGACAAGCTAAGCATTTGGTTAGCAAGTTACCTTATAAATACCTAAAGAGGTCAAATTCATAGAAACGCACACTAGAATGATTTTTGCCAAGAACTGAAGACTGTTGGGGGGAGGATAAGAGAGGACTGTTTAGTGGGTGTCGAGTTATAGTTTTGTAAAATGAAAATGTCACGAAGAGCTTGCACAGCAACATAAATACACTTAAAAAGACTCCACATTTTAAAGGGGTATTTTAAAAAATAATGTGTGTGAGTGCTTTTGCCTGCATGTATGTGTGTGTACCATGTGCATGCAGTGTCTTCGGTGGTCAGAAGAGGGTGTCAAGCCTCATACCTCTGAGCCACCCTGTGGGAACCGAACCTGGGTCCTCTGTAAGAGCAGCAAGTGTTCTTAACTGCTGAGCCATCTCTCCAGCCCCAAGATGGTAAACTTCATATTGTATTTTTCTTCAATCAATTTTTTTTTTTAAAAAATGTCAGCTTTTAGTGACTCTAGTGAAAACTAATTAAACCATGCTCAGAAGATTTCTAAAAGGTATGAATGCAGGTAATTTTACCATCCACAATGTTTGCCAGGCCAGGTTTTCTATCCCTACAAGACAACATGGTTGAGTATTCAAAGGTAAGGTACCACCACGGAACCCAAAAATTGTAAATATCATTCTAAAAGCAGTTTGTGACCTAAAGATTAGCTGGAGCCAACTCTTCCTGGGACACTTAACAATTTGCATGTGTGGGGTTGAGGTGCATGATAAAAATTGGTGAGCTTTTTATGTGTGGAGGGAGAGATGATCTGGGTTTTTAGCGATGGAGAATATCGGTATTACTCAGTGGCAAATTATAGAGGATTCCTGTCTTATGTCTCATTGCCTGGCTTTATGCTGTGCAGCAGCAATTTGCTCACCATAAGCTTGATGAAACATAGCTGTGTGGCAAAGAGGAATATTATCAAAAACACATTTCTCCACTGTCATGCAAAGGTTCAGACTTAACTCTAGTTTCTAATAAGTGAGGGAAGTGTGGAAAGTATTAAGGAAACTGTGGCTTCAGCTTGAATTCCAGCAAGCCCCTAACATATGTACCAACAATGTGACAACCTTCCAGGCTGCTCCCTCAGCAAGACCCCTTCTGCAGACACATGACTTAGACGACTCTGTGGGTCGATGATACAGGTCACGGCAGTATGGATGCAGACATAGCCTCTCTCTCTAGGCTCCCCTGCTTAACTTCCCTAATGGATTCCACCAGCCCTACCTTGACTTGCTCTAGTCTGGCTCTAATGAAGGCAAAGTGCCTTCAGAGACTACTTGCCATCCTGGAACTGGGCCTTGGAACTGTCGCATAGGCCTGTGAGGCAGATGTGTGGTAAATACCACTGTCACCACAGCCAAGTGCACAGCACATTTTCCAGTGGAAATACCATGCTAGAGACAGAACATTACTTAGCAGTGGGTGGGCAACTCATTCCTAACAGCTCAGTTCCTCCCTGTCAGGGACCCTGTGGAAGCTGGCTTCTGTAGCAGCTGTGGGAGAAAGCGGCCCTCTGGTAGCTGCTGGGAGCAGACAGTGAGAGAAGCAAAAAGAGTCTCTTGGGGAACCACTGTTTGTGATTTGACAATGTAAACAACAGAAAACAAAACCCCTGGGTCCATGAGCACAGACAAACTGTATAAGGCTTTCTCATCTTCCTGGGCTAGCTTCTTCGCCCTTCCAGTTTTACTAACTACTCAAAGGTGCTTTTGTCTGTAGATGTAATGACATCAAGACTTCTCCATCTTAAGAAATGTTTGTCAAGTATGTGCCTGTCACCATCTGAGAGCCTTCTACTTCTTGCTAGTGGGTTGTTCAAAAGACACCTGTAAGTGACTCAATTTGGGGCTGTGCTTTTAGTTTTCGAAAGTGAGTGCTCGTGAGAGGCCTCGAGGTCCCCTTTCAGCCTGGCCCATCCTTGTTCACACTTGTCATAAAACACAGCATCTGCATTTCCTCACCCAGACAAGGCCTTAGATGACAGGGGACTCAGACAAAAGCTCAACTACATGCCACACACCATATGCCAAAACATGTAAAGAAGAACACCCTGAAACATGCCCTTTGTCCATCAGATCCTTGCACCATGCGTTTTGCATAAGAACTCATTCAAATCATCATACTGCCATGTCTGTAGCTTTGAATGTACTTTAAAGCAGTCGTCATCTCTAAAGGTAGTGGTGTAAATTCGAACTATCTACTATGTCTCATGTATTTGAGCATCCCCAGTTAGTGGAGCTGCTTGGGTTATGACATTTAAAGGCAAAAGCCTTGCTAGGAGTCATGTGTCCCTGATGGTAGGCTTTGAAAATTTATTTCGTTGCCCTGCTTCCAACCTCACCCATCTATGGCCTTTTGTGGAAAGCTGTGAGCCTACTCTGCTCCGGCTTAGTTCTGTCAAGCCTATTAGGATAATTAGGAGAGTCTTGTTTGTGCCTAGAACTGTGGAAAGTTGACAAGCAACCACAAGATGGAGCTGGTACGCAGGAGAAGTCCAAGTTAATGAGGGCTGGAAGACTCTGTGTTCCAACATCCAGGGCAGAAAACTGACATATCACTGAAAGATAAAGACAATATTTTAGGAAGATGTATGCTCCAAACTTTTCATAAAGTCAAAGTGTTGTTCATAACAGATTCTAAATTTACTCTTTAACGATCTAGCAATTCCCATCTGGGAAAATAATGCAAAACTATGACATGAGAAGTATCTTCCTCAGAGACTCTGCCCGTACCAAAGTAGCTTCCTTGTCGTTTTTCTTTAGCTTTAAGATGCTCATTCTTCCGTATTTTCGGTGGCAGTGCCATGATATAAAAGAGAAATGCATTTATTTGCTTATTTACAGACTTCTATGCCCTCTGTGTTTTATATTTAAAAACAAATGAATGGCATTTGGTACCTCCCATCAGTGCACTTTGCTGGTGGAACTCTTACCTCTCAATCTAAACTAAACCACTTTTCCAGCCCTGTTGGACCCCACTGGGGCACAGCTGCAAGATCTTAGCAATGCATGATTAACAGATAACCTAAGGTGTGCCCTAACTCTTAGGAAATCCAGAAAAGACCACTAGAGGATGAGTCGAAATGTGGCTCTGCCTTGACTAAGACCACAATATAGGCTATGGCCAGGTGAGCATGGATCTTGGGGTATGGGGAGTGCACAGAGCAGGCCGTCTGCTCCTTCCATCACAGTATGCAGCCTGAGTGTCACTAACACAAAACCCGGAGCATCCTGTTGAGAGATGGAAACCTAAAAATAGACCTGCAAAGAGTACAGTACTGTGCCCTTGGCTTGAAAAATCTGCCCAACACTGTACCAAAAAAAAAAAGCCTTTTCTATGAAGACTGTGTTCACAAAAGCTATATTTCATCTTCATTCCGACTCCAAGGAAAAGCATGTTCAGAAAATGTGCGTCTTGGCTGTCCTTCAACTGTAAGATTATTGTGGTTGGCTCTGGCTGACCTGGACATTAGATATCTGTTTAAAGTTTCTGAAATCCCTCGAACAAAATGTTAAAGGTTACAGATTAGATTAATAGCGACATTTAAGCAAATCTGCTATTGCAGTATTTATCTGATGTTTGATGATGTTTGGCAAAAATTCAAGGACGGGGGGGGGGGGGGGGGGACAGGTGCTTTTAGTATTTCCTACAGTATGTACATGTTTTAAAATTCCCTATAATAAATGATGATATTTCTAAGGAAATTTGGCTCAGAGGGCCCACAGAATATATATGTGCTTAATTTTTAGCAGTTAAAACCAAATTTAATTGTCTATAATTGTATGAATTACTAGTTATAATAGTATTTGTAATAGCAAAGAATGTCAAAGGAAATTCATAGTATGTATTTTGTATGCATTTCAAGGCTAGATCTTAAGCTGTTTTTTTTAAAGCTATTTTAAAGACTTTATAGACTTGTGTAACTTTTTAAGAACAGCTGCCTCCAATTAAATAACAAATACTTCTCAAAGACTCTTTCAGGTTCCATGTTCCTTGAGTGGACTGCAAAGTCTGAAGAAATGGACTTCATTAAGAAGCCCAGAATCCCTGAAAGGCTGCTTGAAATGGTATTTAATACCTGCAAAGAGAGGAACAATTGTTGGTTTAAAGTTTCAGTGTACAGATTGGTAAATAACCCTGATTACAGGTCTCATTCAAACGGTAAATAATGAGCCTGGGATGACGGGAGAATAAAGCTCTGAATTGCTCTTGATCTCAGAGTTGTGCCTATTGATCAGCCTGGAAACAACAGCGCTAATCGTAGGTAAGAAATCCAAATGCTTTAGAAAGTCATGAGCCCTGTGAGGGCAGGATACTCATTCTTTGTACTTGTACAGTATTTTATTGAGGAAAGCCTTCAAACAACCATGTATTTAAGATAAATTCTAGGGTTGACCCAAGTCAGATAAGATTCCTTTTCAACTCTTCTTGGTAACTCATAAAGAACCATTTAAGCACTCCTTCCAATTCAGCGAGCATGTTCTGAGCACTTGCTCTAGGCCTGGCACACAAGAGAAACAAGTAGCACCCAGCCTTCTGTGAGGTAATTATTGACCTCACGGTGGCTTTTTCTAATAAGCTCAAAAGTAATGACTCCTTGCAAAATAGTAAATTTGCACTTTAGATGGATTTTTTTCAGAACATACTGGCAAAGTTTCAAGAATAAAGTCATAAGGTAGAAATACATTAAAAAGAATGCAAAGTCACTTCAAAAATCACAAGGAAAACTTAACAGCAGATTCTGAATTGCGAACATTTTCACTTTCTGTTAACTTGAGTTGAGACCTGATGTACCCCATCACAAAGAGAGCTTCCATTCTTTTAAATTTATTTGCAGACTGTATTTCCTTAGAAGTTGATCACTCTTAACTTAAACAGCAGCACATAAGCATCTTACTAATGAAAATAAAAAGTGGAAAACTCTTAGAAATGTATTGGCCAAGAAACGAGTCAGTGCTAGAGTTTGCCAGGTGGGGGCAGCAGAGAGTACTTGCTATGACAGCTGAGGACCTCAAGACCAGGTGGTTGCCAGGAAACCTTCAGGGCACCTGAGAACTGAGGAAGCTCCATCTGTCAAGACAAAGTTAGCTGAATGGAACGGCTGGCAGTAGGAAGCACAAGCCAGAAGAAACAAGCAAAAAAGACAAGAAAAATGAATGCGAAGCGGAAAGAAGCCACAAACCCTGACTGTAAATAGGTCACCGCAAAGAAAGGACTTAATTGCTCACACTTTGTATTTTTCAAGTGTAAAGCAAATATAGTGATATTAGCACTTCACGGAATGATCACCACAAGGCTATGCCACGATGTGTGTAAAGTGCTCAGTGCATTGCCCATTGGGGTCACAGAGAGGAGGGAACAAACACAAAGAGCTGTTATTGCTTCCTGCTGCAGTTACCGAGAGGCTGACAACGCGAAGTTGAAGGCCAGCATCAGAGAAGAAAGCCAACAGAAACCCATAGATATCATAGACTCCCATACATGGAGACTGCAAAGAGACAACGGGAGATCCGCTGGTGAGCAATCTCCTGATGGCTCTCTATAACTCAAAGTCTGTCTCCCAGGACAGAACCTCTCCTCTGCCTAGAAGATAACCTGCCATTAATCCTGTCACGTAACTGAAGTGGAAAGCAAGTCTTGTGTTCTTTCGAAATAAGACCAGTTGTCTGGCCATCTTGGCTTCAAAGTAAGAATGGGAATTCCAGAGAAAGGCCTCCATAGTGGTTGGGGATGGCGCCCCCTTGAGGCTGTTATCTTGTTTGCCAAACCAATTCTTGAGAGTCCTTTGGTTTGTTTGTATCAATGCTAATGACCCTTTTGTTTGTAAAACTATGGAGTAACTCTCTCCTGTTCTTGGAGAAGATGGTAATATTTCCATAGGTCTAAACACAGGCTGCATTCTGCAAGGGGTTAAGTGCTCTGCCTCACAGTGGGAGCTTAGGACTTGACAGACTAAGCTATTGAATTCAAGGTAGTGGTAGTGGGGAATTGGGGGAGTGTAAACTATTGTTTTTAAACTGAACACACACACACACACACACACACACACACACACACACACACACACTGTACTGTACCACTGAAGAGTCTAGACATTGGGGAGAATTCTTTTTGGGGCGCAGGACTAAGAGCTTGTTCCCTGGTGGAGTCGTCCTGAGGTAGAAGATGAGCCCACTTTAGAAGCTGGGAGATAAGAGGCTTGTTTGCATGAAGAAGACTCATGGACTGCATGGGACTGAGGCTTGCATAGGCCTAGGAATCTGTTGTAGAATCTGAGTGCTTCTGGACCTGCAGAGGCTTTCAGGGGTTACACTGCAAATCTAGTTGTTTAGGCTCTCCCATGACTCCTCCACTATCACTGTGACGTCAAGCATGCAACATGTTCTTAGCAGCAGTTTTATTAAATATCACCGTTACCCATTTCAAGTAAGTGCTGCAGTCACATGAATTCAACCTCAAAGGTCACCCATTCATTTCTCTCCATCAAGTGCTATCCACTAATTCTGCTTCCAAACAGGCTAGCCTAGCTGCTCCAAACCACTTGACCCCATGTGTACTGTTTCAGTCTGGGAGACAGTTGGATTTGTCTTCCAGTCTCGACCCTGATACTCACTTCTTACAGAGAAGCCTGAGAACCCTTCTTAAAATATCAATTAAGCCTATTGATTTCCCTTCCTGTATCTCTGTGATCTCAAGATGAAGACTGGAGTGGAATTAGCCAGGCTTGGTGGCTCATAACACTAATTCCCAGAGGCAGGAAGATTGTGAGCCTGGCCTACAAAGTAGGCTATCTTCTCAAAGTATTCTAAAGGAAAAGACCGAAGGGGCCTATGAGATGAGTTGGCAGCTAAAGGTGCTTGCTGCCAAGCCTGAAGACTCAGGTTGGATCCCTGGGACCCACAGAATAGAACAGTTTCCCAATTTCACACATATGCCACGGTGCCCCTCTCAGCTCCAGTGAAAAAATAAATATAATAAAAAGTCTTACTGAAATATTCAACAGCACACACCGCCAAGACTGTACTTAGTGGGCTGTGGAGAACTGGGAGGGAGCTTGACCCCTGGAAAGAGCTATCCAGAAAACCCCATGAGACAGCCGAGTGGGAGTTCAAGTAATGAGTGTCTGTGTAGAAGAAAAAGAACACAATAAACTGGACATAGAACACACACCTGTAATCCCATTCCTCCAGATGCTGAGGCAGGAGGACAACAAGTTAAAAGCTAATTTGAGCTGGATAGCAAGATACTAGAATCATCAAGGAAGAAGGAGAAGGAGAGAAGGTGACAGATTTGGGGAAGGAGTTGTTCTAAGGAAATCCAGTAGAAGAGTGGTCGGTCCTCCAGGCAAAATGGCAGTAAAGGACATGCCACGTGGGTGTCAGAGCCCAGTGATAAGGCACCACAAATCAGGTAGCATCCTCAACACAGTGAACAAAGCAGCTTCATTATAAACCGTAGGAACCCCAGTTATCTTACACTGAGAAATAATAAGAACTGAGAACTATACTGTTTACATAAAAGAGTGTTTGTCTTTCTCAAGCACCGGCTAAGCGAGCAGCCACACTACCAGTTATCTCACATGCTTAATTACAATCATGTTATAGTTGTGATCTTTACTTTTGATATGTGGACATGAAGGTTCAAAAGGTTGCTGAAGGTCAAATAACTAATAAGCCATGAAAAAAAACCCTCCTTTCTTTATATAGAAAAGGGATAGGTATGGTACATGGTCTAGGGTCAGGCAGCATGTAAAGCAAGCAGGGCATTTGTCTATTATCTGTCCCCCACCATAACAGTCCCAGAGCTCCCTACAGGGAGAGACTGTTTTGTTCACAGTGGCCTTAGAAGCATATCAAGTAGTGTCTGGCCGTGGCAGACTTTAAGCAGGGATTTTATCCATTTTTTTTTTTACATAAATGGAAGAAATAAAGGCTGACAGCTGTTTTATTACTCCGTATTTTGATTCAAAGATTTACAAAAGTTGGAAAGATCAGTGCGGATACCCTTATGTCCATAGATTTGATGTTGGATAGATTTCGTATTCCATCCACTTCCAAGTGCTGTTACTAAAATACAACTTTGCCTTATTCAACCAGAGGTTTCCATTAGCAACAAGAATTAATTAAATTATGAGTCATTGGCAGATGACACTAATGCAGATTATCCCCCACGACTCTTTTTTTTCCCTAATTATAAAAAGTAATACACTAAAAGACACATGCTAGATCTATTAATTTTAAAAAGCAAAGCATGTGCCATTGCGAAATACTTGGTTTTGGTGAAAACAAGATGCAGAATAGGACTTGATGTGTTTTTCTCCCGGGGGATGATAATGATACTATGCAGAGTTTATATGTACCTTATACCTGCCATGTGTATTGTCTCGTTTAGTTATTTTAACAGCACCATATGGTTCTATTATATCCTCAATTAATTAGTATTATTTCTCCCATATTCTGTTTTGAGACAATCTGGAACTCAGAGAAATGTTACAACATGCAAATGTGCGCGTGCACACGTATCCCTCAGACACGTGTGTGGTGTGTGTCTGTTGTGTCTGTGTGTGTGTGTTCTACACTTTCTTCTGTATCTATGTATATTAAGAACCTTGAGGTTGCATTAATGCCTACAATGCTATTCCAAAAACCACTGAGTTTCAGCTGTCTTTCTACATATACAATGTTTTTACTAGTTCCTGGCTCCAAAAGTCCTCAAAATTTGTGCTTATGGAACTGGCCCCTGTAGTAACAAATCTTCCTCCAGTTGCATCCACTGTTCTCCTCCCAGTAGGGATATTCTATTTCCCCCTCTAGTCCCAACAGATCCTGTCCTTCTGTCTCCCTGGTAAGCTCTGACACCTGATGCCAGCATGGAGACTCTGCTTCTATTTCCCCAAGACTTCTCCAAACACTTTGGGATAAGACTCCACCCTCATCAGCTCAAACCAACACCTTCCCAGGATCACTCCCTCACCGTTCAGTAATGGCCTTCAGAAGCAGGTCATAGCTGGGCCTGGTGGCACAGGCATGTGATTCCAGCTACTGTCAAGTCCAAGGTCCACTTGGGCTATAGACTGAGTTCAAAGCCAGACTAAGCATCTTAATGAGAGCATGTCTCAAAATAAAAAGTAAAAAAAGAAGACTGGGGATGTAACTCAGCAGTTGGATGCCTGTCTAGCATGCAGGAGGCCCTGAGCTGGACTCTTAGTTCAGAACAGGAAAAACAAAGGGCAGCAGAGTCTGTGGCTGCAGAGTTTAAACCCACACCAAGGCCAGCAAGTTATCATCTTCAGATATCCATGAAAAAGGACCAGGCAGTTAGATCAAAGGCACTGATGGCCGTGTAGCCTGCCATTTGTCTGAGAATGAGGAATAAAAGATGAAAGAAAAATGAAAAGCAAAACAGTGTTTTGCTCATTGAGTTGCAGTGTGTGGGGGTGGTGTGGGGGGGTGGAGTGGGCGTGGAATAACAAACTTGCAGACCAAGGACTTGAGTTCTGTCCCCAGGACTCACATTGTGGAAGGAGAAAGTCAACTCCTAAAAGTTGTCTTCTGACCTCTACACCCTCCACACTTGCACTGTGACACACACACACACACACATACACACACACACACACACACACACACACACACACGAGTAAATGAAATTTTGTAAGAACGAAAAGGAAATGGAACAGGGAGGAAGCTTTTTCTAAACTGAGCCCCAAGCAGCAAAGTCACCGCTGATGTTACAACACTGTTGCCAGCTAATACCCAGCTGCCCCATAACTGCTGGGGAAACGCAAACAGCTCAGCGTTCCACTGCTTCTATTTTTTCCATGTCTCAAAGCAGCAGAGCAGAGAGTGTTGTTCTCCAAAGACAAAGGCTGTTGAGAGAGAAACACTCAAACTGCAGCCCAGACTTGGGGGGGGGGGGACTCGGCACAGGCTTCCGTTTTGATTTTCCTTTTGTGATGTTAGCAAATAGATCCAAGATACCCAAACCTCTGTGCTCATCACTTGTGGTGCCTGTGTGAAATCCCGCACCAGTCTCCAGCTCAGCAGATCTTAGGTTCTCTCTTTTCTGAATTTACCTTGACTGCATGACTTCCAAGTGAAAACAAAAGGCGTCTTTAAAAAGAACTGACACCTGCTTTCCTCCAAATGCGTTGTCAGTCGGCTCCTTGGTCCTGGTTCATTCTTATTGGGAGGAACAACAGGCTCCTGCTTTCTCTCCAGGAGGCTTGCCTAAGGCTCCAAGTTGAAAGTTTATCTAGCTCTCCTATTGTTCCCTTTTCTGATCACTTCACTCTTCCTCTATCCTGAACAATCTCTCTCTCTCACACACACTCTCTCTTTCTTTCTTTCTTTCTTTCTTTCTTTCTTTCTTTCTTTCTTTCT
>JANHMN010000002.1:129249261-129298068 GCA_030674055.1 Rhabdomys pumilio | reverse complement strand
TCTTTCTTTCTTTCTTTCTTTCTTTCTTTCTTTCTTTCTTTCTTTCTTTCTTTCTTTCTTTCTAGGCTTGTTTTACTTTAATGACTGATCCACATGAGGCCACAGCCAGGCCACTATGTACAGACATAAGGGCAGCATTTCTTGGTCTCTTCCACCTTGGACAGAGTCTTGATGATCTCTTCCTTCTTGGCCTGGAGGCACTCCTCCCTGCGCTTTAGTGCTTCCTTGGCCTCAGCCTGGTCAGCCAGTAGCTTCTTGCGAGCCAGGTCTGCCTTCAGTTTGTGGCTATGCTCGATGAGAATCCGCTTGTTTTTGAATACATTCCCTTTGACCTTCAGGTACAGCTCGTGATACATAGGGCCGTCAGTCTTCTTAGATTCCCGGTATCTCCTGAGAGGCCGGAGCAGGATCCTCATCCTCATCCAGATCACCTTCTCAAACATCCGAGCACTGGCAGTACCCTTCTCTTCCCTGTGCCCATATACCTGCCCTTCCGTCGGGCCAAGGTGTTTTTCCGGCAGCGAGCCTGGAAATGGACAGTCGCAGGCTCCCGGATGATCAGCCCATCTTTGATCAGCTTCCTGATCTGCTGATGGGAGTTGGCATCGGCAATTCCATTAGTCTCACCGGGCTCCAACCAGACCTTCTTTTTACCGCAGCGGAGGACACTAGAGGCAAGTCTCTTCTGTAGCCTGAGCGTACTCATGTCTGCCACAGCGAAAGGCCGTCCAGACTTTCCTATCTATTTTCTTTTAACTGACTTTTACTTCGCTGCCTTTCTCTTTTGTGACATACTGACATCCTCCAAATCCACACTCCACCCTTTGGCGTTGCTCCTAAGAGTTTTGTCAAGTGGGGTGCTCTTTTGTTTGTATGGATCACGCTGAAGGGAGAGTCCCTACAGGCTCCACTTAGCTTCTCTCCCTTCTACAGGAGATAACAGCTCCCCTTTCTTACTGCAGGTCTCTTCAATCAGCCAATCATAAGTCTTCCTCAGAATCCCACCAGATTTAGGATTCACTCAAGGGACATGAAGAAAAACCCAAACCCACTACAATAAGGCTGCAAATGTCCAGGCATGGCCAGAACTTACTTTCTTAAACACGATGCTGGAACAACCATTTTTCTGCCCATTTCAGGCGTGTATATATAAGCCTGTATAAGATGCTTAATTAACAGATAAGACAGAAGATATATTTGAATGCATATTTGAGAAAGTGTCACAGTGAGTGGTCAAGAATTCAACCACAGGCTGAAACCCACGGTTAGGGAATCTATCACCTTGGCATAGAAAGATGGATGAGAAACTTGTCTATTGAAGACTGATGATGCAAAAGAGTAAGCGGCTTTCCGGGCCACCAGGGGTGCTACGCTCAGACGCTTGCCACTATTATGACATTTACTGTACTCTTGTTATGGTCCATACATCTAGCAAAAACATTATCACATTTTATATAACTTTGCCTACTTTCCAGATGGTGAAACGAGGTGAAATGATTACTGGGTTTTTATCTACCCAACCCCCCCTTCTCTTTCTCTCTCTCAAAATGTTCCTTTCCTGAAAGGACCCCATTTGACAGATTTGAAGGAATCCAACTCGCCGCCATCTACAATGTTTGATACTAGAATAGACACATCACCCAAAGAGGCAGTAAGTCTTTCACCAACTTTGACATACGGACCCAGGGAACACTCTAGAAGGATGATGGCCTAAAACCTAAGGCTTCCTTTCATTCTGCTTAGAGAAAACCATTTCTAGTAAGAAATTTTACTGCCCCAATCAAAGAGTACTAGAGACTTGAGATGTGGGCAAAGGTGGGAGAGTGGGCAAACAAAGAACTTTATTTATTCCTATACCTGGTGTCTTTTAAATCAGTTGTGATCCCAGGATTCACAGTCTCAGGAGCTAATATGCCGTTATCTTTGTTTAATCTAAATTGAGATTCTGTCCGTGTGTAATTTTTAAGAGTCATGTAGATTGGCGCTTACTTAACAACTTTTTCACCCGAGCAGCAATCAGCACACACATGTAGAAAACTACCCACGTTTTGAGACAGAGTCACTGTGAACACATATGCATTTGCTTTTTCTCATTCAACTCCTAAAATCCTGGGAACCTTTTGAAGTGGCAAGGGGATTGGCTAAATGGCTGGCAGTCCTAGGTAGCTTCAGATCAGGGTCTGGCCACAGGAAAGACTAAGGCAGGATTAGGAGGTTGGGACTTTCTGCTATCCCCTTAGCCTCTGGGAGAGAAGAAAAACTGAAGTTTAAGTAGATTCCCGATGCCAATGATTTAATCAATGTGCCTAGGTAATAAAGTTTCCAGTGAAGTGAGAACAGACAGATTTAGGAAGCTGAGCACATGGTGCCTTCTACAGGGTGAGTGCCAGATAAGACTCGACGTGCCACAATCCTAACTGACATCTTGTGATGGCTATTTCCAGTTGTCAACTATGTCTGGAATGAACTGCAACCCAGAAATCAACCCATTTACAAAACTTACAAAACTGTTCTTAAAAGATAGATTGATTTATTCTATGTATGAGTGTTCTATCTGTGTGTATTCCCATGTGCCAGAAGAGGGCATTAGATCCCATTATAGATGGTTGTGAGCCACCATGTGGTTGCAGAGGACTGAGCTCCGCAACTCTAGAAGAGCAGCCAGTGCTCTCAACTGCTGAGCCATCTCTCCAGCCCCAAAACTATATTCTTTTTACAGTTTTATTTATTTTTATTGTACAAGTATGAGGGTTTTGCTTGCATGTATGTGAGTGTATGCAGTGGCCTGGGAGGCCAGAAGAGGGCAGTCAGTCTCTGGACTTGGAGGTACAGCTTGTTGTGAGCTATCATGTGGGTGCTAGGAACTGAACTTTGATTCTCTTCAAGATAAATGTGTTAATACTATTGAGTTTTAGTAACTACCCTAGCAAATTAACTGACCTGAGAAGAGACCCATGTAAAACTCCTAAATTTAGGGAGCAGCATGAGGGGACAGAGCATTCAACCTGTGGAATCTGATACCCAGCTAGTATCCATTGCAAAACGCTTGCTTGCTTGCTTGCTTGCTTGCTTGCTTGCTTGCTTGCTTGCTTGCTTGCTTGCTTACTATTTAAGAGAGAAACACCCACAGCTATTGGTATAACTGATGTGGATTATAATAATATATGTGAAAAAATCAGGTTTTTTTTTTTTTGTTGTTGTTGTTGTTGTTTTTACTTAATCACTAGGAAAGAGAAGATAAGAACTCTTCCGAGTTCACAGAGGTCCATAAACTGTAATCCCACTATGAAGGTGAAAACATCTTGTAATGCATAAAATGTTGGAAAGAGTACTTAGAAATATTTTATTTTAGTAGCAGGGGAGTGGGGGTGGGAGAGAACCAGTCCTGTGCTTTGTAACCCTCAACATTTAAAACACATCTAAAAAGCCACCTTGAAACAATCAAAATGTTTCCAAGGAAATTAACTACATAACAAGAACAAAGTTCATGTATATATGTATGGAAATACAAAAATACGCAGCACCTAAAGATGTAAAGTTCAGAATTGTTAACATTTAATGAAAAATTACTAAGCATGCATAAGGTAAGAAAATACGTCCTATAGAGATGTAGAAAATGCATGAAAACTGACCTAGAATTGTACAATAATGGAACCAGTGGGCATGCTGATTAAAACACATGTTCAAGGGCTAGGGAGGAAGCTCAGTTAATTCAATGCCTGCCACATAAGCGCGCTGTCGTGCAACATGTGTATGCTTTTAATTAGAGGCCGTTATATGTGTCATCCTCTCTATTACCAAAATATAAGAATGAAGGAGTGGAAGAAAAACTATCTTCAAAAGTAAGTTCAGAGCCAGCTATATGGCTCAGGGGGTGAAGGTGCTTGCCACCAAGCCTGATAACTCAAGTTCAATCCCCAAGATCCACACTGATGAAGGAAAGACACAACTTGCACAGACTGTCTTCTGGCTTCCACCAGGGTGCTGTAATATGCTGCCCCCAAAATAAGTAAGTCTAATAAAAAGATCTGTTAAGTGTCTGAAGACAGTGACAGTATACTCACATATATAGAATGAACAAATCTAAAAATACAAAAATAAAAGCCAAAGATCCGTTAAGTAAATTCAAAATTTTACCTAGAAAAAGGAGGATCTTCTTACAATTTAGAAATAGCCATTTCTAGTCCTTGTTTTTATTTTCTCTTCATGCCTGCTAGTCAGTAAGGCATGTAAGACTATTGAAATTCAGTTTTAGCTACCTAAAAATGGTAGACCCTTTACACATGTTCTACAGCACCTTGTAAGATGCCAACCTTATGATAAAAGACCTGAGCAAAGGCCACCAGATGAACATCAGAGTGTCTGTCAGCAGAACATGTGCACACATAAATACAAGACCACACACATAAAATATGTAAATCAATGTAAACAATTTTTTTAAATAAAATAAAGAGGGCTGGAGAGGAGGATCAGTTCAAAGGACTTGCTGTTCTCTCAGAGGACCCGAGTTCAATTCCAGTATCAGTGTTGAGTGACTCACAAACCCATCTGTAATTCTCTTTCCAGGGGAGCCCACACACTCTTTTTGAACCCCAAGATGACCTACATATATATGGCATATATTCACACAGACATATACACACAAAATGATGTGTGTGTCCTTTAAGCAGAATACTTCTGTTTTCCTTAAGAGAACAATCAGAGCATTAAGTAATAGTACAGCTGAAAGAAAAAAATAACTTAATAAAAAGGACTACTAAACTTTTTTTTTCAAAACTACTAACATTCAGTGTAAGCAGATATTCTAGACTAAAAAGCAGCGTGCCTGGCATCTTAATGTTTCCACTGGTAACTTTGTGTGTACGGTATGGAAAGAGGGAACACATTTAGGGGTCTCTCTTTTCATAGTCTCCTTTGTCTTCCTCTAAGTTTTAACTCTTTCCTTCTTTTGTGAGAGGGTCTTACACGGAAACTCAGGCTGGTCTCCAGCTGGTGACCCTTCTTCCTCTGCCTCCCAAGAGGAATTAGAGGCCTGCACTACCATACCCAAACATACACACACACACACACACACACACACACACACACACACACACACACACGTCTTTCTAGCGGAATAATCAGAACTACCTTTAAGAATATTATGGATTCATGGTTAAGTAAGGTGGCTGACAAGTCCTTTGTAAAGGGTATAGTATCTTACATTGCTGTCCTCCACGGTCTAGAGCAGCTGTTGGTCTATCCATGGATCTATGACTGCCAAGAGTTGGGAAACTGAACCAATATGTGTTCCATTATCCCTTACTTATTTGTGCCAACAGATGGGAGTTGAAATATGGAAAACATCAGCAAGATAATACCATATTAATTTATGCTTGGACGTGGAATAAAACCAGACACATGTGCTTACATGCAAACCACCCTTATAAACCTCCAGGCTTCATGCTCACCACTTGGCTCCAATCCTATATGCATCCTGGGGCCATCGTGGCAGTACTGGAGAAGTCCCTAGACACCCTAGACCATCCGAGGTAAGAGTGTTTGATGACAGAGATTTGGGACTGAATCATGAGTTTATATGCATACAAATACAGAACCACTGGTAACTAATTAGCCGTATACTAGTGTTCTACTACCAGAGAAGTTAATTTTCCATGGCTCTTTGACTAGGGAGGGGTTTTTCTTTATGGCATCCTTCAAATTTGGTGAAAACAGTGACTGAGATCATAGAAAGAAAACATGTCTTGCTCAACTGGCCACATGCTTTAAAGAACATGGGCAGAGTGAAGCTTCAAGACTTAATTATTGCTGGCATAGGAAGCACATGCTTGTAATCTTAGCCCTTGGAAGGAAGGAGCATGGCTAGCAGAAGCTCAGTGTCACTCTTTGTGACATGGCAAGTTCGGTGCCAGCTTCGGTTTTATGAGAACCTGCCTCATAAAAGCAAAATGGAACAACACCAACAAAGCATTTATTTCTGGATAGAGACAACAGACCCATCGAAGTTCCAGGCTCTATAAATGCCAGGCTAACTGCACATGAAGCTGGTCCTATGGTCTTGGGGTAAGGTATACACAGTACCAGATCTGTTTTTTTGTTGTTGTTGGTTGTTGTTTGCAAGGTTGATATGTTGGAAAAGCTACTTTTCTTCCAAGTTTCATGTTGTTATCCACAAACAAAAGGTATCGGTGGCAGTGCCATCCTAGCACTTGAAAGGCAAGAGGATCACTGCAAGTTCAATGCTGGCCTATGCTACAAAGTGGTTTTTAAGGCCAGTATGGTGTGCACAGTAAAACTTTGTGAGTAAATAAATAAGTAAATATGTTTAAAATATGGTAGTAATATGATCATAGTAAACTTTTCAAATAAGGTCACAGAGGTTAGAAGGCATACCCTATGAAGTACCCACATCGTAGTTGGCTCTTAAGACGGTGTATCTTCTCTATGTTATATACTATAGTTAGAATTCATGACCAAAAAGACAGACTAGAAGGTCTTTACCTAACTTGAACAATGTTTCTCCAAAAAACAAGGTTAAAATGCGTGTTTTGACATATGAGAATCTTTGGTTTCAAGGTTTTTATCTGACTATTGGCTTCCTAGCTCTCTCTCCCATCCATCAAAATCCAAAAGATGCTTTGTGATTATTTTCATTTTTCTTTAAGAATGTATTATATATAAATTATATATTATATATTATGTATCATAATATTTATATACTATAATATGTAATATTTATATATTTATAATTTTAGAGATTATATTAGGTACAGGTGACACATAGTAAATGCCTCTTCCTGCCAGGCACAGTGCTAAAAGTTGGAGGGAACCCCTGTCCACTCCTAATGTTCCATGCCCTGAGGAGGGTGTGAGACTAGTAGATATTCCCTAACCCTGCTAGATATTTCTACCTCCTCATCTTCCTTCCCCAGGGAGAAGTGATATCTCTTATTGGCAAGTTTGGAAGCAAAAGTGTTTGCAAGGCAGGTTCTGTATAAAACAAGTCTCCTTCCAAGACGTTAGGCATGTCGTAAGCTTAGAAGTAAGCACTTGTGGCTGGGAGGAGACACATTACTCAGGGCTATCTATAGTTTTGGTATTCAGCTTCATGAGGCTGAAGCCATCCAACGTCCACCTCATGAATGCCAACTGTCTCCAGTAGGCCTTGCCCTCATTTGCTTTTTAATTGGTTCAGAGCTTGGAGTGTGGAGAGATAGTATTAATACTAGGCTACCCAAGTGTCCCTGTCCAGTCTGCACAGTCATTTTTTTAATGTGTGTAACTGCAGTGTGATCTAAGCATTTTTATCATCCTGGTTACACAGCTAAGCAAGTGGCATGCCCTAGATCCAAAAAGGTTTCTTGCTGCCAAAGACGACGCCCTGAAAGGCACCCATCTTGCTTCCACACACAAGCTTAATAGTAAATGGATAAGAACATTCAAAATTTGGGTTGATGTTGAAAAAGAAAGTTAGCACAGTATTATATCCACTATACTTACATTCTGTTTGGCAGAGGAGTAAGCCAGGCTAAACTTAAATTCAACACATGCTGAATTTTATTTTAGGGAGAACAGGCTGCAACCACAATAAAGAACTGTATTTGCAGCTGACAGCAATGCCCACGTGACTCCTTAGAACCCGCACTACAATCTGAAGAGCACATTTTATGATCTGCAAGATCTGGAGATAGAAGCAATGGAAAAGGATGTTTATAGAGGTTTCCAATCAACAGTCACAGAGGTAGCAAATTTTGTTGTTCTTCTTATGGGTGTTACTCTGTAGCCTTGGCTGGCCTGAAACTCACTATTTAGCATAGGCTGACCTCAAGCTTGAGGGAATTCTCCTGCCTCACCCTCCCAAATGCTGAAATTACAGGCATGAACTACCATACAATGCTAAAACTCACAAATTTTAAAATTGTTTTTTCATCTTCTCCCAGCATGTATAAGAGATCTCATTCAAAGTAAGCTGATTCTGATTTGAGCCCCTGAATATTTTCAATGCTCTGTGATTTTTTTGAATACTCTATCTTGGGAAGGTTTGACTTCCCCATCCCCTTGTAAGAAAAAGGAACTTAGATATATAAGAAATCTGACTGCTTTTTCATGGTCACATGAAGGATGAATTCTGACTATCCTTGTGCCTTCATGTGAGTATATGAATGAGACAACAAAATTTCAAAAATAGTGGCCAATCATGTGTAATCTCAGCGTTCAGGAGACTGGAAAAGAAGGATCTTGAGTTTTAAGCCAGCCCTGGCAATGTAGTAAGACTGTCTCAAAATAAAGAAGAAGAAGAAGAAGAAGAAGAAGAAGAAGAAGAAGAAGGGAAGAGAAAAGGAAAGAAAAAGCTGTTGAGCCTGGAGTCTCAGTCATTCAGAGCACTGGCTGCTCTTGCAGGGGACCCACATTTGATTTCCAGTACATACGTGGACTCTCAGAACTGCCTGTAACTCTTGTTTCAGGATATTCAATAACCTTTTCAGTTTCTGTGGGTGCCAGGCATACAAGTGCTATATAGATATATTCATAGAGACAAACCATCCATACATACATAAATTTCTTTAAGTTACTAAATCTCACATCCATGACTCAAATCCTTCCCCCCTAAAGACCCAGAGTAACCATTCTTTCTTTCCATAAAAACTCCCCTTACACCTTAATTCAAATGTGCTACTCTCCTGCTCACAATAGTAATGTTACATGATGTCCTCTCTGTCGTATCCAGATCCCTCTATATTTTGTCTAAGATATGTCTGACATATTTGCCTAAACCTGATTCAATATACCATTCCCCCATAAAGAAAAAATGCACACAGAATCTTCGCAAGCATATAACTACTGTTTATAACAGACTTAGCCTCTTTCCCAACCATGATGCCTGACTTGTTTCAATATGATATTAAACATTCCTGATTAATTTACTTTTGAGCATCTTACTCAAAAATTGCCATTGGAACCCTAGAGCCACAGGATGATCAATACAATTTGTACTTCCTGTCACTGTTTTTTTTTTTTTTTTTCAAATATACCTCCTTAAAATCACCTTAGTAGAAGTTTAGGACATGCCTAGTAGCAGTTGTTAGCTCCTTTTGTAAACTTGCTGAACGACGTGGAAAAGCATGAGGCGGCTTGGTGTGGAAGAAACCATTGATGTGGTTATTTTGACATCGCCATCTATCAGAGGGCTTGCGTTTTTCTTTTACTGATGGCAATCCACAGGAAGTTCTAGAAAGTGGTTATAAATTCTAACCATGAAGTTTAGTCTTGGTTGTCGGCATCTGGAATTAACTAAGATCACAGGCTGCTAAGGCATTCCCTGTGAGGGATTCTATTATTTGAAGCAGGATGATCCGCCCTAAATGTGGGTGGCACCTTCTGGTGGCAGCCCAGATTCAAGGCATAGAAGAAGGAAACTTTCTTTTCTGTCTGTTTGCCCTCATGGTCACCAGCACATCGCTAAACCCTGTTGCTGTGACGCTCTTTCACCAATACTAGAGCCAACTTCTCTGGGATTCCAATAAAGACCGAAGACCAGCAGCTCTCCAGGAATCCTCCAGGGTTTAGCAGCAGATTGGGACTGATGAGACAAACAGCCTCATGGAGTAAACAACTACCAGGTTCTTGCTCCCTCCAGTGCAAGGAAGCCACTGTTAGAATACACAGAATACATTCGCAAGACAACCCAATAATTCCCTTTAATATAGACCCATTCTATCAGCTCTGTTCCTTTGGAGAAGTCTGACCAATATAGTCATCATGGGTGCAGAAAAAAAAAAAAACTTAGTTTCTATACAACCTGGCGACAGAAACTATTTTGCCCATTTTCTTTTTAAACTATAGAAAATCAACTTGAGGTTCAGAAAGGCCAATGATTTCTTCAAGATTATGTCAAGAGTAACAGAGACAGTTCCAAGGCACAAGTTTTCCTCTTGGCAATTTGATGGTAGAAGGTGTTTAATTTCTAAATTTTCTGAAATTGTGATATCTAGAGAGGATCCAGAAGCATGACCCCAAGTTCCCTGCTTTGGTTCAGAGACTTGCATCTGGTTCCAGGCTGCCCCCTACAGCACATTCCAGGATGGTTGCTGTTCCCAGAGGATTTACTCCCTTCAGCCTGCCCCACCCCACATACACGCCAGTAGCACCCTTCACCCTTGGTGAAGAGTAGGCAGTGACAGTTATGGGGATGACAGGCCCGTCTAATTCAGCTTCAAATGCCTCTTTAAAGAGCACAATCTCAACATACTTGTGATAAATGGTCACATCCCAGACATCAGTGCGGGGACCTTTGTTTTAGAAAAACATGGTACGGAGCAGCCAATACAGCAGGACAAGGGGGGTCAGATTTGAAGGTGCGAGTGGACAGAGAGCCGGGGTTGACTTCACACCAGAAATCGAATCAGAACCAATCCAGACTAGAGCTCTGAGTTCCCCACAGCTCAGAATGACCGCTCAGGACTTAGATTCCTAGGGAGGAGAAGAGCAGTGGAGGTGTTTAGGGTAAGTGGTGAGGACATCCAGAGAAAGTGTACCAAAGAGCTTGTGGTTCTTCTGCTATCTCCGAGTGAGGCGGTTGCATGTTTGCAACGATCTATCTTTCACGTCTCCATCTCTCCACTTGTGAAATTAACTCAGAGTGAACACAATGAACTGCCATGAGGAATTTGTCACAACTAGATTTCATGGCCACCTCAGTTATCAACAGATCCCAACAGCGCACAATGCAGACATCTCCGTTAGGCTTTAGGGTTCTGTTAATAATCTCTTACTGTGACAGTCATTAAAAATTTTCATTGAAGGATAAATGGAATTAAATACACAGCTAAAGTATTACATGGGAAGAAACCCCTCATATAACAGCATGCATCATCTCTGGGATAGCTAGAGTTTACAGTCAGTTGAAGGCAAGAACGTCGGCTAAGAGTTTCCGTGTACCCCGTAGGTGTCTTGCCAGGCTCCTCTGGGCCTACGGAACTTCTCCCCGGTGCTCATGGAAAGCACCAGGGAACAGATGCATTCCAGTTTGTGACAGGAGAACAGCCTGCAGATTCCGCCTACTCCCTCCAGTCCATCTGGGAGGTGGGTGAGACCCAGAGCCCACAGAGAGGGGGCTCTCCTGGGAATCCCTTGGGGTACCATGGCTATTGGTGCTCTATTTTCAGTAGATGGCACTGTGTCTATGGAGATAAGCCTAGGGGAGCCGAGATGGGAAATCTAATTGTTTCTGGAGAAAGCCCATTCCGTGTGAGAACGCACGGTGTTTTTTCCTCGGCTACGTGATAACACAAATTCTATTCAGCATTCATGTTAGCATCCCCTTTGAAGCACGAGGAACTCTGTGATTTATTATGCTGCCTCAAACTCGGGGCTGTGGTGGTGCCCAGGGCCAGCCTATGAGGAATCGAATTGGGATAAGAATAAATCATTCTGAATGTTCATGTACTTTATCACCAGCACATACATCAGCATCTGTACTCCATCTGTGCCCTGGATCCCCACCTGGAGCAATGGCGTTCCCTCTCCATGCCAGGCAGGAAGGCTCTGCACCCAGTAGTCCAGACTCTATAGTCACGTGGCAGACAGAGCATCCCCTGCATAGTACTGGTTCTCGGTTCCATACAGCAGGCACTGTCATCTGTCTGCCATTGTTTCTTCCTTACCTTATGGGTCCTTCTTTTTCTGAGTATTTGGAGAAAGATAAACTCCAGTTACAAGGAGTTTAGACCAAGGTCATTTTTTAATTGGGATGAGAAAGTTCGGTCTTGCTATTCAGAAAATGACTTGTAAACCCAGACTAGAGGCTTGAGTGGGTGTGAACCAAGCAAAAAATGCTGCAGAACACATACTCTTTTCTGTATAATCTTACAATGAAGACTGTGTTCCCACTTTACAGATGAGGAAAAAACAGAAATAATCTAATATTATCTTATCTGTCTGCTAGGGATATGATAGTTTTGGTTTGCTGTTGGGTTGGTTGTTTTGGTTTCTTTGATACAGGGTTTCTCTGATACAGGTTTCTCTGTGGAGTCCTGAAGCTTGCTATGTAGACCAGTTGGCCTCGAACTCCAAGAGATGTTCCTGTCTCTGTCTATGGAGTGCTGGGGTTTAGATGCATTCACCACTACATCTGGGTTTGCATGGTGGTATTCTAACTGAGAAAGCTGCCATAGATGTCTGGGAAAGGGACACACACATATGTACTTTGCTCAGGTTTCCATTTCTGTCCCTAGACATCCATCACTTTCTGGATATGACACTATAACAGTCGTCCTGTGACAATTACAAAGGAGCTGAGGAGCACAAGAGAAAAATCTGGCAGGGCAGGATAGTGGGAGGGGCTTCTTCATTAGTTAACCCATGAACCTCAGGTATGTGTTCTAAACTCGCTGAAATATACCTTTTATTATCTGTAGCCAAAAATTGCCCAGATAATACAACTAACATATTCCCTAGCCATGGGTGACTAGAAGAAAGATAAGACCCTTAGCAGGAAGCAGCCATCCATAGGCTGATTGCCATTAAGATCCATCACCACCACTACCACCATCCCACAGCACCTAGGTCATGCTTATGAAGCCAGATTTTTCCTGGTTGTCTAAGTAAGACATCATTTCCCCAGTTGCCTCAGAAACCACACTGCATCATTTCTCTTTTGTCTCTTCAATGTTTTCTGTGTGAGCTAGCACCAGTTAAACACTAAGCTTTCCCTACTAAATGTTAACAAAGCATCCCTTGTTAACTGTGATATGCTTTGGCTTGGATGCTATTCTGTTGTTTGTGTAGCAGGATTGTGGGAGGTCCTTGGGTCCACAGAAAGGGATTCTTGAGATAGAAAGTGGAAAAGCTGGAGGAGTTGAGTATCTTAGTTGACCCAACATAATAAACTACCAGTTCAGTGACAATGTACACAAGACAACCTTCTACTCAACTTCGGGACTGATAGATAGTCAGATAGACAGATACATACATGCATACACACACACACACACACACACACACACACACACACATACACACACACACACACATACATAATACACACATACTTGGGGGCCCCTTCATTTGGCCCCTTTCAAATAGCACACAAAATATCTGTTATGGCCAACACTAACTGCAAAACTACTACAGTATCTCTGGTTTGGTTCATGAACAAAGACAACAAGCAACATAAATGAGTTCCTGAGACGCACTTACATGGGAAATACTTAAGACACTAAAGATAGCTATAACTATTTCAATAAAATTGAATGTTTCTAGAAAAATGGACACCAGGTAGATTCCAGAATAGATGTAACAGTTATAACCATGAACTAATAAACTAAAATTGATAGTTTTATGATGTAGACATGGGGAAGGATTGCTTATATAGGTCTTCAGAAGCACGAACTATAACCTAAGATGATTAAAAAAAAAAAAAGTCAGTTTCATTCTATGTAAACTGAGGCCTTCTATTGAGTAAAGCATAATTTGACAAAATTAAGAGCTAGATATGGTGGTTCAAATGGCTCATGTTCATAGGCTCATGTTTAAATATTTGGTCTCCAGTTGTTGGAACTCTTTGAGAAGGATTAGAAGGTGTGGCCTTAAGAGTCTGACATAGGCGCACGCCTTTAATCCCAGCACTTGGGAGGCAGAGGCAGGTGGATTTCTGAGTTCGAGGCCAGCCTGGTCTACAGAGTGAGTTCCAGGATATCCAGGACTACACAGAGAAAACCCTGTCTCGAAAAAACCAAAAAAAACAAAAAACAAAAAAAAAAACCAAACAAACAAAAAAAAGAATCTGACATTGGCCAAGGACAAGGAAGTAGGCTTTAGGCAGGACTCTGACATTAGGCTAGAACAAAGAAGTAATTTCAGGTAGAAATCTGAATTGTAGGCTAGAATAAAAAAGTAACTTTAGGCAGGAATCTGAATTTTAGGCTAGAAAAAAGAAGTAATTTCAGACAGGTATCTAAATTTTAGGCTAGAACAATAAAGTAGGCTTTAGACATGAAAATGACCTTGGGCTAGGACAGGGAAGTAGGCTCAGATATTTTGGTCATTCTGTTAAGTCCTTAGAAACAGTTATTGTGGGAGTGTTCACGTAATTGGGTTTAATGCCTTGTTTGTTCTTTGACTATTTGTGTTTATTGTCTTGCTTGTTCCTTGACTATTTGCATCTATTGTATTGCTAGACCCTCAACCTAGAACTGACCTTAATACATGCATGTAATTAAAATGGTATCAAAGCAAAAAGAAGAAGGAGGGATGGAATAAGGGGTTCTAGGGAGGGGAAATGGGAAAAGGGAATGACATCTATATTGTAAATAGGTAAAATATCCAATTTTAAAAAAAGAAAGCGTGGCCTTGCTAAAGAGCATGTGGCTTTGAGGCTTATAAAGCCCATTCCATTCACCACTAGCTCTCTGCCCCTTGCTTGTGGATTAGATGTAAGCTCGCTTCTACTATTCTAGCACCATGTCTGACTGCCAGCTGCCACGTTCCCCACCATGATGGTCATGAACTCACCCAGTGAAAAGATAAACACAGAAAAAAGATCTTTCTTCTATAAGTTGCCTTGGCCATAAGTTATCTCTTCACAACAGCTGATAAATAAAGCAAACACCTGTAACTCTTGCTTTAATTACGTTTCTCCTGCTGTGACAAAGCACCACTCTTGTCATCCCATTTCATAGCAGGCCTCTCGTTTTCTCTTCCTGGTGCTCTTTTCCTCCTGAAACTGTACATTTCCTATTTATTTTTGGCCTACTTATCTTATTTTCATTGCAGATCTGCGTAAGAGTGTTTACTAATAACCAAACGACAGAGTCAATATTAGTCAATATGTTTAAAAATCTCCTCTGCCAACAAAATTAGTCCCAAATTTTTCAATTTAGTCTTAAGGAAGATTCTTGGGATAAGGACAAAAAAGCAACCACACTACATTCTTTGCCAATTTGTCTCTAGCCTAGTTGCTAGTATTGTTCCCTTCTGAAACATCTCAAGCTGGGCCTCCATAGTTCTTATTGCTTTCAGTAGTACTGTCTTCTAAGCACCTAGAAGGGTAGCCCGTTAACCTCCACTTATAGTGTTCAACCACGTTCCTAGTCCACCATCCCTAAGTCACATTCTTTCAAATAACAGGATGGTTAGGCCAGTCACAACAATAGCCCTCTCCCTGGTATCAGTTTTTGTCTGTGAAGAGCCATAACAAGGCAACTTATACAAAAAGAGTTTATTGGAGCTCACAGTTTCACAGAGTGAGTCCATGATCCTCATGGTGGTGATCACAGCAGCAGGCAAGCAGGCATGGTGCTGAAGCTGTAGCTGAGAGCTTATATCTGATCTGCAAGCAAGAGACAGAGACCTAATCGTTTTCTTGAGGATGGTACAATAACAGGTCCGTAGCACTGTCAGTTGCTGACTGGTTAGATATTTGATGACAGCAACATCTAAATCAACCTCAATGAGTAGAACTCATGTTACTTGGGCCAATGTACAGCGCCATCTCCTCTTCTGTGGCCATCCATTTATTTACCTACAGAACAGGGCTGAGTTTGCTTCTGACACAGATCTGGTGGGGTGGGGGAGAGGGAGTCAGAATCCTAGGGGCTCCTTTTTACTTATGTGTTATATCTTACCATGAGGTCTATTGCCACATTGTATTTTCTTGTCATGGATAATCTAGCAGCGCAGGACTGCAGGCTGCCTAGCTACATGCACTGTCACTTACAATGAGGGCTCCCTCTGCGGCTGACGCTCTATGCCTCCTTGTCAGGTATCCGCACATAACGATATTTTGCTCACTTCCTTTCCATGCTCGTTGTCTAGCTGCCTTCTTCTTCCATGCTCCCAGTTTTCCTCTTTCATAACCTTTGTCTCTGAGGTTGGGTTTATTCTAATATCAAGCTACCAAGTACACAGCTGGGTGAATCTCCCTAAACTGTTTATTAGGAGAAATTTCCAAACACATAATAGACTGTTCTGTAAGGCAAGCTTGGATAACTTGCTCTCGTATCAGGCAGTAATGGGATTCTCTCCTGATCCTGAGATGGAAGTACAGAGTCCAAGCCTGGGGGTCTGGGCCATATGCCATTTTACTATGATTTGGTTTTCTTGTCTTTCTTATGCCTAGAGCTCACACTTTGCTTTTCTGGTAATAACCTCCCGTAGGTCTCAAGAACCTGAGAAAGCAGGTTCTACATGAACTTAGCCCATATCGGCAGATCTGAAAGAGCGGTCACTTCATATCATGTAGTCAGAACTTTCATGTCTTCCATTGCCCAGCTGGATGCCAACAATTTAGGGCTGTACTTCAGAGTCCTATGAGCTTGCACTGCTATCCACCCAGTGAGCCTTCTCATGCTAGCCATTGCCACATTGTCATTGTCACATTGCCCTGTCATTACTATCTCTAGTGGCCTATAACTTCAGGGTCTCATGACTTAAGCAGTGAAGCTGTGAGCACTGTAGCCAGAGTTTGCTGAGAGCTCTCCTGTGTTCCAGACCTTGCCGATATCAAAAACGTGTCTTGGCACCTGGTATACAGGCTACAGAATATTCTCAACACAGACTGACATACATAGAATTGATGCCAGACATAGGACTTCCTACGTGTATTAGTTAGAGTTTTACTGCTGTGAACAGATACCATGACCAAGGCAACTCTTATAAGGCTAACATTTAATTGGGGCTGGCTTACAGGTTCAAAGGTTTAATCCATTATCATCAAGGCAGGAACATGGCAGCATTCATGCAGGCATGGTGCAGGAGGAGCTGAGAGTTCTACATCTTCATCTGAAGGCTGCTAGCAGAATACTGGCTTCCAGACAGCTAGAATAAGGGTGTTAAAGCCCGCACCCACAGTGACACACCTACTTCAACAGGGACACACCTACTCCAGCAGGAGCACACCTTCTAATAGTGCCACTACGCTAACAGAAAAACTAGAGGCAGTAATTTCTCTTATACTTTTAAGATACACCCTGGCACACTATGACTGCAGAAATCTTAAAACAGCAAAGGAGTGGTTGGAACTCTAGCATCTTTAGTCTTTTAGCGTCTTGCTTCATCTCTGCTGGCGCATATGTATCTTTGTAAGCTTTCTAGTGCACTAGTCACTTCTTATTCATTAGCCCAATTACAGGATATCATTGATGTAATCGATCATTGTGAAGTCCTGTGGGATGTGCAGATGGCTCAGAACTCTTTGGATTATACCATCTCAGGGTGGGACGAGAAGAATAGCTTTGAGACAAAGGTGGGTTTCATCCTCTGTTCATGCAAACTCTTCCTGTGTTATGGTCAGAGTGTGACTGCTTTTGCCAAACGAGTAGCACAGACCACATACTTGAAACCATATTAATTTAGTGAAGACATTAATCATATCTCACACTGTGGCTATAGGTCAGGCCCCTGATTACCATTGGTTCTCTGTTATTCTTTAGAATCATATCTAAAGGGCTTCTGTGCCACGACTGGTCAAGGTCCAAAAAAATAAGAGATTGAAGTTTCAGCTCTAAATGAAACATTTGTATCACATACCTCCCTCAAAAGCTTGAGGATCATTGCAGAAGAGAAGGCAGAATGATTGTAAGAGCCAGAGGTGATGGAAACACCAAAGAAACAGTATTTCCTTCCTTCTCTCCTTCCTTCCTTCCTTCCTTCCTTCCTTTTGTTTTGTTTGATTTTTCAAGACAAGGTTTCTCTGTGTAGCTTTGGCTGTACCGGAACTCACTATGTAGACCAGGCTGGCCTCAAATTTACAGAGATCCACCTGCCTCTGCTTCCTGAGTGCTGGGATTAAAGGTCTGTCTCTACCACCCCAACCCAGCTGAAACTGTTTTCTTAACAAAGCATGACAGTTAAATGAATTCACAACAGTTGTGTAAGCATGCACAAGACCTGTGTGTACAAGCTCTAGCCAGACAAAATTTCTCATGGAGAAGACAAGTGAACATAAATTCCCATCTCTAGCTAAGGAGCTATTGGCAAACAATAGCTTCAGGGAAAGCGAGAATTGGGTTTCTTTAAGAGTATAGTCCCTGGTAGGTTGGCTATACTCCAGTGGAAAGCCACACATTCAAGAAAATTTGGACAGCACAAATTCAACTTGATGAGTTTTAAAAAGAAAGGGAAAACACAAAAGTAGGTGCATAGGGAAGAAGCAGCAATTTGGGAGGAGTTGGGTGAAGAAGTTAGACATGATAAAAAAAAACATGGTATGAAATTCTCAAATGATTTATTTCTTTAAAAATAAGAAAAAAATACACACACAAACCTGTAAGTGCAGTGAACACTTAAAAAGTTTCTAGAAGAAAATGCCAAACTTTTAACAGTGATGAAGTCTAGGAAAGCAATAGCAATAGGAGGGTATCCCAACAATAACTGTTCCCAATGTATGCAAGGATCATGCCTAAATTGTATTTGCAAATACCTTTCTACTATTTAAAAATATTAGAAAAAGGAAACAGGGCTGCTGGGTCAACAGGCATGAACTGTAAGGAAGAAAAGGGCATCAGTATTGCTCTTCTTTCTCTTGGAGTCTGGCTTCACTTGACCCATCCCAAGGAGAAAGAAGAAAACCATGAAGACCACCAAGCACTTATACTGCTAAATTCTCGCTCATTCATGAGAATGTGGCAGGAGGGAAGGAGGCTTTAGTATTGGGGTCAACCTCAGTAGACCCTTTACAGCTTTGGGAGCTGCAGCTATGGAAGATGTGTGGCTCCAGGAACTTGTCCCCAATGGGTTACAGTGGCAGTCTGTGAGTGACACAAGGAGCAGGTGACAATACACAGCTTTTGGAAACAGTAGTGAAGTAGGAAAGAGTTGGATATTTTCTACAAATCATATTAAGTTTCTCTTTGCTCTAGCAGTTGGTTGTCTGAGGGTTCAATACATCTGACCAAGTTATTCAGGATAATGTATATACCCATTTCCTGTGGCTGCTATAACAAGTCATTAACGTCACGGCTTCAAACAGTGGAAAGTTATTCACTAGGAGTTCTGAAGAACAGAGATCCAGAGATCCAAGTCGTCTACTTGTGAGTAGACCACTGGCCTCTGTGCGTATTTCAGGGAACAATAGTCCTTGACTCTGCCATTTTCTAGGACCTCTTAGCTCTTAAATAGTGTTCACATCACACTAACTGTACCATTGTCTTTCCATCATCTTCACTGTGTGGGAATAATATCTTCTTTTGTCTCATTTAAATACATATGTGTGTGTGTGTGTGTGTGTGTGTGTATGTGTATATGTATATATGTGTATATATACATACATACATATATATATGTATGTATATATATACACATATATATGTATGCATATATATAATATTGTATTGTCACCCAGATTGTATTCTGCAGCTCACAATCCTCCTTGCCTGCTTTCTGTAAAGACACTTCTCAACCAGGCATGATGTAAGTTAAGCATCATGTCCAGAGGGTGAGAGAGAAGGATTGCCAGTTCATGGACAATTGGGGCTATGTAGCAAGACATTATCTTAAGAAAGATAGACAGATAGATAGACAGATAGCTGTCCTCACTATCTGATTCTTACAGTCTCTGAAGACACAAGTAAGCCATGGACCGCTCCATGCAATTGATTTCTCAGCAACGAACAGGAATCTGCTTAATTGTGTAGGACTCAAGTAACCAGTCAGATTGCAGTAATGACAGTGAGTAAACCTGACTGATGATGTATTAATTTTCCAGGACTACGCTCCTTACTTCACGTGTAGCATCTTGTCTGATTCTCAGTACAAGCTTTTGAGGTGGACTTATTCATTCGGGCTCCTTGGTTGCATCGTACACAAACAAACTGAAGAGATTTATTGGAAGGCACCTGGGCTGACTCACCAATCAGAAGAGCTGTGCAGACAGTGCCAGGGAGGGTAAGAGGAGGTCAACCTCTGAGGAGCACAGAGGCAGCCCTAGGTGCTTTTCTAGGTCTATGGCACATGGTGCCATCTTTGGATAACTATGGAAACTAGCCTTCCACAGATGTGAGGTGCCTTTCATTGTTTTTAACCAGTAGGTTTGCTCAGATGGATACCCACCCTGTACCAGGGCAACAGGTGCAAATTACTTGAGCAGATGAGGAAGAAAAATACAGTCAGGAAGATGAGGAGTACTTTATAAATGATAATGATACTGTCCTCATTTTATAGATAGAACAATTGGGCTTTGAAGAATTTACAGCTTAGCAAGCTCTTAGCTTTTTATCTGAGCCCAGTCTCGCCCACCCTGGAGCCTGCATGCTTCGCCGATGCTCTCACCTCTCTGTCTGCTTCGATCATAGGAAAGATTATGAAGCAGTTCTAGCATGAAGTTATGAGAAAGAGCGGGGATCCCGCGAAGAGTCGTGAGACCGGCACGTTCATTTATACAGTGGGAACTGCTCGTTCTGAGCAGAGCTGAGCCCCAAACACTGGGCATGTAAGGTTCAACAAGAACTACAGCCTTCGTGGCCTTCATGGCATCACAAGAAGTAAACTGGAAACAAGCTAACACCAGTCTTTATTAAATCAAGGAAACAAACTGAGAGGTGAGCTTCCCCCCAACCTAGATTCTACAGTGTCAGGACTTCAGCCTTTGTCTTCATCTCTACATTCTGTGTTCTTCTGTGTTAGTTCCATTTTGGGGCACACAACCTCTGTCCATGACACAGCAGCCCCAGGCTGCAACCTACTGGCTCTTTTCCTCTCACCTATGGTGATTCTTTAAAAGGAACCTTGCCGGTTCTTCCTTGCCAGTTGCTGTGTTCAGGGAAAGTGTTCTCACGCCTGCATGGGTCTCTTGGTTCCTGTGTTCAATGAAGCCACATGATTGTCGGGCACATTAGGATCATAGAGTGGGCTAAGACTATCTCCTCTAAATAAAAGTGCTGTTCCAGACAAAGGTGAGGGAAACCTGACAGGCAGGTACACTTTTAGATGACACACCACAGCACTGGTTTCTGATTGCATGACCAAGAGAATTGATTCTCCTACAAGTTTTTCTTCTCTCGGCCAGCCAGAAGTGTGCAAGCTGAGGTTCGGTCTAGAGGAGAAAGTAAGAAGGCTTGGGAAAACACTTTCTATAAGTCAGTATACAAAAAAGTCTGAGGCTCCATCTCCTAATCTCCCTACCAGCCTGCAACCCCGAGCCCACCAAAGCTTATTTGTGGTTCAAAATAAAATTTTGAACTTCGGCGAATAGAAAGCTTTCTGCCTGATTCTTATAAACATTATTTTTTTTTTCGATCAATACTGGAGTTTATAGAATGAAAGCAATTTCAGAACACTGATGCAAATAGGTTTTGAGGCGGCAGAAGTAAACCAGTCTTGTGGTCTGTAAATTGGTAATAAGATACTCACTAACCTCAGTGTATTTTTTTCTGAAGCTTAAAAGAGATGATAGAAGTAAAGTCTGTAGCAAGTAATTACTAGTCGTGCCTGCCTGATGTCTCACTTTTCCTCTAGCTGTGTCTGTGGAATTAGGATGAAGAGCTAGAACTTAGGACGAGACAGCTTTGGGCTTCTGTGAAGACTTTTCTAATGGTTTAAGACACTTCACAGTTCCCTGAGATCTCCCTGGCAGGACCGATTACCTGAGCCACTCCAGGATCTCTGTGATGGAGATAGGAATGTCATAGAGGCATTAAGGAGATCACACAGGTTAACCTCCTAACCTCCGGAGGACTGGTGTCCTTGAAGGAAGAGAGCAAAGGCTTGCTCTCTCTGTGGGAGGACAGGGGAATGGCAGGCAGCTGCAAGGCGGCAGGAGGAGCTTCACCATCCACTTACCCGTGGGAACCTTGCTCTTAAACTTCTCAGGCTCCACAACTACAAGAGAAAACATTTCTGCCACTGATGCTCCCAGACCATGCTATTAGGTAATGGTAGCTTCAGCAGAAAGAACTCCTCTTTCACGGTAGCCATTAATACAGGCTAACGGCTGTCTCTCTTAAATACAGACTTTCTATAGGAGGATAAAGAAAACTACATCTAAATCAGGACACCCCAAACTTCAAGTCAGCTGAGGTGTTTACAGGTATAAATGCCAGAACAAAACAATAATCTTGTGCCTAAACTCTCTCTCAGAGCAATGGATCTGGTTCCCCAGTACGTTCTTTTTAAAAGTCGTGTACCAGGTTTACAGTCATGGCCAAGGTAAAGTTGAGAGTCACTCCCTTGGAAGACTGAGGCCCCTCTATTGCTCTGTTATTAAGAATTTATGACTTTCTATCTGGTGACATAAGAAAGGAGCATGCAATCTTCTTGTCAATTTCCTAGATTGAGAGACACCTTCAGATTTGGTAAAGCATCTTTTTGTATGTGTCTGTGAGGATGTTTCCAGAAACAATTAGCAAGCAAGTGAGTGTTAAATCTGAGGGGAGACACCTGTCTTGAGTGTAAGCAGCCCTGGACTAATAATCTGGTGGACAGGATGGGACAAAAAGCAGAAAAAAGAGCAAATTCACAAAGAAGCTTGGCTTCCACTCAGTTAGCTGTGGTTTTTGCTGCCATCTCTAAAGAATGCCAAAGTCTAAATTCTTTGACTGTGGACTCACCGCAGCAACTCTCCAGAGAGCTCCTAGGCTTTCAGTCTTAGCCTGGCTTGTGTAATTAGCCTCCATGGTTCTGAGGCTTCTAGCCTCAATTTTGAACTGAGTGGCTACTGGTTTCCCCAGATCTATTGCCTACAGATGACCACGGAGGGACTACTCAGCCTCTGCTTGTGAAAGACAACCTAATAAACCCTCTCTTATAATTACATGTGCTTTATTGTTTTTTTTTTTTTTTTTGTGCCTCTGTAGAACCCTGACTAAGACAGGGAGTGTATGTCATGAGTCCACTCTTGAAAGTATGAAAGAGGGGGTTATACACCATAAAGAGTCAAGTTCCCACGATTAGTTAAGCTAGCGAATCACATCGCTCTCACATCTCTTTTGACATGTGACCTCTGGAATCCTAGAACAATCGCAAACCACATTTAGTTGTGTTGTGGACATCGGTTATATCTGCTGACCCACTGACCCACTGTCATGGCTTAAAACCTTAACGCTCAAGGCAACAGTATTTAGAAATGGGGCCTATGGGAGATAATTCAATTTAGAGATTGTTATCAAGATAGGGAAGTTCTTCATGGGATTATGCACTTATGAAAACCAGGAGAGGCACCAGAGCTCTCTCAGCCTTGAGGATACAGCACCATGATAACTGTCTGTAAGCCAGAAGAAAGCCGTGCAGCAACACTCAGCTGGGCTGGCATCTTTTGAGCTTTGAAGTTGCATAACCAAAGAGGAAAATCTTTAAGCCACTCCGCCTGTGGAATATTGTTGTGGTAGTTCTCAAGCCGACAAAATCAGCCAGCAAAGTTCCCCCTTGTTTGAGAAGTAGCTTTTCTTCTTGGAGACTTCCCCTTCAGATTCTAGGTAGTTATAATAGGGCTGTCAATCATGTCTGCCTGCACCCCATATCACCTAAACTAAGCCAATTAAACTAGTTTTTCTAGAGACAAGGACACCACGAGCTGGAAGGGATTATTTCATGATATGACCAAAGAAAGAGTTGTACATTTTTAAAAAGATCCTACAACCTCCACTTTCTTTTGCTCAAGGCCTGGCTTTCATGGTTTGTCTAATTCTCTGAGCTCTATAGTTTCCTTCCAATAAACCCCCCTTTCTGCCCAGCTGAGTCAGAGCTTCCTTGAGCTGCTTGCATAACTCACTCAGAAATTGGTACCTGGAAGTGGGCACTCCAAGCTGAGGACGTAGCAAAATTAGACAGGTGCAAGGCGACAAGAAGTGTATGTTTCAGCTGAGCAGCCTGAAACCAGCTGCTTTTCTAGAGAGTTTGGGGTTTTTAACTGTATTTTCCTTGGTTTGTTCAACATAGTCCTGATTCATATAAACTACTTATGCAAATACAAGGTTGTACACAGGTAAGCGGTTCTTTTCCTAGGAGTCATTACTGGATTGATGGGTTGAGATTCCTGTTGGGTCCATGCCTAGGAGCATGTTTTTTTTTAACCCGTTAGAATAGCCTCAGTGAACGTCAATACCTGGCTGCAAACCAAAGCTTTTGTTTGTACAGCCTTCGTGCCAATAAATGAGAACTGGAAATTTACGGTGGAGAAAAGTACCCTTACCCAACCCCTCCTTTTTGCAAGACCATTGTGCCAGAGTCTGTAGAACTTAAAAGGAGAGAGTGCAGAAGGCAAGCATAATAATAGTAATGATTACCGTTTATTAAGCCTTTACTACATGCCAGACATTGGGCTATTATGTCATTGAATCCTAGAAAAGCAATAGCATTATGTTTGCTCTTGCTTTATTTTGTTCCTGAAGTTGAGCTGCAGGCACAGAACTGAATTGATTAAATCAGTCATTCGTCTCTGTCACCGGCATGATATAATCATCTGTCTAGACGTGACCCCTATTCTTTTTAATCTTTATCCTTTATTCCCAGCGTGGCTGCTGTGTCCTTCTGGTCTATTTTCCATAGACGTACCGATCCATAAAACTATGTGGTACAGGGTCTGCTTTGAAAGCATGTGTAAATGCATCATGCACGTCTCACTATACAGTTTGCCTTTCTTCTTTCATCAGACGGCTCTTCTGAGGTCTGTCCACAATGATCTATGGAGAGCCAGTCTCTTCAGTTTAAGCTACTCTCCTGCACACTGCACGTCCGTTATTATTCTCACTCGCGTACTGTCTTCTGATGGACGTCTGCACTACTTCTAGTTTTCTTTTAATGAAAAAATGTTTTCTAGAATGGTGAATGATTGGACGCAGACTTTCAGTGCACCGTTCAAGGGTCTGTCTGAGATTTACCTGAGATTCTTGAATCGTAGACAATACGTATTTTCAATTTTAATAAATTCTTCCAAATTGCTCTTCAATGCAGTTTTCCCAACTCATGAGTCCATCCACGGTATACAAGGGTTTTTAAAATAGACGCTATTACCTCCGTTTTGCAAATAAACTGGCTCAGGAAATACACAAATGCTTGAAGTTAACCACCACTGCTGCAAGTAACTCCAGAGCTACAGTATACAGTTGCAAATACATTAGCAGCAGGCAAAGCAGCTGCCGGTAGCTTCTGCCATATAAGCCTTTTCCATTTCACTAGCCCATAGGAGGAGAAGGCTTCTCAGAGCAGGCCAGCAGCTCAACTGGGCCACCCGCAAAGTTGACCATCTTTGCTTTCCACGCAGTCACCCAAGGCAGAGACCTGTGAAGTATATTAATAGTTTCATCCTCTTCCCATACAATAGCCCTTGTGTGTGTCTGCCTTTCTACAGCTCCATTAAAACCCCGATCAAAAACTGTTAGTGAAGCGTTTACCTGTGGCCTCACCTATGGACACCTGGGACTGTGCTCAAATGCAGAATCTGTGGCTCTATCCAAGGCTCTGCTACACAGAACCTGCATTTTAACAATGTCCCCAGAAATTCACAGACTTTGAGAACTTCTTGCTTTGACTTCTGACAGAGCTTAATCAACTGGTTTCCCTGGATCTGTCCCTTGCACTTTGGAGGACAACTTGTCCGGATTGTTGGATCCAGTGATTAACTTCAGGTCATCAGGCCTGTGTGTGTGTGAGCATTATCTCAAAGGGCCAGCCCAAAACCATTTTTCTTCTAAATAACTCTCTCTCTCTCTCTGTGTGTGTGTGTGTGTGTGTGTGTGTGTGTGTGTGTGTGTGAAAGAGAGAGAGAGAAAAAGAGAGAGAGAGAGAAAGAGTCAGACAGACACAGAGGCACACACAGAGACACAGAGATACAGAGAGAGAGAGGGAGGGAGACAGAGAGAAATAGAGAGAGGGAGGGAGGGAGAGGGAAGAGAGACAGAGAGACAGAGAGACAGAGAGAGATCAACTTATGCCAGTTGACTCCCTCCTACCATGAGGGATTTGGGAATTTAATTCCAGTCCTCAGACTTGGAGGCAGAACATTTACCCCTTGAGCCATTCTCTATCTCTCTGACCCTGAAATTTTTCAGGTTACAAACCTCTGAAATGACTTCCATCATTAAAGACCCCAGAAGCAAAGGGTTACAGAACGTGATTCATACATTCTCCAGCTGCTGGGCTCAGACCCATTCTGTCCTCCCTAGCCTTGGTAGGCACCTTCTAATTCCTGAGCCAGGCTAGGTTTTCCCCAGGGCCTTTTTGCTTGTTTCATTCTTCTTCCCATTAGGAATTAGGGAAGGAGATCAGACACTCTCTTGTTAAGCTTTTTCAAATGGAGAACACTGTGCTCCTTCTAACGTTTGTCACAGCTGTCTTTCGATAATAATTTGCATCTTTTTATTCAATGTCCGTCTTACCAGGTGATCCAAAGGGTTCAGATGTGACATCTGGACTGGGCTGTTACCTCCTCCTGCACCCAACACAGTGACGGATACACAGTGACATTCAGTATCTGCTGATTTAATGACGATGAATGTTGTCTTGGTTCAGAGTTCAAGTTCAACTGAAACCAAGAATCTAAAAATATTACAGAGCTGCAATCAAGTACAATGTGACCAGCAGCACATGAATCTGGACAGAAATGTCCAGCTCTGACAGCTGTAATCTTTGTATATGCTCACACATTCTATGCCCTTCTGCACAATATACATCCTCTGGAAAGACTTTTTTTTTACTGGAAGGTCTCTGTTCTGTTAGCCCTTAGTGAATAAGAATATGAAGTTTTTTTTTTTTTTTTTTTTTTTTTTTTTTTACTTTGTGCTCTTTGTTTTCTGGGCAAGAAAACTCTGGAGGCGGAGGAGTGAGGCTCCTTGGTACAATCGCCTTCCCTTTCAAATGCTAAAAAGGGCTTTGCTCCTGGGTTAGCTTAATCAGAGAGTTGTGGCAGTCTGGAAGTGATCCATTCTCCTTCCGTTTTGTACCCCATCTTTTACAGGCTAAGGGGTCACTTTGCAATGGATAGAAAGCCAGAGCTGTCTAGCCAAATAGGTCACCACTGCACACCAAGCGTCTCCCCCAGGTTAGCCAAATTTGGGGGAAGGATTCCCCCCAACTGAAACAGAATTGAATACAGCAAATTTTATAGTCCTAAAGCTGGCCAGGGACCCTGGCATTTTGCATTGTCTACACAGGGGTGGGGTTGGAGGGGTGGGGGTAAAGTGTGGCGTGGGGAGTGAGACTGCTGCATCCTAGAGGCTGAGTTGCCGCAGATGAGGATCTTTGACTCCCTGCAGAATCTGGGTTAGAACAGGGGTGACTTTTTCTTTTGTTTTTTTTTTTTCTTTTCTGTTTTTTGGGGTTTTTTTGTTTGTTTGTTTTTTGTTTTATTGTTTTGTTTCTGTTTTTGGTGGCTCTCCAAGTTAAAGAACAACATAACATTATAACTAATGTCTAGCATTAGGCTTTGGGACACTCTAGTGAAGCTGAGAGTGTACCTTAGCTATGTGATATCCATAGCTATGTACTCTTAACCAAAGGCACTGGAAAAGCAGAGGCTTCAGAATCCTCGGACACGTGACTTATCACCTAAAGCTTTAATTGGGCGACTTATAAAATGGGATATTTAATTTCCCTCCCTTCCGCCACACACACACATAAAGTCAAATGCATGAGACAATGGCAGAGACGGTAGTACTATGTGTGTGGAGGTCAGTGGGAATGCTCTACACATATGTCCTAAAAGTTAACTGAGCAGCTCTGGGCTCCCTTTAGTGGTTACCTTTGCTGTTCTGGGCTTCTTGCAGATGCTTCTGCAATCCTTTTGGAATGTTTATTCTTACTTGGAAACTTAAAGAAGAGTTCCACATGGGTACTGGAGCTTGCAAGTGTAGTAGCAGCAACTTCGTCTGGAGGCGTAGAGATGTGTTATACTACATGTTCAAGGTCAGCCTGGGGGAAAAAGGCAAAAGGAAGGAAGGAAGGAAGGAAGAAAGGAAGGAAGGAAGGAAGGAAGGAAGGAAGGAAGGAAGGAACTGTAAGTGGCTGCTTACATCAGTATTTTAAGACAAACTTAATACATTAAAGTTTTTTGTTTTATTTGTTTTCTTGGGGGTTTTCCCTTGATTTACAGCCCTCCACTTCCCCTCCTTTTATCAAATGTAGATTTTTTTTTCTCATACAATATAATCAATACAGGTTCCCCATCCCCCATTCCTCCCGGTTGCTCTTCACCTCTTCTGCCATTTGGATCTACTCTCTTTCTGTCTCTCATTAAAAAAGAACAGGTTTCTAGGAGATAACAACCAAATATAAGAAAATAAAATAACAAAATCATCTCCTCAAAGTTGGACAAACAGCAAGCCAACAGAAAAATAAAAGAGCCCCAAAGAAAAGGCATAAGCATCAGAGACTGACTTGTTTACCTATTCAGGAGTCCCATCAAAGCACAAAACTGAAAGGGCAATACATATACAGAGGACTTGTCACAGACCTGTTCACCTGGTGTCCTCTGTCTCCATACTACTGTGGTCAGTAGCATTTGAATTTACCCTAGGTCTCTAGGCTTTCTAGACTCTTGTTCTTGGCCACCCAAGCAGGGTCAGGTATGGATTACCTCTCTTGGAGTGGACCTTAAATCAAATCAGACATCAATTGGTCACTCCCTCAAGCTTTGTGCCACCATTGCCCTGGCATACAATGCACGCAGAACAGATCATAGGCCAAAGGTTCTATGGTTGGGCTGGTGTTTTGTTTTCTCTTTTTCTCTTTTCTCTTTACTTTTCTGTGGCACAGACACTAGAACACGGGGGTGAAAATTCTACGTTGGCATGAGCTTGAGCTCTCCACATCCAATGAGTTGTGTGGGTGTTGTCTTCCGCAGTGGGGGCTTGCTGTCAGTTTGTGGAGAACAACTTACAATCTTGGCAATAGCCTGGGTTGTTTGGGGATTAGTTAATCTCACGGACTTGAGGAGAAAGACCACCAAGCCAACTTATGGCCAAATTAATTAAAGCGAGCTTTTTTATTCATATCTCTCCCTAAGGTGGGGCTCAAGAGATCAACGTTGGACAGAGATAAGGGTTTCTGTGGTTTCAGAAGTAGGGGGTTTCCAAATGGGGGTCTTGGTAAGCAAATGGGTATGGTTACAGAAGCAGAATTTAAGCATAACACGGCAGTCATAACAACCCCCTGAAACAAAGACATGGTTGCAAGGTAGACATTTATGCAAGGTAGTCATGAAAGTGTTTTAAAACAAAGGCTTGGTTGTCATTTTCTGGAACAGGCAGTACAGAACCATTTGTCGTTAAGGTTACTGGAGGAGCGTAGCCCAACACTTGAAACAGACTTATTTACAAAGAGGAATGAACCTAGTTTGCTTTCACTATAAGAGAGCTTTAGAGACCAAGATGGAGACAGGTTGGTCTATCAGTGTTCATGGAATCCCTTTGACCAACAACTGGATGAAACCCAGTCCCAGCACCGGAAGCTTCGTTTGGTGATAAGAAATGCCAGTAGGAGTTCTATCTCCCTTGTTATTTGGAGACTTCATTACGATCACCTTTGTATAGCACAGGAGGTTGCACTGCACTAGGTTTCCATGCCACTATTCAAATGCTTTTTAATTCCAGCTGTCTCCTCATTCCCTCCCTCAACTCCATCTCCCCTCCCCGTTCCCACCTGATCCTCTGATTACTGACCCTCCTGCCCCCAGTCCACTCATAAAATCCATTCTATTTCCACTTCCCAGGGAGAATCATGTGCCTCCGTCCACCCCATCCCTTTCTTTATGCTTAACCTTTCTAGATCTACAGGTTGTAGCTTGGTTACCATTTATTTAATGTCTCATATTCATATATAAGCAAACACATACCATAGTTAACTTTCTGGGTCTGGGTTACCTCACTCACAGTGATTCTATCTGGTTCCATCAATTTGCCTGCAAACTTCCTGTTTTGAGTTTTTAAAGAGCAGTGTAATACTTCCTTGTGTAAATGTACTACATATTTATCCTTTTGTTGTTGTTGTTGTTGTTGTTGTTGTTGTTGTTGTTGAGGGCCATCTAAGTTGTTTCCAATTTCTGACTATTGTGAATAGATCAGCAATGAACATGGTTGAGCAAGTGTCTCTGTGGTAGGATGAAGCATCCTTTGGGCATATGCCTTACAGTGTTCTAGCTGGATCTTAAGGTAGATTGAGTCCCATCTTTCTGAGTAACCACCATACTGATTTCCATAGTGGCAGTACTAGTTTTCATTCCCACCAGCAAAGGAGAGTGTTCCTTTGTTCCACATCCTCGGCAACATGAGCTGGCACTTGTGTCTTTGATCTTAACCATTCTGACAGGTGTATGACAGTATCTCAAAGTAGTTTTGATTTGCATTTCCCTGATGGCTAAGGATGCTGAACACTTCTTTACAGGTTTCTTGGCCATTTGAGTTTTCTCTGTTCAGAATTCTATGTTTAGATCTGTATCCCACTTTTTAATTGGGTTGTTTGGTTTTTTGATACTAACTTTCTTGAATTCTTTAGACATCTTGGATATTAGACCTTTGTGGGATGTTGAGATGTTGAGTTGGTAAAAAAAAAAAAAAAAAAAAAAAAAAAAAAAAAAAAAATCTTTTCACATCCTAGGCTGCTGCTTTATCTGAATGAGAGTGCCCTTTGTCTTACAGAAGCTTTTCAGTTTCATGAGGTCCCGTTTATTAATTGTTGATCTTAGTACCTGTGCTATTGGTGTCCTGTTCAGAGAGTTGTCTTCTGTGCTCATGCCTTCAAGGCTACGCCCCACTTTCTCTTCTGTCAAGTTCAGTGTGTCTGGCTTTATGCTGAGGTCTTTGACCCATTTGGACATGAATTTTGCACAGGGTGGTAGGTATGGATCTATTTGCCCTCTTCTACCTTCAGAGACTCAGTTGATTCACTTTTTTAAACCTGTCCAAGACTGCTTTTTATTCTCCTCATTGGTCCATTTAATTTGATTTGATGTTGAATTTCCTACTAGTGTGCAAAAGGAAGTGCAAGGGTCAGTTCGTGAGGCGTGGGGTATGCCCTGAGCTGACAGTAAGTCAGAATCTCACCAGTGAACCCATGGATGAGTGGGAAAGGAAGGGAGAACAGGGTGTAAGGGTGTGTGGCTCTTGGCTGAGGAGGACTGGGCTTAGTTGGGTGACATCTGAGCACGGAAGGCTGAGCTCTCCTTCCAGGTTGGAGAGCAGCAGTGTCTAACCCGCAGTTACATTCACTTGAACTTCCCACATCTCAACTTGGCTCATCTATAAAACTGGGACGTTTATAGGACTTTCCTGAGTTTCCCTGGGAGCAGTAAATGAGAAACACCTCTCAAAGAGCTAAAAGCGGGGTAAGCCCTCGGTCAATGTTAGTTATGACTAAGAGCTCCCTATGTGAAGTCCATAGTGAGTTTTATATGTGACATCTCATGTTCATGGGGCTGTAAATGACCTAAGATGGAGAAACGAGGGCAGGAAAGAAGCTAGTTTTATACTTTATACATATACTGCTTTTACTAAACCCAAAGACTTGTAAGATAAGTGTCCATGTCTACAGAATCAACCATAAGGGGAAAAAAGTGTCTCAGACACCAAATGTAATAGTGATCTTTTCAATATAATCGAGATTGCATATGCCCCCCTCCTGGTTCTTACTAGTGTATCATCCAGTAGTAGATGTACCCATGTCAGCTTTGCTTGTTTATAGTGACAAGGACTGAACACAGATGTATGCCTGTTAGGCACAAGCTCTACTACTAAACCCCACCCCCATCCCTCAATCCACTAGCACTGCAGTACTAGCTGGACTACATAGCAATATCAGCTATGACGTTTTTTATGTAGTTTCCGTTGTTATTACTTATGATATGATGTAGATATTTAACACATCAGGCTGAGAAGGTCACCCTACACCCAACTAAAGAAAACCACCTGGCAACTGCATTGTGGTCTTCAATTGTATCTAATCCAAGTTTTGAGCAGACATACTTTGTAGAACACCTTACAGAGAGGCTAGGGGGACCTGCTTTGGGGAATCTCCTTGTCTGAAATATAGTGAAAGTAGAGAAGGCAACGCCCCATCACTTGGTGTGAAGGACCCCAGTGCCGTTACAGCTTCAGCGCAAGTAGCTATGAGTCATCATGGTGACTCCTCTATGATAAAGTGATGTTGTTACCAACACTGTCCTTAGTTATGTTGCTAATTGTTGTTGCTTGGGATTTTAAGATCTGTTTTGTTTTTAATTATGTGTTTATAGGAGAGGTGGGGTATATGCATAGGAGCCCAGGTGCTTATGGAGGTCAGAGATATCAGATTCCCCTGGAGCTAGGGTAACAGGTAATTAATTATGAGTCATACAGTAGGTGCTAGGAACCGAACTCATCTGCAAGAGTATGTGCTCTTGACCAATGAGCCATGTCTCGGGACATAGAAGATAGGACAGTACAAGTTGGACAAATGACAGAAAGGATACATATGTGTGCATGCATGTGTGTCTATGTATGAGTGTATGTATGTGTGTTTTGAGAGTCTAGAGGTGATTTAGATGTGTTTACAAATGGTAGGGATTCTGTAATTACTCCTACATTCATGAGTTTTGAAAACTATTTTTAATTAGATGTGTTTGTTTGTTTGTATGGGAGAGGCACACAAGCATAACATGGAGTGCATGTGGATAGAGGACAACTTCTTGACACTGGTTCTTTCCTATCAGGTGGATGCCAACGATTGAACTCAGGTTATCAGGCTTGGCATCAAGCCTTTATCCACCGAAGCATCTTTCTGGCCATTTGAGATATTTTCATGATAAACATATATGTTAAATAATATTATTTTAGTAAGTTTCTGTAAAAATAACAAGGAATCCCTGGACTAGAGAGGTTTTTGTTTTTCTTTTCAAAAATTGTAGCATTGCCAAGTTGTATTCATTTTAAACACATCCTATTCTTGCCCCAGAACTCATCACTAATACACTGCAAAGCCATTTGGAAACCCAGAGATTTACTACTTCAAACATCTAGGAGTTGATTCAGGCAATGGTGGGCTCCTGCCTATAATGTCAGCACTTGTGGGAGCTGAGGCAGGAGGATTGCTGTGAGTATGAAGTCAGTGTCGACTGCAGAGTGAGACCCTGGCTCACAAAACAACAACTTTTGTGGTCTGGCCTGGAGGTATTACTCAGTGGTAAACCATATGCTATTATGCTATCTCCAACACTAACGTTGTTTCTAATTTAAACCTTTTTAAAAATGTAAACCAATTTTCAGTTTTTGATGGTTTAGTTTTCATAGATCTTTATGCTCATAAAAGGAAGAATTTCAGGGACTGGAGAGATGGCTCAGCAGTTAAGAGCACTGACTGTTCTTCCAGAGGACCTGAGTTCAGTTCCCAGCAACCACATGATGGCTCACAACCATCTGTAATGTGACCTGATGCCCTCTTCTGGTGTGTCTGAAGACGGCTACAGTGTACTCATGCATAAATTAAGTAAATAATTCCTAATTTTTAAAAAGGGGATGAAATGCCTGCTTTAATGGAAAAGTAACCAATTTCACACCATTCATTAGCAAGCTGTGTAATCAAAAGGAACCCAGTGTGTACAGAGAACCAATAGGTTCCTCAAATCAAAATAAAAGCTAAGTAATTGGCTGTTCCTCATGAAAGGTTAAGGGTCAAGAACGAGTTATCTTTAAGGAGTTATCATTTCACCGTGGTCTCCCCGACTCCTGTGGTACCCAGACTGTCCTCTCATCTCTGAGACTGGTGACATGTGTTCCGCTTCATCTTTACACTACATCTTCAGCAGGCTTTTCCCTGAAGCGCTCTATCTTCCAATTCTCTCATGTCTGCTACCACCCCTGCACAGAGTTTGTACATGCATCCCCCCCCCCCACACACACACCTGCCCTTCTCATTAATGCAAAGCTTTGTGGGGACTTGTTAGTTCTAACTTGATCTTTGTTAGCACTTCAGCTCCTCATACCCAAAGCCAAGGGATCTTCTCTTTGTTTAGTTTCAGGAAAATATAATGCTTCAGAGGCTGGGGAGATGGCTCAGTGGTTAAAAGCACTGGCGGCTCTTCCAGAGGTCCTGAGTTCAATCCCCAGCAACCACATGGCAGCTCACAACCATCTGTAATGGGATCTGATGCCTTCTTCTGTCACACAAGTGTATGTGCAGATAGAGCATTCCTAGACATAAAATAAAGAAATAAATCATATATATATATATATATATATATATATATATATATATATATATATTTCTTTCTGGGAAGAAATTCTGTGTGTATATATATATATATATACACACATAATTCCCATACACACATACATATATATGTATATATCTATAATTTCTTCTCGGTCAACCACACACAGCCAGACAACCTGTTAATTTTTTAAACATCTCCTTTCTCTGAGCTCAACAGTCATGTGCTTAAATTTCTATTGCTTGCTTTCCTTAGTTTCTCTTATTTTAGACGGGGATAACCCTGTAGCCACGGATAACCTTGAACTTCTGATCTTCCTGCCTCTACCTCCTGAGTGCTAGGATTACAGGCTTATGCTATCATGCCTGATTTATACAGTGCTGGAGATGGAACCCAGGGCTTCTTAAGTTCTCATAAGCACAGTACCAACTGAGTTACATTTACATCTCCAGCCCCATCCTTTCTCTTTTTTTTAAAAAAGGTTTATTTATTTTATGTGTGTGTGTGAGGGCCTGCACAGACGTATGTGTACTACAAATGTGCTTGGTGATGGTAGAGGCCAGAAGGAGGTACTGGAATCCTGGAACTCGAGTTCCAAACTTGCCAAGAGTTCTGGGAAACAAACCTGGATCTGTGTTCTTATGTGTTGAGCCATTTCTTCAGTCACATTCTTTTCTTCTTTCCAAGGCTGCTCATCCCTTCCTGATTCAGGATATTGCTTTCCAAAAAGTTAAACCCAGGGTGGGAGATAAAAAGAAATCAAAGAGACATTCACAGAGGACACCCATGCAGCATGGAACTAAAAATATACTATTTTCTGTCCAAAAGGTTCTCTCTCCAAAGCAACAGGACAACATCCTGAACAGAGATATACCTAAAACTCTGTGAAAGAAGGGAAGGATCCAATGCAGTGTGTGTGTGTGCGCGTGCGTGCGTGCGTGCGTGCGTGCGTGCGTGCGTGCGTGCGTGTGTGTGTGTGTGTGTGTGTGTGTGTGTGTGTGTGTTTGTTGTGAATGAAAACTTCTGGACTGGCAAGGTTTGACAAAGGATGAGGGAACTTGCTACCAAGCCGGATGAAGTGAGCACGGTTCTGGAAACCCACACAGTGGAAGTTGTGGCTGTCCTCGTCACGACCTTGCCAGCAAGAACGGACTCAGACAACAGGATTCTTCTACAGCAGGCTTTATTGCAGCCGGAATGGAAGGGAAGACCCCGATAGCAAAGGGAGACATCCTTAAATACCTATTAGGTCAGCGTGTTGGCGTGTACCTCTGTGATTGGCTAGCAGAGCTCAGGAGAATATGACATCTCGGGATGCGTCACATGTAGGCTGGTTCAAGGGACTCTGAGCATGCTCTGAACACTTGTTTACTAGTTAAGCGGATGAGTCCAGGCTGATGTCGGCGCCATTTTCCAATGGCGGCGGTGTGATAGTGCGTGATGACGTTGGCGCACCACAGAAGTAATGAGAGCAGGGGCTAGAAACCGATCCGGGAGGTCAGGGGTACCAAAGTAGCGATCCTGAGAATCCTTGTCGGAGGCCAGAAATTGCAGAAGAAAGTTCTGCCTCTTGATTTTTCTTTTCCTCAGAAAACCTAAAGGCTGCCTGTGACCGTGTGAAGGAAAGTGAAAAGAGGCATCTGATACTTGTTTGAGCCCACTGGCCTAACCAATTTACCCTCTCTCTATGCCTCGCCACATATTCTGGTATAAGTCCTTTAAAGAGGTCCCAAGCTAGTAGCGCAATGGTCCCCTATTTTCTGAGACCCCTCCTGATGCCCTGGGGTTCTTTCCCCAGGAACTATAAATTTATAATAAAGTCAAACTCATCCTCTGTGGTCCACAAATTTCATTCTTTAAATTTGAGCAATAACAACCCAAAGCCACTGGCTTAGGGAGACTTTGGGTTTACAGGCCTCTGCATTTCCCCAAAGAAGACTCTGAGTGACTGCCACAAATTGTTCTCTAACACCCCCATGTGCCCCCACAGGATAATTTTCATTAGTCTGTTCATCCTAGGATGGCTTTGAATTCTGTTCTCTAAGTTGAGCCAGCTTTACATAGAAAGAAATGATCACAAACCTATATTGAGGACCTAGAGTACAAATCAAGAAAATATTATAATTATAGGAATCTATGACCTTGGAGCTTCACGGTTTTGGTAACCAGTTGTCAGCGGGAAGAGAGGAGAGGGGCATGAGCTGCTAGAGGCCACCGAGTTTTGTATTGGGAAGCGTGGAGAACCATAAAGGGAAGTGGGAGTTAGTGTGTATTTGTGAATGACAGCACACTTGCACCTGAGGCGTGGGGAGTGATGTGTCAGTGGGATGCACAGGTGGAGAGTTGAAAACACACCTTCTGTGAGGAGGTTCCCCCGGAACTTATTTCTAGTGCCCTACTGGAAACACGTGGCTTTTATTTTCCAATCACAGAGCAGCATGAGATCAATCTGCCTATCATGCTATCTCTACCATGATCTACTGTCACCCTGCCACTGCCACATTCAGTTTGACAATATTTTTATTTCCTAAAATATTTGTCTTCCAGTTCTTCCTCCTCTTGTATTACTTGTCATCTCTTAGGTACCAAATCCAGTCTCTGCCTTCTTTACATCTCTTGACTTCTATGCACATTCTGCCTCTTCGGTGACGACTTCTTTTTCCTCCCAGTATTTTCAATAGATTAGTAGCAACTGTCTCTCAGAGGACTCTTGTCTCTAGTCTGTCCTGTGTCCTCAACCCATTCTGTCTACCAAAATCAAGTTACCCTTTTCCAAACTCAAAATTCTTGATTCATTCCTTTTCTCATAAATCAGCGCTGACCCACTGCAATTAACAAGAGGGTTCAAGTCCTTTCCTATTAACCAAAATAACCCTGTCAGCACTGGGAGCCCATTCTTCTCCTCTGAGCCTCACTTACCTCCTGTACTCTTAAAAGAGCATCTAGAGAGCAAAACACAGGTACCATGAAGGGGAGAATGAAAAAAAATGACAGTAACTTTATCTGAGGAGGGGGGATGGAAGGCAATACAGAGGCAATGCAAATATATTTGCTTATATGTATATATGTGTGTATGTGTGTGTAATATATTATATAATATATTTTCATGTAATATGTAAAACAGCTTAAAGTTGTGCCATTCAGGATGATACTACTTCTTCCAAGAGTCGTAGTCTTTAAAACAAAAGCCACAGTACCAAACATGGGAAATCTCCATTCTACTTGTTGATCAGGTGTAGAAAGCAGCGGCGAGCAGTGACAGCATTCGCCATTACAAGATGGCGCTGGCACCCAACACTCTCATGGGTAAACAAGTAAATTGCGCATGTGCAAGTGGTGAAATCGCGCCAAGTCACCGCCCAGCCCTGGGCGTCATACGGGGTTTTGAGCAAGCAGCCAATCAGATATGTCCACGCCACCCTAGGGTGTATATAAAGCAGTGCCATCTTGGGTCTTGCTCTCTTCCTCCTTTCATCGCAATAAACGCTTGTTGAAGAAGGATCCTGGTGCCCGAGTGCGTTCTTGCCGGCGAGACGATTGCATGGGCTACAGCTGGTGCCAAAACCCGGGAACCCACCATCCCTGGCGCCAAGGAGAGCCTCCACTCGCAGAGAGGATTCAGAACTGCAGGTCAAAGATAAGCTCTGAGAGGCATGTTTGGTCTTGATTTATCTCATCTCTCTCCCCAACTGGCAGGAGCTCCAGAAGCTTTCGCTATTGTGTTAGCGGCGCTCATTCTTTTCCTTTTGATTTTACAGGATGAGAAATGCTGCTCAACTATCGTGGCAGGTCAGGGAGTGTTAGAGCAGTTACAAGGCAGCATGTCAGAAACAGAGGCTAGAAACAGAAATAAGAGGCTAGCAACTCATAAAGAGAATAGGAAAGGCGTGCTCAAGAAAACAGACCCTTCCAAAGAGGCTCAGTCTGCGGAAGTGAGAGATAAGGGAAAGGACGCCCTGGGAGAGAGACGTAAGAAGGGAGAGAGGGCCCCGAAAAAGAAACCTCTTTATCCAGTAAAGGAACTGGAGGCCTTAGGGCTTGGTAGCTCTGAAACGGGGGAACTGGATCCCTCTGAGGAGGAGGACTTGGATGGGGAGGCAGCCCGCAGTGAGGAGGAGGGGTGCCGTCTGGATGGGTGGCCGCCTCTACAAGATGGAGGGCGGGAGAAGGCAGGAGATGGGAACCGCATGGCCTCTCGGCCTGTCGCGCCCTCCCAACCTATTGTCCCCAGCCCCCCTCCACCTTATGTGGACAAGCGCTGCTCAGACTCCTTCCTTTCAAAGGAAGACAAAAGAAGGATGTTACAAGCCTTTCCGGTAGAATCTGCAAAGATTATTGAATGGTATCCAGATGCAATCGCTCAACTTGCCCTTCGTGGGCTAAAAGCAGCCATTACCCATTTTGGAAAGGATCCTAAGGTTTTAATAGTGCCATATACTGCACATCAGGTTCAAACATTAACTGCTACCTCTGATGTTTGGGCGGTGTTGGTCACCTCCTTTAATGGCTAAATAGATAATCACTATCCTAAACATCCTATTTTACAATTTGCCTTAATTCAAGCTATTGTGTTTCCTTACATTATATCTCAGAAGCCGCTCCCAGATGGAGTGGTTGTTTACACAGATGGGTCAAAAACAGGTGTGGGTGCCTATGTAGTTAATAATGAAGTCACAGCCAGACAATACCATGAGACCTCACCTCAAGTTGTGGAATGCTTGGTAGTATTAGAGGTTCTTGAAACCTTCCCAGGTCCTTTAAATATTGTTTCAGATTCCCTTTATGTAATAAATGCAGTTAAGGTTCTGGAAGTTGCTGGATTAATTAAGCCCTCTAGTAGACTTATAGAAGTTTTTCAAAAGATTCAATTTACCCTAGTCAATAGGAGATTTCCTGTTTTTATTACACATATCAGGGCTCACTCAGGTCTACCGGAACCAATGTCCCATGGAAATGACCTGGCAGACCGAGCCACAAAGTTAATAGCTGTCGCCCTATCTCCAAAGTTGACCTTGGCCAAAGATTTCCATAAAAGATTTCATGTAACTGCTGAGACTTCACGTTGGAGATTTGACATAACCAGAAAAGAGGCTAGGGATGTAGTGACTCAATGTCAAAATTGTTGTCAATTTTTGCCAGTGCCTCATGTAGGAATTAATCCACGAGGAATTCGGCCACTACAGATTTGGCAAATGGATGTTACTCACATCCCATCCTTTGGAAAATTGCAATGTTTACATGTTTCCATTGATACTTGTTCTGGAATTATATTTGCTTCCCCATTGGCTGGAGAAAAGGTGGCCCATGTTATTCAACATTACCTCGAGGCATGGAGTGCCTGGGGAAAGCCTAAAATTCTTAAAACTGACAATGGACCAGCTTACACTTCTCAGAAGTTTGGACAATTCTGCCGCCAAATGGAGGTGACCCATCTAACAGGTCTACCATACAATCCTCAAGGACAAGGCATTATAAAATGGGCTCATCGCACTCTTAAGTCCTATTTAATAAAACAAAGGGGGGGAGTCGAGGAAGCTCTACCCTCAGTGCCACGAGTCACCGTTTCTATAGCACTTTTCACCCTTAATTTTTTAAATCTGGACAGTCAAGGCCACACAGCAGCTGACCGTCATTGTTTAGAGCCTGACAGGCCAAAAGAGATGGTCAAATGGAAGGATGTTTTGACTGGACAATGGAAAGGCCCGGATCCTCTTTTAATAAGATCCAGGGGAGCTGTTTGTGTTTTTCCACAGGAAGAAGATAATCCATTCTGGCTACCAGAACACCTAACACGAAGAATCTTGGAATCTCAGCTTGATCCTGCTCAGAGAATGAAGACCCTCCTGCTGACGGTGATATTCTGGCTGACACTGCTGACGGTGGGACATGCGGAGCTGAGATGGGGGATCATCCCTTTCTAGGTTTTTGCTGCAGAATTGGACCCTGGAGTTCGAAAAAACATTGAGAGATCTTCAGCCTTTTCCTTCTTTAAAGAATGGATGGGAGGAGGCCTGTTTGGTACAGCCCTATGCTGTGGATTAGTGTTCATGTTATGGTTGGTCTGCAAACTCAAAACTCAACAGAAGCGTGACAAGGCGGTGATTGCCCAAGCATTTGCTGCTTTAGAACAAGGTTCCTCCCCTGGAGTCTGGCTGTCTATGTTATGAAAGTAGCTAGCGCTTGAGCCCTCAGCCGATGCACCCCATGGGTTCTATCCCATTGCACTGGGTCGGTGAGGCAAAAGCCCCGCTCTCTGCATGTCTCTGGGTGGAGTGTATACTGTGATATACATGGGATGTTCCTCAGGGATAGATTCCTCGAAGGCATGTCTGGTTGCATAGAGGTCAAGTTGCCAAATCCTCTCCTTGTCAAAGGCAAAGGGATGGGTAGATTAAAGTACACTCGTGGACTCAACGACCAGGGTGGAAATTCTTTACAATATCCCAACATTCTGCACAAGGGACTAGACCTCTACCTTCCTCTACAAGAGAGATGACTTAGAGCCTTGCCAGACGACCTTACGGTCTCATTTAATAAAACTAAAATGGGGAGAAAGCCGCGGTGAGCAGTGACAGCATTCGCCATTACAAGATGGCGCTGGCACCCAACACTCTCATGGGTAAACAAGTAAATTGCGCATGTGCAAGTGGTGAAAGTGCACCAAGTCACCGCCCAGCCCGGGGCGTCATACGGGGTTTTGAGCAAGCAGCCAATCAGATATGTCCACGCCACCCTAGGGTGTATATAAAGCAGCGCCATCTTGGGTCTTGCTCTCTTCTTCCATTCATCACAAGAAATGCTTGCTGCAGAAGGATCCTGGTGCCCGCGTGCATTCTTGCCGGCGAGACGATTGCGCAGGCCACAATCAGGGAAATCCAAGAGACTCCCAAAACAAAACAGGCTATTGCCTTGCCCTTGAAGGTTAAGAGCCTATTACTGAAGATACCACACACTTCAGACAGAAGACTTGGAGGAATTGAGCTGCCACTGACCCGAGAGTCTTGTCCCTGAGAATTAGCTCTCACTGTATCAGAAGGTGCTATGCAAGCTGCCAAGAGAAAAAAAATCAATCAATATTTCTACCCAACAGTAAATCCTATGAGTCACATCAATAACTGGCCTGGCAAGGTATTCTCAGGGGTGCAATAATGATACTTATATCTTGGTGGTACCCAAAAGCCACCTAATCGGACTTAAGGCCTGTGCAACAGGAAGGAAATCATGCCTTGTTCTGTAAAGCTTGCCAACTACACACTCCTGCTGAGATCATGAACACTAGCGGGGAATCTACTTCTATTGTTTCCCCAAGCCAGTATAATTCTTAACTGCATTCTAAATACTAATTCTTGTATTCACAGAGAAGTGTGGTTCTTACCTTTCACCAAAGAAGCTTTCTTTTGCAGTAGACTGAGTCAGATCTACAACTGGTCAAAATGCGATTGACCATGGATTAGTCTCATTTGATACATACACAACACAATCTCTATAGTTAAGGCTAAGGGAATACTGCAGAAGAGGAGCAGAGAGGTCATAAGAGCCAGAGGTACATGGTGTTGACTGGGAGATAGTATCATCTACACATGGCAGGGAAATCTTAATAGTACAGTCACCTAAACAAGAACTGCATGATGACAGCACCAGTTGACATCACAATATGAATGAGGTATATTTCACAAGGACCCATGCCTAGATGAAGAACTAGAGCCATTTAATGTCTTAACAAAGACTCCCAGGGCCAAATTCCCTGATAGATTATTTAATCCTTGTCAACTTTAAACCAATAGACATGTAAGTAACACTAAATGGAGTTGGAAGATTGCATTTAAATATATATATATATATATATATATATATATATATGCATAAAATATATATGTATGTATACATGTAATGATGATGATGAGAAGGAGGAGGAAGAGAGAGGAAGAGAAAGAAGAAAAGTCACAAATTTAGAAGGAGTTGGGAGGACATGAGATGAGTTGGAAGGAGGAGAAGGTGGGGAAGAAATTATGTAAATAAAATCCTTAAGTATGGTATAGATTTCTCAAAATAACAATTTTCAAACAAAGCTATAAGAGTATCTGGAGAGTAAAAGATAATTTTACAGAAATTTCTTGAAATAAAAGAGGAGAGGTACTGGGTATTCTTCATAGAACTACTTGTCCTACATCACGAGTGGAATCTAAGCATAGACCCAAAGATTCCATAGATGTAATGGAAAAGAACAGGAGACAGTGGGACGGAAAGAAAAAGAAATTAAATCAAGGTGCATGAAGTTAGCACAAATGGTGCAATTTCAGGGACCCAGCCTTTCTTGTTTGTTTGCTTGTTTGTTTGTTTGTTTGTTTTTTCTAGAGAGATTTTTTCTGACTGTCCTGGAACTTACTTTGTAGATTCGGTTGGCCTAGAACTCAGATCCAACTGCCTCTGCTTCCTACACTCTGGCATTAAAGGAGTGTGCCGCCACCACCTGGGACCCGGGTGGTCAGGGACCCAGTCTTTATAAACGTACAAGGGATTGTCTCTGAGCTCAGAGTACAAACCTTGTCTTGGTTCTTTTGGTCTCCAAGTACCCAGTACAAAGGCTAGAACATATTCAGGGCTCAGCAAGTGATTTCTAAACAAATAGTTGGCAATCTACTTTCTGTTTTGTTTTGTTCTTTTTAAAACAGAGTCTCACACTGTAGCTCAGACTGGCTTGAACTTGAACTCTCTTTGTCATTATGTGTTCGGTCCAGGCTGGCCTCTAACTCATGGTAGTCCTCCTGCCTCAACTTCCCAAATTGTGGAATTATGGACTCATTTTCTTAGATTAAGAACAGGCAGCCCCTCACCTTCCCAATGCCTAATACCTTGTAGCCACAAAGACTCCTGCTTTCTCTGTGCCTTTACAGTGGGGGAAATTGAGTGTACCCAACATAGTCCTATCTGTCAGAATATTTTCAGAATTCCACTTGACTTTCTGTCTTTTCCAATGATGAGATACTCCCCCTATGGGCTCTGGAGCCAGAATCATTCCCTGGCGGCCATGGTCCTTGCCACACCACGAGATCATCTTATTGGCCCTCACTAGAAGCTATTACTCTGTGCTAGTTGCTAATGAAGTTCATTCTCTCTGCCTCCACCTCTTCTCCATCTTGCCAGACCATTTGGAATTCTAATCCTGTCCTGGATGCTCGCCTCCTGAGCTGACGATGGGTGTCATCTGCTAGCAGCGTGCTATCATCTGTCAGTGCTAGCAGCTTATTTTCTGTTCTACCCATGTAAATCATTGATGAAATATCAAAGGATCTGCCCCAGAATGGCATCCGGAGGGCAGTCTCTAACAGGCCCCACTTTGACATGGATGTCATCGACAATGAACTGGTAAAACCACCTGCCCCACAGCCACCTTTCCCCAGCATGTTCCTAGGGTGTGGTGAGGAATACAATCTTTGTGGGGCCAAATGGCAATGGAAAAGCTTAAGAGGAAACTCATTTTCCAATTGCCCATTTTTCTGCCAGGCATTTCCGAATGTGTTAAGTAACGGATGTTCCCACACCTCTCAAAGGCAGCATGGTACAGACCGAGGTTGACCAGAGGTCTGGAGGTTGGTCCCACTTATGTGTAACTTCTAGTTCATCACTTTCTAACTATGAACTTGGCAAGAGACTGAGTGTCTGTGCTTTGGTTTTAGAACAAGATTCACTTCAGAGGACTGTTTGGAAGATTCCACTGCATGAAAAGTCCTTACTCTAGGCCTGATACACACTGAAGCTGTGCCAAAATTGCCTGTTAGTACATATTAAAGTAAAGAAAGTGGGGGATAGGGAGGTGGTTAAGAGTTAAGATGAGAGTTCTGTTCCTAGTACCCACATCTTATTCCAGAGGATCCCATGCTCTCTTCACACCCCCAAGGACACACACACACACACACACACACACACACACACACACACACACACGGTGTATTTTTAAACATTTTATTTATTTGTTATTTTTATTTTTATGGTTTTGGGTGTTGTGCCTGCACCATAAACACGTACCATATGTATATGCACCATAAATACGCAATGCCCGTAGAGGTCAGAAGAGGGTGTTGGATGCCCTGGATCTAAAGTTACAGACAACTGTGGGCCTCCATGTAGGTCCTCTGACAGAGCAGCCAAGTGCTCTTATCTGCTGAGCCATTTCTTCAGTCCCCAAATAAATAAAAATAAAGTGGAGGCAGGTAGGCCTGTTGTGGTAGAATTAAACTAGAGACCCACGATGTCTGACTCAGACTTTTTAATATCTTTCTCAGTTATTAAGCAGTGTTTGTGTGCACTCTTGTTCACCCGGAACACCTACAACATGCCAGGGACACCCACAATATGCATAAGCAGAAGTCTCAAGGCTATCAAACACACATTTGATGCCCAGTGACTACAGCACAGACTTCAGATGAAAATGACCTCAGCATCAGAAACTCATTCTATTGAAAGTAAACATAATTGAAGGCAACATTTCTTTGTTGTGAGATATTTATAATTCATAAAAGAAAAGGAAGTCAACCTGTGTTTCAAGTAAAAATCATAAACCATTACATTTTAACAGCCTCCGGGACTGATCATAAAGGACTTTTAAAATTTGTTTCTGGCTTTGTGGAATTCTTCTAGTTTGTTTGTTTAAGAGGGTTTTTTGTTTGTTTGTTTGTTTGTTCCTGGTGTTTTGAGATAGGCCTGGGAGAACTCCCTAAGTAGACTAGGTTAAACTGAAAATCACAGGGATCTGCCTGTCTCTGCCTACTGAGAACAGAGATTAAAAGCCTGAGACACCATGCCTGGGTGCTCCTGCTTTTCTCAGCTTGATTTCTCTTGATGAAGTAAGTTTTAAGAGGATAAAGAAGATACAGACAACGCTGTAAAATGTAGAGGAGAGCTGACTTGTCACTGAATGCCAGGCTGGTCGCAGAGGATGAGCACTGTTCCCATAGCAGTGTCTTTCCCTGTCACCCGTCTCCATATGTGTTTTCTCCGCAGCCTGCTTTTCTTGATATCAGTAGCTCATCAGCCTCTCCTGCATTGTCGTGTAATAAGTTTTTATTATATGTAAAACCTGTACGAAAAAAACCATGAACACGTGCCATAGATAACAAATCCCCCATGGTTGGACATTTAGGTTGACTCTATCTGTTCTGTGACTATTATAAATAAAACTGTCACGAAGAGCCTTGTATCTCACTGTTGCATAATGTTCTCACTCTGCACAAATCCCTCTTATCCCCGACAGATGGCCGGCCAGCCTCTGTTTGATCACTTCCAGTAACAGGGGGCTCACTTCTTTGCCAGACAGCTCATTCCATTTATGGACAACTCTAATTGTTAGAAAGTTCTTTATTTTTAACCCAAATCTGTTCCTCTTAACTTACACTCATTGATTCTAGTTCTGCGATCTGGAATTACCCAAAGCAATCTTTTCCTTTTTGCACTTGGCATCCCGTCAAATACTTGAAGAAAACCATAATGAAACTCCCTAAATAGTCTCTTCTTGAAGATAAATACCCATGCTTATGAGCCTTAAGATTAAAAAAAAAAAAAAAGTTGAAGAATTGGTAATGTGGGGTGGTCTTTAGCCAAGATGTAATTTTTTTTTAATTTCCTTTTTTGCTTTGGCCTCCTGGAAGCTCAGTCTACTGGGTTGCCCATTATTATAGCTGTAGAATTCTTTCCTTACATGTGTATATTTTATCTTCTTGCTTAGACCTCCTAAGTGAGGGGCCAAGTGATTTTATCTGCTGAGCCATTACTTCAGTTTCCAAATTAACAAAAATAAAGTGGAGGAAGGCAGGCCTGGTGTGGTAGAATCTAAACTAGAGACCCAGGATATCTGACTTGGACTTTGAATCTCTTTCCTACTTATTAAGCAGTCTTTGTGTGCACTGTTGTTCATCCAGGACACGCACAAACACACGCACAACTTGCATAAGCACAAGTCTGAGGATTGATCTATGGCTCTCAGCATATTAAGCAATATGGTATATAACATATATACATACATATACATCATATACACATACATATATAACAGCCTGTATTTTCCCAGGCTATATTTTTTTCTTTAAAGGTGAGTTACATCTCTGTAGGCTCCCACAAGCCATGTATCCCATCGGTGGGCAATGTATATTTAAGTCATATAAATGTCTCCATTTCTTTCAGACACTCTGTATGACATCTATTGGCCAGTTTGTCAATCTCTCTTTGTCAAGAGAGGAGAGACCATTAGCATGCGTGCTTGGTTTTTGCTCTCCAAAGCTGTGTTCAGGTCCTATCCCTGTTCCTGGGTAGAGAAGCTAAAGAGAGGGGTGGTGCTGGAAAACATCTTTGCCATGTGGTGGGCAGCTGAGGCAGGAACATGGAGATTTTTGAGGCCAGCCTGGGTTTATATCAAAACCCTGTCTCAACAAAACAAAACAAAATGTCTTCTTCAATCATTTAGAGCTTCTATCAAATGTTTAGTATCTTTTCTGTCACCTAGAGGCCTGGTCTTCTGTCCTTTGAAGACATTAGAGCTTATACCTCCATGATGGTTCCAAACCCTTTCCTTCTTGTAAAAGGTGAGTAATTTCCCCCCTCCCCCCTTGTACCCCACAGCTGACCTAGATGATTGGCATTCTCCCCCAAGACAGAAGGTCAAGAGAGGAGAGACTCAAACCACATACTGAGGATACAGGATAGAGGTCTCAAAGAAGGAGCTGGCCAAGGCTGCTTGCTCCTAGAATAGAGGCCTGAAGAAGCTTCTGAGCTATTGGTCATCCAACATGCCTGTCAGGTGGGTGGTTCTCCAGGAGAGCACTAGCACATAGCCTGAAGTTGAGACTGCAATTTGATTCATAGATGAAGGGGCAAAAGGTACAGGAGAAAGGCTTAACCTGTGGCTCCTAGATCTGCCAGCCTTGCACAGCCTGGCCTGGGAAAGAAGAGAAGCAGCCACAATTGTTCTGGTGTTGAGTAGACTCAGAGAAGCCAGAAGCCTTCATTTTAAATCTTTTCCAGATGGATACCAGTTCTGTGCCCCAGGTACAACAGGGTCCACTGAGCTGGTGGGAAATTCAATCTCAGCTTTTACCTGGATGTCCTCCATCCTCCTATAAGCATTTAGGAGTAAAACGAATCAATCAATCAATCAATCAATCAATCAATCAATCAATCAGTCAAAACATGAAATTTGCATTATATTAGGACCAGAAGTGTATGCCTTGCTCACAAACAGGCCGCTTTGAGGCTGCTGGTCAGAAGGTCATCTCAGAGCCAGCTTTACTCCAGACAGTTACTCAGAGCATCTGGCCTCGTTCCTTCTAGGGTTCTGCTTCATATGGGAAATCCTTTCCTTCTCTTTCTGAGTCTGAAAAGGGATTGGAGGTGCACCCCTGAGGTTCTCTTTGAATTTCAGATCTCAAAATCATAAGTAGGTATGACTTCAGCCATAGTTAGTGATTCAGACTCAGTTCTATCATTCTGTGTGGATCCTCACAGAAGAAGTGAATGGAAGAGGAAGAGGAACAAGCCAATGATGAAGTTTAGTAATCTTTGTCCAAGGCTTGATCTTTAAGGCCACAGTTTTTTCTCTTCTCCTTGTTGATCACATAGTCAGTAGAAGCCTAGATAGAGTCCACTGTATCCAAAGAGGACCATGACCTCTGAGGTCTTGCTCATTCTGTAGACAGACATAGTTGGCATGGCACATCAAACTCTTAACTCTCTCTTGGGGGAAATTAAGCCTCCTTCTGTCTTCTGCTTAGATTTGCTCACTAAGTTTGTGAACAGACTCATTCCATCACAGAAGATAAGTCATATTATCTCAAGTGACTTCAGACTTCAAAGCAAAGAAGGAAGAAACTGTTTTGTTTAGTGTTACTATTGCTATGATAAAATACTGTCTTAGGGTTTTACTGCTATGAACAGACACCATGACCAAGGCAATTTTTATAAGGACAACATTTAATTGGGGCTGGCTTACAGGTTCAGAGATTCAGTCCATTATCATCAAGGTGGGAACATGGCAATGTTCAGGCAGGCATGGTGCAGGAGGAGCTGAGAGTTCTACATCTTCATCTGGAGGTTACTAGAAAAATACTGACTTCCAGGAAGCTAGGACTAGGGTATTAAAGCCCATGCCCAGAGTGAGACACCTATTCCAATAAGGCTACACCTCCTAATAGTGCCACTACATGGACCAAACATATACCAACCAGCACAAATACCATGACCAAAAACAACTTGGGGAAGAAAGAGTTTATCTGGTTTATACTTCTAAATCTCTGTTCATTATAGAAGGAAATCAGTGCAATATCTCAAACAGGGCAGGGACCTGGAAGCAGGAGCTGATTCAGAGGCCGTGGAGGGGTGCTGCTTACTGGCTTGCTCATCATGGCTTATGCAGACTGCTTTATTATAAAACACACAAGCCCAAGAGTGACCCCACCCTCAGTGGGCTGGACCCGTTCACATTAATTACTAATTAAGTAAATGTCCCACAAGCCTGCCTACCGCTCAATCTTATGGAGACATTTTTCTCAATTGAGGCTCCCTTCTCTTCAATGACTCTAGTTGACATAAAATTAGCCAGCATACAATTAATATATACAATAAAAATCACTTACACACACACACACACACACACACACACACACACACAGAGAGAGAGAGAGAGAGAGAGAGAGAGAGAGAGAGAGAGAGAGAGA
>JANHMN010000002.1:129228169-129249251 GCA_030674055.1 Rhabdomys pumilio | reverse complement strand
AGAGAGAGAGAGAGAGAGAGAGAGAGAGAGAGAGAGAGAGAGAGAGATCTACCACGTTGACCATGCTCATGGATTGGCCCATGGAAATAATGAGCATTTGACTCAGGATTGTCACAAATTAAAAGATCTAAAAATGAAGTGACATTATTTTAGAATTTTTGAAGTGCCTGTGAACTCCACTTGCTGTGATTACAGGTGTGTGCCACCATGCTCAGCTTTTTTCAACTGCTTTTTGTCTTCATTGCATTAGGAGGTAACCTTTTCAGCATCACTTTCATCAGGAGAGAGAGCATCCTTCGCTCTGATGAGATCAATGGAAAGCACACAGAGCACAGAGTTGAGGTGGGCTGTTCAGCAGCTAGGCTGGGCTGTCACTAGTTGAAATAACAGTGTTTCAGAATCAAATGCCTCAGGAGAATGGTTAAGTTATTTCCTACTGCGAATCTCTGAATCTCTCCCAGATAGTTGAAGAAGAGTTTAAGTTCTCAATACCATGGTTTGTTTCAGTTGTGCGGTGTTGGGCAGATTTAGTAAGCATTCTCCTGATGGTTTTTATGAGTTCAACTGTTAGGACTTCAAGAGTCAAATGATATGAGGCTGAAGGAAAATCAAGTTCCATTTTGCCACTACAGGAAGCAATCTAGTGTTCTAGTTAGTTAGACCACCATCATGGAGGCAAAATCTTCTGAGAAGTGTTTATACAAAAGCTGTGGTCCAGAGAGGGACAAGACTGTGTATCAAATTATAACCTGAACTTGGGAATGTATAAGAAGTCTACTATGTGGTACTGGTTTGGGAGCATGAAAGCTACACAACCGAATAGCTCATGGAGAGCAGCTAAAGCCACTGGTGAAGGTGCAAGCTCTGTTGTAGAAACCCCAGCATATTAGAGATGCCTGGACCATGGGTTGACCACTGAGCACAGCATGTGGTAGAGCTTGGCCTGAGCCTACCAGAAGAGTTGTGTGTGCTGTGGATGACAGAGCCAGAGGAATGATCTGCCCAAGATCTTTGGAGCACAGAAGATTATGACTCTCAGATGACAGACAGTGAGCTACAGGATTTGTTTTACATCTACAGATAATGGTTTTGCTTTGATTTTTCCTTTGTAACTGCACCCTGATTCTTCCTTCTTGGAAAGAGAAAGTATACAACTTTGTTACTGTACAGAAGCCCACGGTTAAGAGACTTTGTACTTTAAGTGTTGAAAATGTTAGACTGTGGAACTTTTAAAGTTATAGTTATATATTGTGATACTAGCATAAGGGATAAACATGAAAAGAAAGACTACAGGTGTCAAATTAACAAGGGGTCGGTTGGATTGCTTAGTTTTTGTCAATTTGATACATACTAGAATCATCTGTGAACCTCATTTAAGAAATTGCCTCTATCAATTGTCCTATATGCATGACTGTGGGGCAATCTATTAATTAATGATTAATATAAGAGGGCCAAGTCCACTGTGGGTGATAACACCCCTGGGCACGTAGTCCTGGGTTGTATTTAAAAAAAAAAAAGATGAACAAGCCACGGAGAGTAATCTAGTAAAATAGTATTCCTCTGAATTTAATTTCCTGCCTTGACTTCCATTTGCAGTAGACTGTTACCTGTGAGCCAAACAAATCCTTTCTTCTCCAAGTTGCTCCCTGGTAATGGTGTTTATCACAGCAACAGAAAGCAAAATAGGACATTAACAGAAAAAAATGGAGCTCAAAGGGGTGACTCGCTTCAAAGGAGTGGGGAGGGGACATAGTGACCCTCAATCAACATACAAGCCAGATGTGGTGGCTTGGGTCTGTCATCATAGTCCTAGTGCTCATATAGGGCAATGGGAAGCAGAGATAGGAGAAGGGACTGGAATGATGTATACACAGTACTCCTGCAGATATAACTGCAGAGATACTGCTTCAGAAACAAAGTGGAAGAGAACCAACTCCCCAAAAGTCATCCTCTGACCTCCACACAGTTGCTGTGGTAAAAGTACACACACACACACACACACACACACACACACACACACACACACACCATTCATCATTTATTATTACTTTTTTAATGGAACAGAATCAGATTTACAAACAGGATAGGAAGTAAGTGGGAATAATGGAAATTATAAATCTGATGTCAATTCTTTTCTGTACTCATCTAGATTTTTCTAGTCAACAGATAATTTAGAACTTTTTAAGAAGAACATAATAACCAATTCATAACATGAGGAATTTGTTCATACTTTTGAGCCAAATGAGTCAGGCTCGTTTCCTTTCTTCCTTTCCTTGGACTATGAAACTGGCATATGAGGGAATTGTCGTAGACCTGTTTTATCTGGAATACACTGATGGTCTCAATAATAACATCTTTTGATGGAGCTGAAGATATTGAACAATCAGACTTAGCGTGTTGATTAAGATGGTGCGTTGGGAAGTGTCAATGACAAATATCTCTTTACTGTCTAACTTCTGATGTAGTGAATAAATAAACACGGTGTCAGCTGAATGGAGGAACAATTCTCCTTCTTTGTTTTGGTACGACTGATGGGACACGTTAGCTTGTACTGTGACCACAGCCTGGCTCCTAATATTTGCTAATATTCTAACCCTCGTGTCACTGGGCTCTATCTCCATTCACAGGCACAAGTGGGACACTATTAACCGCAGTCTTGGGGGCAGATAGTGCCCAGTAGAAGGTGTGTCACACAGAGAAGATTGCTGTAAGCACTTGCTTGGAGAGTATTAGTTTCTTCTCCAAAATTCAGTAACCACCAAGCATAATTTTAAGGGGAAGGAGTGTATTAAAAGTGGCAGAAGTTATGATCCTGACATTTTTTGAAAGGTAGAAGTTTTTTTTGGGTCAAATTTGAAATGCACAGGGGCAGATGCAGGGATTGCTTTTAGCAGTGACATAACCTGGAGCCTTCTATTCTTGCTGCTCTTTAGTCAAATGTTGCCATTTGGAGCATAGAAAAGATGGAAGAAAGCCTGTGTGTATGTGTGTGTGTGTGTGTATGTGTGTGTGTGTGTGTGTGTGTGTAGTGTGTATGTCTGTGTATGTGTCTGTTTATGTGTGTGTCTGTGTATGTATGTCTTTGTGTCTATATCTGTGTATGTGCCTGTATGTATGTGTACATATGTCTGTGTCTGTGTGTGTCTATTTGTGTCTATGTCTGTGTGTGTGCCTGTATGTGTGTGTGTTTGTGTGTATGTTTGTGTATGTGTGTGTGTGTGTATGTGCGTGTGTGTCTCTGTGTGTGTATTCTTTTGAAGTTGCTACTGAAATGAGAATGTCAATTGACACACTAAATGATGGAATCAAAATCTTAAGATGCCAATTAAGCTGGGTGTAGGGACACATACCTATACTTTCAACACTTGAGTTGTGGAGGCAAAAAGATTAGGAGTTCAAAGTCATCCTCAGCAGCCTAGAAAATTAGAGGCCCACATGGGCTACATGACACCCAATCCTAAAAACACAAAAGCAAGGGTTGGGATATAGCTTAGTGGCTGAGTGTTTGCCCGGCTTTTGCCTGAGTTCAATCATTAGTACCACAAAAAGGAAAATAAACAAGCAAAGAAAATATATAAACTCAGTGCAACCTAAGGCTGGTACCATCTGCTACATACAAATGGGGTTCATTAAATATCACCTTATTTAGGTAAAAAAAAAATGTAAAAAGAGAAACTCTATACACTATACAATTGCATCAACATAGGGTGGAGAAAAACAGCTTTGGCAACAACGGATATAAAAGCATTCCAGAGGTTTTAATTACCAGAACTTAGTAGAAGACAATTGTTTCATATCATCTGCTAAAAAATATTAATGCAGTGTCTGGCCGCATGCACTTAACTCTTGTTTAGCATATATTTTCTGACAGATCCTGTTGTTAGTGGTGGACAGTGGCTGGTGTAATCTGCCCAGCTAAAGGCACATACTTTAAAAGAACATTGGTTGGACATGGTGGAGCATTCTTGCAATGACAGCACTCAGGAGGTTGAGGCAGAAAGACTGATGTGAGTTCAAGGCAAGCAAGAGCTACATAACATATTAAAAACATATTAATAATTAAAGTAAGAACAATCTTATTAAATTAGAGTATTGGTGACTGTCTTAGGGTTTTCATCGCTGTGAACAGATACCATGACCAAGGCAAGTCTTATAAAGGACAACATTTGATTGGGACTGGCTTACAGGTTCAGAGGTTCAGTCCATTATCTTCAAGGTGGGAGCTTGGCAGCATCCAGGCAGACATGGTCAGACAGTGCTGAGAGTTCTACATCTTCATCTAAAAGCTGCTAGCATAATACTAGCTTCCAGGCAGCTAGGATGAGGGTTTTAAAGCTCAAAAACTCAGTGACACACCTACTCCAACAAGGCCACACCTACTCCAATAGGGCTACACCTTCTAGTAGGGCCACTCCCTGGGCCAAGCATATACAAACCATAACAGTGACTGAGATCTGAGTTCATCTTGGGGTACATAAACAACTTGTCCTAACCAGTAGGAACAGTATTTGAGTGTTTTATTGGTAAAGGTTACCTTATCTGAATTTGAAAAATACATGCATAATTAACACAAACAAGATGAAAATTAGGATCTTGTATGGAGTGTAAGGAAAATACCGTTAGCCTAATATAATTGGGGCCAGGAGGCTGTCTCTCTGCTCTTCTTTGTGTTTTTATTCCCTCTAGAACCTAGAGTCTAGGTTAGATTCTCCTTCAGTCTTCCTTTGTGCTTAGAAGACAACTTCTACCAATACTGGAGACATCAATCTTCCTTATTAGAAAATCTTTTCTCTATGGCACATGATTGTAATCCTAACACTTGGGAGTTTGAGGAAAGAGGATTGAGGTTTATGAGATAGCCTGAGCTTCCCAGCAAGACCATCGTCCCTTGACTTTTGTACAACAGTGTTGACACCAGGCTGATAAGGCTAGCTCAGACATGCCAAATAATGCAGTGCATGGATTGGCTGAAGCCTAAGCTGTGGGACCATTCACTTAATGACAAGGGACTTGTCATTACCGTGATTGCCTTGAGTTGAGAATGTGTTTGGCTTCCTGAGGCATTTGGGCAGCAGGTAAGAGCAGAGGATTATTGCATGTAACACTTGGGTTGTGTTTGAAGGTAAAGAAACAATAGAGACGGGTGATAAACAGTCAACTCTGAGAGAGAGAAGGCACTCTTTTTAGGTGACTAGGAGGGAAGAGACACTGGGCACATTTCCTTTTTATCTCTGCCACTGGATTGCCTCTCTTTTTGAAGCAACAGATAAAATTTATACCCTCAAACCTTGCACAGTGGTGAAACCACACTTATTCTATTAGACTGGGGACAATAGGAAGGCCTTTTGTGGTCAAACTCCATACTACTCTTCAGCCTATGTTTACTGAAAAACAGATCTGATGGTTAGGTTTTCCTCTGTTGGGTTCCTGTGTCTATTTCTAATTCATCTGTACCAGGGGATAGACAAAGCTATCATCATTAAAAACTTCAACAAACATGCCTTGCCTTTGAAAGTCTTCACGGCCAGGCTAGACTGGATTTCTTAAGTATGCTTTCAAATGTAATTCTGGCTGAGCATGATGGTCCAGACCTGCAGTCTCAACTACTGGAAAGGCTGAAGCTTATGGTTGCCTAATCTCACAAACTTGATTTGAGCCTCAGCAAGATAGGGAGATCCCACCTCATCAACAACAAAACAAAGAAAGGAATTTCATACACTTGGGAAATTGAATTGAAAATTTGGATGCCCAGCACTACATAAAACTAGGCATGGTAGTGTACACCTGTAATCCAGCACTTGGGAGATGGAGTCAAGTGGATCAGAGGTTTAAGGGCATCATTGGTTGGGATATATAAGACACTGTTTCATCACAAAACAAAACAAGCATTCCTGAAAGTCTCAATGGATACTAACTGGTTTTATTCTCGGTGTAGACAATGTCTCTCACAGATATACACAAGAATGTGTGTGTGTGTGTGTGTGTGTGTGTGTGTGTGTGTGTGTGTGTGTGTTGGAGGGGGACTCTTAAGAATTGCATTCAAAGGATCTGGACTAGGCCTGTGATTCTGTGTTTCCTGAGGACTCTTAAAAACCATACATCTTGTGTAAAGTTCAGACGTTGAAGGAGCAAGAGACCAGATCAATGGGGTCCAATAGGCCTGCCGTTATCATAGGAACATCTTTCTGCCTCAACACCTAATAAAGACATTGTTAGCCATATGTACCTATTAGACGTTTGAGACAAGGCTTGTGTGACTGAAGAGTGATTTGAATATTATTTTTATTCAACATGAAATCATTTTCAAGCAAGAATGAAATAGGAATGTGTAGTGCATCCTGGTCTTCCACGCTATGCTCCAAAAAGCTTTCAGGATTTCTCCTTTGTATATCTGAATACTCAATGATTTTGTAGCCAAGCCTGGTGGTGTACCCTGTGCAAGACTCTGTGTTCTCATAGCACGTTAGGAGCTTCTGGGGAACACAAAATAAATAGATTGCAGGGTCTTTGCCCTTAAGGAACTTCCTGTGTAGTAACCGGCTTTGCTGTGTTTTTTCCAGTTTCTGCCAAGCCTGAAAGTGTTAGTTCCATGTTAAAGGGGGGAAATTAAGCAGTAATTAGGAGAGATGATGCTTGGCAGGGGCTTTTTTATCTCAAGGCTACCAGATTTTGTTCATGGAATTTGAGAACATGAGTGATTTGCATATGTTGCATAAATTTGCATCTTGTATTCAAGAGACCTGACTCCAAGTCTATGAAGTACAATTTAATTAATTAGTGGAACCTACTATAGTCGTATTCAGAGCAGGATCCAGGGCTTCACACACAGGAAATAGCCAGCTACTGACAACAGTTCAGAAAACTCCAAGATCAAAGCAGGACACACACACACACACACACACACACACACACACACACACATGCACACACGCACACATGCACGAATGTGGGCACACAGAAGAAGAGGAGGAGGAAGAGGAAGAGGAAGAGGAGGAGCATTGATGATGAGGAAAGACATGCACCAGGAGCTTGGGTCACCCCTATCCTCTGTATTTCACGCCTTTGAGTATTGGACGTGTTATTTCCCACAAACACTTGGTAAATCACAACAGCATTCCCTTGTGCTTTTTTTTTTCTTTTTTTTTTGCTACTGTCTGTCTGCCATTGGTATCTGCCATCCCTACTTCTTGCCTTGCTCCTTTGAAACTTTGAAACTGAAACCTGCATAGGTGTTAGCAGATTAAAAGTCCAGAGAGTAAAAGAGGATGCCAGCTAAGAAAAGGATGGTCTACTTCTGGCCTGGCCCCGCCACCTCATCTCATTTTCTCTACTAAACAGCCTCTTAAAGGCTATCCCAACCTCTGTGTAGGTCTCTGATGTAAAGTTCAGTAACAAAGATCCTTGTCTTGAAGGAGCACAACATTGGAGCCGGAGAATTGAGCATCCTGGATGTGAAGGACATGAAGGCGTGTCTGAGAAGATTGAGTATGCTCTGCTCCTACGAACGGATGGAAGATTTCACAGTGGATGCAGCTGTGTGCAGCAGGTGAGAACGGGACCAGGCAGGAAGTGGTCTCTTGGACGGCATATTGTGTTGTGCGCGTGAGAGGTGGGAATGGGTAGCATCAAAAAGTGAAACCAGCCCATAGGTGTCTTGTTAAGTTGCCTGAAAAGGAAAGGCTAAGTGAATGAAACCGTGTGTTTTCTATCACCTCACCCAGAAATTAAAACATGACGCAGAGCCCTGCAGAAGGACAGGTTGCTCTTTCTGTTACAACAAAGGCCTTTCTTTCCAGCATCTGCTGACCTGGGTTAGCTCTGGGCCTGTTTCTAGCACGGTCCACTTTCTAGAACATGGGTTCTTTTTCATTTTGATTTGGTTTCTGAGCCAGCGTTTTGCTGTGTAGCCCTGGTAGTCTGGGAACTAGCTCTGTAGACTAGGCTGACAACTCAAAGAAATCCATCCGCCTCTGTTGGAATTAAAGATGTCCACCACCATGCCTAGCCTAGAACATGGGTTCTTCTTCATGGCTTTGAGTAGACGCCTAGACTACATCTGCCATGTTTGTGGCCTCTAATAAAAACTGCCTGCCTGCAGGGCAGCCCACACAGCTGAAACTGAGTTGTAGACTTTCCCCAAATAGTGGAACTAGGCATGGTAACATTTTCTTGCAGATACTCTTGAGTCTTTGCTGTATTGCTATTAACTCACCGGAGAACCACAGAAGCAAATGTAGCACATACTTCTAGGGATGCTGAATGTACATCTGGACATCCTAGTCTAGCTTGTAGATAAGCCAGGCTACACGGCACAGGCTAACATTCCAAGCTACCCTCCTGGTTGAGGCAGGAGCATCAGGAGTTTGACACTGTCTACAGAGTGAGTTCAAGGTCAGCCTGGGGGAATTAGTAAGACCTCCATTTAAAAATAAAAAGTGAAAAAAAAAAAAAAAAAGAGAGAGAGCTAGGCATATAGATTGGTGGTAGAGTGGTTACCTAGCGCGTGGACAAGTTCAAGTTTCAATTTCTAGCACCAAAACCAGACAAACCACAGTTATCTTACATGGAATCTGTGGTATATTACAGTTTTAAAATATTTTCACTTTCATTAAAATGTTATCAAGTGATGCCCCAGTAAACTGCTAATAATTTCTTCAGGGAGGAGAAAGGACTTAATTCAAATCACCTGCTAATTTCCATGGTGTAAATACTGCTACCCCGGCCACTTGCAGCTGCCATGCAATGCGGAGGAATAAGAACTGGAAAAGTGTGCCCAATAGGTGTGAGCAAACTGGGGAGCACAGTCATTTCAGGCTTTCTCGGCTTTTCACTCATTTTACTTTATTCTTTATTTCCCTCCCTCAGCATTATGGCCTTTGAGATTCCTTCATGTTGATACACATGTTTCTAAACTTATTTTATTTTTTAACTTTCATAGTTGCCTCTCACTGATTATATGAAGGTACCACAATGTATTTTTTTCTTTTCTTTCTTTTTTTTTTTTTGATGAATATTTTGATGCTACCAACTGGTTTACTCTTTTAAATCATGTACTGGGGTGGAGAGATGAGTCATCAGTTAGGAGCACTGGCTACTCTTCCAGAGAACCTGGGTTTGATTTGTATTACCCACATGTTGTCTCACAACCATCAGTAACTCCAGTCCTAGGGGATCTGACACCCTCTTCTGTGCTTTGAGAGCACTGTACTCACATACAAGCAGTCAAAACAGCCATACCTATAAAATAAAACGGGGAAAAAAGTTTAAAACAATAATGTGGACTGGAGATGTTGCTCAGTTGGTAGAATTTATGCTCAGTGTGTAGGAAGTCTTGGGTCATTATTCACTAACCCCATACAGCAGATATGGTAGTGCCTTAATTCTCAGCATTGCAGAGGTGTGGACAGCAGAATTAAAAAAAATGTTTGGGAATTAAAAAGTCAAATTCACATAGTGAATTTGAAAACAGTTTGGGCTATTTCAGACCTGTCCTTACCCCCACTCCCCCCGCCCCAAGAAATCAAAAGAAAAGGAAAGAAGGAAGGAAGGAAGGAAGGAAGGAAGGAAAAGAGGCAGTAGTATCATTTTTGGTGTTTCATGGTGCTCAGGTAGAAAAGACATTTCAATTTAGATGGATTTTCTTGGTAGTGGATATGAAAGTTTCATTTTGCTTTATTCTTCTAAACAGCCATGCCTTTCGCATGTTAAGGACTTACATATGTGTTTCACCCTTACTAGCATTTCTGATCACTCTCAGTTTTTAAAATTACTGTCTTATTTATTTTTTTTTGAAAAGTCCATACAGTGTATTTTGAGCATACATCTCCCACCACCTCCCTCTAGTATTCTCCAGTCTCTCACCCTCCTAACTTTATGTTCTTTTCTTTTCATTATTAATAACTTCTTGAACCCAGCTAGTGCTTCCTATGTATATCTGGGTGTGGGATGCATCTACAGGGGCATGGGAAACCCATTAGTCACTGTCCCCAAATGGAAATGACTCTCTCTCCTTCAGCAGTCATTAGCTCCTTGCAAAGGGTGGTACATGGGGATCCCTTCCCCAACCATCCATGCTGGAATTTTGACTGGTTTGATTCTTGTATAGGTAACCACCACTGTTTTAAAGTGATGTGTGTAACAGCCATGTCATGTGCAGAGGTTAGCATGTCCCAGCTCTCCTTTCTAGGTGCCAGGTTTTACGTTCTTCTTTATCATCATCCATGATGTTCCCTGAGCCCAGAGTGGGAGAAGGTTCATAGAGAATTCCCATTCCCAAATGAGCCTTCAGAGCTGCTTACTTTCAGCATTTTTTATTAATTATGAGTCTCTGCATTAACTGCCATCCACTGAAAAATGAAGCTTCTCTGACCAAAGCCAAGCGTAGTACAAATCTATAGATATAGCCATACACATTAGAAATGAGTTGGACAGCATGGCCATTTTGCAAAACAACAGTAGGCTCCTCCTTAGAGCCGACAGTACCAGGTATGAAATTTCTCTTGTGGAGCAGACTTCATCTCCAAATAGAAAGCAGTTGGTTACTTTAGAACTGCTGTGCCACTATTATACCAATGAACATATCTTGTTAGGCAAGGTCCAGCATTGGATGAGACCGTCAGTATATTTATTCCCCCACTAGCCTGCATAGCGCCTTCTGGCTTACTAAGTAAGCAATCTAGTAGGGAGTATCCTGGTCAGTTGAGGTTGATTTCTCACTTTTTTCTTTTTTCTTTTTCTTTCTTTCTTTTTTTTTTTTCCGAGACAGGGTTTCTCTGTATCGCCCTGGCTATCCTGGAACTCACTCTGTAGACCAGGTTGGCTTTGAACTCAGAAATCTGCCTGCCTCTGCCTTCCAAGTGCTGGGATTAAAGGTGTGTGCCACCACCAACCAATGAGGTTGATTTCTCTATGTCTTGTATGATGGTTTGATTATCCTTGGCCCAGAGAGTGGCCCTATTAGAAGATATGGCCTTGTTGGAGTAGGTGTGGCCTTGTTGGACCAGATGTGTCACTGTGTGTGTGGGCTTTATGACCCTCATTCTAGCTGCCTGAAAGCTAGTATTCTGCTAGCAGCTTTTAGATGAAGATGTAGAACTCTGAGTTCCTCCTGAACCATGATTGCCTGGATGCTGCCATGTTTCTGCTTGATAATAGACTGAACCTCTGAACCTGTAAGCCAGCCCCAATTAAATGTTGTCCTTAGGAGAGATGCCTTTGTCATGATGTCTGTTCACAGCAGTAAAACCCTAACTAACACACCTTGTTTTGTTGTTTGTTTTTTGTTTTTGCTTGTTTTTGTTTTTTGACATAGAGTTTTTCTGTCTGTCCTGGAACTCTCTAGTGGTCCTGGAATGAACTCTCTCTGTAGACCAGACTGGCCTTGAACTCAGAAGTCTACCTGTCTCTGCCTCCTGAATGCTGGGAATAAAAGCCTGTGGCACCACTGCCAGGCTCTCTGCCTTATTTCTAACTGTGGCTGATACTATGACAACAGGCAACGTGACTGTATTTAGAGACATTGTAATGATGGCACTTGATGGGTGTCCTTATAAAAGGAGGAAGAAACACCAGTGTGCTTCCTGTGCATAGAGGCAAGACTGGGCAACTACACTGAGACTCTCGTCTGTAACAGGGCTATGGTCCTCGCCAGAACCTGCTTAGAAACTCAATTTTTCAGCATAATGCCTTCAGAGTTATGACAAAATAGATATTTCTTATTAAAAATAATCTCATCTATGAGAATGTGATAACCAGACAAGAGTATAACAGATATTACATTGTTGACATTAAATGGATATGGCTTTCTTTCTTCTACTTTTAGAGGAGCTATATTTGCTCCTATACTGGTCTCTTGCTCAATTAGGCATCTTATTAAGCTTAGTACCATCTTATTCCATTCTCAGTTGCTCTCTCCAGGCTGCTTTTTCAGTTTCTCCCAAACTTACAAGGCTCCTGAAGACTTTCATTCAAAGTGCTCTACTTGCTCAGAATAATCTGCCCTCTTCCCTGGGGATGCCACAATCCTACCCACTTTAAATATAATATAATATAATATAATATAATATAATATAATATAATATATACTATATACAATATAATATATATGATAAATATATAATACACAGTCATATAGATTAGAATTATATTATATATAAAATAGATTTATATATTATTTATAGTATATGTATTATAATTCTAATCTGTAATACTTAAGACTACTAATTCAAATCAAAGGAAACACAAGCCAATCTTTGTAGACACAGCAAAAGTTCTTGTTTCACATGTCCCATAGATCCAAACAATACCATTAGGTCCTCTTCTCATGGCCAGTGTCACTGCCCCGGTAATACAGTTTTGTGCCTTCCTACAGACATCCTTCCTTGTACCCAAAGGGCTTGCCATAATGCCACAGAAAACTCTGTCAAACAAAACAAAACAGCCCTGGTATGCTTTTTTCTCCTGCTCCTCACTTTCAATGTCTCACGGGAGACCTTCACTTGGACTGATTTGAATAAATAAATGTCCCTTTGTTCAACCATTCTAGCTAAAAGTGTGGTGTCCTGTCAGAGCCAAGCTCAGAGGACCCGCAGAGTGAAAAGGGGCCGAGTCCTAGGACTAGCTCATCCATTAAAATACAGGGAGCCCAGAAATTAAATTTCCTTCACCTATGGTGTGGACTTAGTCATTTCTCCGTAAATCACACATTGAATCCTAACAATGATAGGGAGACGTGGGTACTTTGAGAGAAGATTTAGTCATGAGAAGAAGATGGCAAAGGGTACTCACCTGCCTCCTCAGCCATGTGAGGTATGTCACCAGAGGACACCATCTTATGAATCAGACAGGAAGCTCGGCCGAAGCATCAAAATTGCTGGGGTCTTGACCCTAGAATTCCCCGTTTTAACTATAAGGCATGTCTGTCTGCTGCTTATGAATTGCCCAGGCTGAAGTATTTTGCTAAAGCACCCCGAACAAACTCAAGCACCCCTAAGGAAAGACTAGATAGACAGTAGAATGTCTCGTGTACCTCGTGCATGAAGTTACCCTTTCTTTAGCCTTCAGTGTTTCTCTCCACAACTGGACTGTATCTAGAATGTCTACCTCTCACTCCCTTTCCAAGGACCTGGTGATTGGCGCTATTCTCCTCAAAACTAGCAATCCCGTCTTCCGTCACTGTGTGTCCTTCAGTTTCCAGACTGTAAGCATACAACAAGAACCTAATAAAGGCTTCCTAATTCTTGGGACCTGTGCCCTAATGTTTCTAATGGAGTAGATCTTTTCAATTGACTTGATTGTAGGGTTTCTGTTTGTTTGCTTGCTTGTTTGTTTGTCTGATTGCTTATTGCTTGTTTTTGGGTAACATCCTGTATCTGTTACTATTTCTATCACTGTGGTGAATTGCCATAACCACGCCAGGTTATAGAAAGAATAGTTTACTTAGGCTCAGAGTTCCCAAGGGCTAAGTGTCCGTCACAGTCCTGAAGCACAGCAGGAAGTGGTAGATATGGCAGCTAGAGCAGAAGCTGAGATAGCACATCTTCAAATGCAAGAGTAAAGCAGGGAGAGCAAACTGGAAGGGGGCCAGGCTATGAATTCTCCAAGCCCTCCCCTCGTAAGGCACTTCCTACAGGAAGGCTGCATCTTCCTGAACAGCAGCACCAACTGGGGACCAAGTGTTCAAATGTCTGAGTCTATAAGGAGCATTTCTCATTCAAACCACCAGAGGGTCTCACTATGTAACCCCTGGCTACCCTGGAATTCACAATGTTAGACCAGGTTGGCCTGGAACTCAAAGAGCTTTGTCTGACTCTGCCTCCCTAGTACTGACTGGGATTAAACGAATGCATCACCATGCCCAGGTTGACTGTGATCTTAACTCAGATGACAATTTTATGTTCTGGTGATATATCTTGGAGATAAAAACCATGGTTTTAACATGTTCATACATGTTCACAGTACATTGGAATTTAATGTTTTCAACACCATGTGTGTGGTTTTTATATGTGGAGAAGAGAATGGTACTATTTCTATTGCATAGATAAGGAACTGGAGGTTAGGTGTGGTTCCTTGGCTTAACCAAAGGCTTGCTTCAAAGTGGCAAAGATTAGCCCCAACCTTTGGGGTTTTGCTTTTCTATCCTCACTTAATGAGAGGGGCTAAGTGCTAAGGAGGGATTGGTGGGGCATGTTTCTGGAAACAGTGCCCCGGGAGCTGCCTCCAGGAAACCGTGCAGTCTCTCCACAACGGAAGAGAGAGTGTTGCATGAATGGGCCTGCCCGTAGAATCTCTACCGAAATGTGTACTGACGGCCTGGAACACATGTTTGAAATCTGGACCCAAAGCATCCCTGTGGCCCCGAATGTTACTAAGGAGAGATTCAGCCCACATTGAAATGCCAGATGATAGAAGAGAGTGGCCAAGCACTGCAGGCATCCCTGCCAAGCTGGAATGGGAGCAAGTGTGACTAAGCCAACGGGACTAGAGGTGGCAAACAATTCGTGTCTGGTTGGAATCAAGCACTCTGTTGGCAACAACACTTCCAGAACAAGCAATGGTGACCATAAGCCCTTGTTCCAAGGAGCCCTGTAAAGGAATGAGCTGCCCATTTGCTATTACTTCATAGGAATTCGCCACTGAGATCCTCCCCGTCCACAAGCACGCGAACACAAGCACGCGAACGACTGCAGTGTCACGGCCCAGGTCTCCCCAGCCTGCTGCTAGCCCTGCAGAAGTTTGTAAAGGCAGAACTTCAGGGCCCAGACGTCTTGTTTCTGTTGCTTTTGCCAGAGCTTTGCTCCAGAGGAGGCTTGCATTGTGTTATAATCACACGGTTTGCAAAGTGATAGTTACGAGTCTGTTAGCATTTCCACCCCAAACCTTGCATTTTTCAGCTGCTCACAGTGACTCAAATATAAGAATTCTCTTTAGGCTGAAATTTGGCACACAGGGTCTCAGGCCCAGCTGGGGAGCTATTTCAACCTTTTTTGGGACCGGATTTCAATAACATCCATTTGGCTGTTTGTGAATAACAGCAAAAGTACAACAGAAGAGAAGTTAGCATTTTTTTTTTTTTTTGAGCAAAATGTTGCCATTATGTGCCTGCAGAAATGGTATGGGGTGGAGAGCCACCCTATCAACTCCCAGAAACCTAGTGAGTGATTAGTCTTTGAGTGGCCTGAGTATGTATACTATTTTCTTAAATATACATTAAAAAAAAAAAAACCAAACTCCACTCTGTTATTCAGAACAGAGGAGAGATTTTGTTTAATAACATATTGTGTTTTTGAAAAGCAAAGTTGACTTGGGAACAATGACATATACTAGGGATACTGAATGCCTCCTACACCCACTCCACAGTGCCACCCAGGCAACCACAAATTGTAGGATGCAACTGAGCTCCCAAATGGAAAGAGGTAACTGGCAAACAAGTATCGGAACAGGGAAGAAAGACATCCCAGGTCTGCAAAGATGACATGCACCCAGGGACCTGAAATCCTGTTCTTTCTCCTTAGCAGGAAGAAGGTAGATCCTTCCAGAACTCAGATCTTTTTTTCTATACCCCGACTCACACCAATGAATCAAGTTTACAAATAACAGATTCTTGAAAGGCAAAATGGTAGGAATCTTGGTTCTGAATTTTTTTAGATGAAATCTTTCAGGCAGGGGGCGAGGCATAGGAAACCGGATGTATATGTAATCCCAGTCCTCAGGAGGCTGAGGCAGATGGATCATGAGATTGAGCCCCCGCCTCCTGAAACAAACAAACAAACAAACAAACAAACAAAAAACCACAATAAGCTGGAGAAACCAAATACCACACTTGTGTATCCACTGTTTAGAACAGGAAACAAAACACTGCGAACACAATTGAAGTCCTTTTTACATATCAACTTTGTTGATAAGTCCATGTCTTTTTAGGTAAAGATTTATTACTGTTTTCTCAGTGTAGGCTATTACTCTCATTTTATTTCATGGAACTTATGATTTCTCCTCTTTCTCCCATATTATTAATGCTTGTCTAAAATCTGTTTGTATTTATGCCTTCTCTTGCCAGAAGCTCCCAGTTTCCACTCTGAGGTAATCACCTACACCACAGCTGCAGCCCAAGACTGAACAGAACATTTCCTGTCTGAAGGCAAATGAAGATAATTTTCTCCAAGCCCTGTCAAAATGATATTCCAAACTGCCGGAGGAACGTCTGTCTATTACATTATAGGGATTGGTACCAAGAGTTTCTATCATCCAGCTTTTGTATGCTTCCAGTCACATCAAGCTATCTCTGAAGCCTAGGAAGCCACCCACTGCTGATCACTGTTGCATGATCCCTTTGAAATAGAAGGCAAGACATAAGACTTACAATCCCCTTAGCTCCGTGTGAACCACCATCAGTCTGTCTGGTCTCCTAGGAATGATCTCGAGACTGCTTCTAACCAGACTTCAGATAAGGCGGTTGGGAAGCTGCAGAGATAGCTCAGAGCTGGTTATACAATCATGAGGGCTGAAATTCAAATCCCTGTGCCAATGCTGGGTGGGCATGAAGGCCCATCTGTAATTCTGACATTCCAGTACTCAGAAGGGGGAGACAGGCAATCCTTGGGACAAGCTGACTGATTAATCTGTACTTGGCAGTTCTGGGTTCAACTGAGAGAGCCTGCCTCAGTGAACAAAATGGAAGCTGACCAAGGAAAACTCCTAATATCAACTCAGGGTCATACATGTGCACACACATGAGGCATGAGTACCAGCATGTGCATATGTACCTGTACACATGCAAACACACATGTACAAGTGCATTCACACCACACATGCATACACAGAAAAGGAAAAGGTTTGATGGTCTTGCTGCTGGAGATTTTTTTTTTTTAAAAAAAAAACAATGTCATCAATTGCAATATTTGAAGATATGTCTGACCGACAAAGCAAGTCATCCTCACATCTTCCTGGATCACAGGCCTTTCATTTGTTTTATTCTATTTTTTTTAAGGCCCACATGCTTTAGGAAATCTGGGCCTCTTTCTAAGCCCTAGAGCTACAAGCAGTACTTGAAAGTAATTAAAAGCCCACATTCAAATGCCAGATGCAGTGGCTCAAAGCTGTAATCTCAGCACTTGAGAAGATGGAGTGGGAATAAGTTCAAGGCCGGTCTGAGCTATATGATGAGTCTAGTTGGAAGATGGATTTGTTTTAGTCAGTTTGGTAGTGCAGGGCTGTAATCCCAGCACTTAAGAGGTGGAGGCAGGAAGTTCATCAGTTCAAGATTATCTCCAGCTATTTAGGTATTTAGTAAGTTTGAAGTCAGCCTGTCCTGCATAGAACCAGGTCTTAAACTCCACCTCACTTCCCACTTCCCATTGCCAAGGGCTGGTGTGATGGCTGGCTCTGGTAAGAGGGATAGACAAATGAAACCTCATAAAGTTGCAAAGCTTCTGTAAAGCAAAGGACACTGTCAATAGGAAAAAAACAGCAACCAACAGTTTGGGAAAAGATCTTTCCCAATCCTACATCTGATAGAGGGCTAATATTCAATATATACAAAGAACTCAAGAAGTTAAGACTCAAGAGAATCAAATAACCCTATTGAAAAATGGGGTACAGAGCTAAACAAAAAATTCTCAACTGGGGAATATTGAATGACCAAGAAGCACCTAAAGAAATGTTCAGTATCCTTAGTCATCAGGGAAATGCAAATCAAAACGACCCTGAGATTTCACCTCACACTAGTCAGAATGGCTAAGATCAGAAACTCAGGTGACAGCAGATGCTGGCGAGGATGTGGAGAAAGAGGAACATTCTTCCATTGTTGGAGGGATTGTAAGCTGGCACAGCCACTCTGGAAATCAGTCTGCCAGTTCCTCAGAAAACTGGAAATAGATTACCTGAGGACCCAGCTATACAACTCCTGGGCATATACACAGATGTTCCAACATATAATAAGGACATATGCTCCACTATGTTCATAGCAGCCTTATTTATAATAGCCAGAAGCTGGAAAGAACCCAGATGTCCTTCAACAGAGGAATGGATACAAAAAATGTGGTACATTTACACAATAGAATGCTACTCAGCTATTAAAAACAACAAATTCATGAAATTCACAGGCAAATTGATAAAACTAGAAAATATCATCCTGAGTGAGGTAACCCAATCACAAAAGAACACACATAGTATACACTCACTGATAATTGGATATTAGCCCAAAAGCTCGGAATACCTAAGATACAATTCACAGACCACATGAAGCTAAGAAGAAGGAAGACCAAAGTGTGGGTGCTTTGGTTCTTCTCAGAAGGAGGAACAAAATACTCATGGGAGCAAATACAGAGACAAAGTATGGACCAGAGACTGAAGGAAAGAGCATCCAAAGACTGCCCCACCTGGAGATCTATCCCATAAACACCCACCAAACCCAAACACTATTGTGGATGCCAAGAAATGCTTGCTGACCAGAGCCTGATATAGCTGTCTCTTGAGAGGCTCTGCCAGAGTCTGAGAAATACAGAGGTAGATGCTCATAGCCAACCATTGGACTGAATACGGGGTCTCCAATGGAGGAGTTAAAGAAAGGACTGAAGGAGCTGAACTGGTTTGCAGCCCCATAGGAAGAACAACAATATCAACCAACCAGATCCCCCCAGAGCTCCCAGGGACTAAACCACCAACCAAGGAGTACACATGGAGGGACCCATGGCTCCAGCTGCAAATGTAGTAGAGGATGGCCTTGTCAGGCTTCAAAGGAAGGGGAGGCCTTTGGTCTTGTGAAGACTCAATGCCTCAGTGTAGGGGGATGCTAGGGCTGGGAGGCAGGAGTGGGTAGGTGGGGGAACAGCCTCATAGAAGCAGGGGTTGGGGGATGGGATAGGGGTTTTGCCAGAGGGGGTGGGTAACTGGGAAAGGGGATAACATTTGAAATGTAAATAAAGAAAATATCCAATAAAAAAAAAAAAAGAGGGAAGAGCACATGCTGCTCCTACAGAGGACCCTGGTTCAGTTCCCAACACACACACATTAGGTGACTCACAAGTGCCTGAATATCTAGTCCTAGGGAATCCAGCACCTTCTTCTGGCCTCTGCAGGCACCTGAATCTACATGGTGCACACAAACTCGTTCAGGCACACAGTCATACACACTTTTAAAAACATTTAAATTCTTTTTTTTTTTTTAATGTTTCCTTTGTTTAGTGATTGTGCGACCTTTGATAAATTACTAGAACCATCTTCATCAGTTTCGTAGTTATAGCTAAATGATGCAACAGATGCCCTGGAGCTAGAGTTAGAGCCAGCGTGAGCCACTCAAGATGGGAAAAGCATCAAGTGTTCTTTACAGTGTCAGGCCACCTATCTAGCGACAGGGAATTATTTTAATGTTGCCAAGTCACTGAATCCACCAATACAGAATATAAGCCTCCTGAAGGCAATGAGTATCATCTCATTCACACAAATATTCCCAGCATGCCACAGGACTCTTGGCACGGAACACAGCCAGTGTGGTCAATATGCGTTTAGTTAAATTGCCTGAATTTCAGACTCATCAAATTTTAGGCAGGCCTGTGTGTGTGTGTGTGTGTGTGTGTGTGTGTGTGTGTGTGTGTGTGTTCATGTTTGTGCATATGTGTGCACATGTATGCATCTTTGTGTGTGATTGTGCATGTATATGTAAGTGAGTGTGTGGGTGTGTGCATGTGTGTCTGTGTGAGAGAGAGAGAGAGAGAGAGAGAGAGAGAGAGGTATACCTTGTTACTTGTAGCCAAAATCATCTTGGCAGACAGACCTTCTTAAAATTCCCCCCCCTCCCCGCCCTACCCACACACATAAACAAACATACTTGTGACAGGGGTTAACACATGGGATCCATGGCCCCAATTAGTTCTTTTAGAGGTAGCTTTCTGGCACAAGCCAAGCCAATCTTAGTATTTGTGGACTTGGGACTGGGTTTAAGACTCTTTAAATGTGAACTCATGGTCACGGCTATGTTGGGTGCCCTGTGAACTGCACCCACAGCAGGTTACTGAGGGGAGAACAAAGCTGAATAGCTGTGGAAACAAACCAAGGACAAGCACCAGAGTGTGATAACCTCCTACCTTCCAGGTCTCCACAACTGGGAAAACACAGAGTTTCTTGTAACAGAGCCTCTTTCTTTCTTACATCATCTTGAGCAAGGCAAAAATAAAAAAATAAAATTAAAATTAAAAAATTTAAAAAAATAGAGACCTCTTGTTTCTGTGCTGGTTTTAGTTATAGCTATGTATTCTAAGACCACACCTTACTTGCTATAAGTACAGTATGTATCTATAAAAACAATGAGTACTTTCAGTATGGTGAAAACACTGAGAGACAAACACAACCCAAAATACAATTATAAAAGCTTTGAATGCTTACATGAGGAACAGACAGAGTGGGCCTGGGGGTCTGCAGTCTACCCTTACTCTGCTCTTGGCAGCTGCTCCAACCCCTTTTTCATGCACTATTCATCCACAACTCAAAGTCTTCTTTTCCTAATCAGCTTTGAATGACTTCCCAGTTTGTTTTTTTATTTTTTTTTTCTTTGAGGTTTGGGTGCACAACTCTAAGAATTAGCTATATATATCAACCTAAAACTGGCTGGATTCCATGTCTAAAACGTTTCAGTAGCGCACAGGGGCCAGCTGGTTTCAGGCCATGACTAGTGGCCATTGTACAGCTTCTGCACATCTGCAGGTCCCCGTATGCCCTTTTATTACTGTCTGCTTTCTATTGCATGTTGTCAAAGGTCTGGTGACTGCATCTGTTTGAATCTTGTCTCTATATGTGGCTTGGAACAAGGGTATAGTTACTCCCAGGAAAGTGTATTCACGATGTACTGATGAATGGAAGAAATGTGTACTCAGGTAAAGGGACTGCTTCCATACTTACCTCTTAGCTAAAAAGGGTTATTTGCAATGTTCCCACACCCAACTGCCTTCTCCGTGCTTTGAGCAGAGACCTTCTCATAATGGTAAATTCCTTGTTCCTGTCACTCAGTTGAGTTAGCTGTTTCCATATTAATAGGATATTGTACTCGCTATTAAGAATGCTCACTGTAGATTCCTACTCTTACATGTCTTCC
>JANHMN010000002.1:129135549-129210232 GCA_030674055.1 Rhabdomys pumilio | reverse complement strand
ATCTATCTATCTATCTATCTATCTATCTATCTATCTATCTATCTATCTATCTATCTATTGAGTCAGGGTCTATGTAGTCCTGGCTGTCCTGAATCTCAGGCTGTCCTTGAACTCACAGAGATCCTATCGCTATTTCCCATGTGTTGGGATTAAAGCTTGCATTCCTATGCCTGGCTCACCTTTTTTTCAGTTTCTCCAGTTTTTAAAGGATAAACATTTTTAATTCTCATATACGATCATTGAAATTTTCATCAAATTTGACCTTTAATTAGAGGACCTATTTTGTTGATTTTAAGTTTCTTTTTTTTTTTAAAGATTTATTTATTTTATGTACATGAGTACACTGTAGCTGTCTTTAGATACACCAGAAGAGGGCATCGGATCCCATTACAAATGTTTGTGAGCCACTGTGTGGTTGCTGGGAATTGAACTCAGGACCTTCAGAAGATCAGTCAGTGCTCTTAGCTGCTGAGCCATCTCTCCAGCCCTGATTTTAAGTTTCTTATACATCAACATTCTAATCTTTTTGAGTATATGTTATGGATGAATTTATTCCCTTTCCTGCTTATTTGTTTATTCTTTGAACATTTTCAGGAAAAGCTTTACATAGTCAAGTCAGCTCAATATTTACTTATTTTATGTTTTCTATTTAGGAAGTAATTTTCTTTCTAAAAATAAGAATTTATTTACTCTTGCTTTCAATTAATTCATGATTTAAAACAATTTAACTCTTGTCTTGAATAGCACCTATATTCCAAGTGATTGGAAAAAAGGCTAAGGTAGTGGGTCCCTTGAGCTCAGAAGTTGTAAATCAGTCCATTACAAACACACACACCGTACACACTGACACACACAGTCAGTTATATAAACACACTGACATACACATATACACACTCACTCACACATACACACACACTCACTATTTATTCCTTGTATAAATATTTCAGAACTGATGTGAGCAGATACTACATTTTTCCAAAGTGTCTCAATATGGTTGAATGAACAGTCTTTCCCCCCAAGACTTTGCAACCCTTTTTAACCACAGTTGGCTCCAAGTAATACATTGGCATGTCAGGAGGAACTGTATTAGCGAGCGCGCTGTGGTGCAGCGGCTTGGGCTCTCCACCTCTAGAGGTCGGGCGTGGTCCTTCCCATGCTGGTTCGAATCCCCGTAGGGCTCCTTTGCGGAGTCTGATGAGGAAAAAAAAAAGAAAAAAAGAAAAAAGAAAGGCTGGGCGTTGGTGGCGCACGCCTTTAATCCCAGCACTTGGGAGGCAGAGGCAGGCAGATTTCTGAGTTCGAGGCCAGCCTGGTCTACAGTTCCAGGACAGCCAGCACTACACAGAGAAACCCTGTCTTGAAAAAAAAAAAACAAAAAACAAAAAAGAAAAAAAAAAGGAGGAACTGTATTAATGCCTGATTTGAATGACGGACAGCTTTAGGATGTCCTGTGTGATACCTACCTTATTGAGTACAGGCCCATAACCTCTCATATGAAGTATACAACCCATGAGTCCCAGATACACCTGAAAAATTAAGCTAACGACCAACGCTCTTGACTCTTTTTCACTGTTTTCCTCTGCGAAGGAAGATGCCAAGGCCGCCATTTGTAGAGGCCTTTTAGCTTGGGTTTCTCTTTCATCTCTTACTATTACAATCAAATCATGTCCATCTTTAGATCATAGTATTAATTTTGTGGCTTTTTTTTTTTTTTGTCACAAGACTAGGACTAAATTTCATATCTCAAGGCCTTTTAGTTTATCATTCTCCAAAAATAGTTATAATGAACTGGGTCAATTTTTTTTTTTTCCTCCCACTTGAATGATGTTCCTTTAAAAGGCAAGAAAGTGACTATGGATTACCAATGAGAATAAGCTGCAGATTCACTGTTCCTCAAACCATATGGAATCCTCAAATCTGGGTTCTTCTCCTAGGCCCTGTGAATATTCTCCCAGACCTCAGTGCTTAACTTAAATGGGAACAGGTCACTGATCTAGATATCAGCTAATCTGCACATGTTGGTGACCATCATGTACCCACAAAACTAAACAGGAACAAAATTATAAGCCCAACATTCAAAATCACCATCTTTATTGAGACAGATAATAACATTTTTGCTGAGCAGAAATATCTAGTCTCATCACAAATATAAAACCAATGTCTGGAAGGAGGAGGTGTTTTTTGTTCCCGTTTTGTTTCTTTTTAGTGGCCTACCAGGATTTTATAGGCCCACCACTGACTGAACAGACAATCAGAATCTGTTCATTCCTTCAACCACAAACCTTTATTTTACTTCTAGAACCCTTTAAAAGCTGAGCTGCGGCACACCATCAGGGTCTTTACCAACAAAACCAGCCCTGGAACAGCTCACCAATACTGTTTGAGAGAATTTGTTTTGGGAAGTTGGTAAGTCTAACCAAACTGATGTCTGCTTGATACATTTAAATAAAACATGTTCCTTTATCCTTTCATAAAACATAAACTCTGGAATCAACAGGAAATGGCTTCAAAATACAAATGACTCAATTCAGATATCTAAATATTTTAAACGGGGGGAAAAAAAACCTCATTATAATGTCTGGCGTGTATTATTTACAATCTTAGCAAAAAAAAAAAAGTGTGGTTATCATCTGTAGGATTCAAAACTTAACTCTAAAAGAGAAGCTTTTATGTGAGATTTTATGGAATAAATTCCCCACATTTTATAGAAAAATAGCATACAGGACTCTTGGGTTGCTCAAGACCCTATTTCCTAATAGTTTTTTGAAATCTGTTGACTTTTAGAAACGAACATGTTGATCTGGGCGTAAAGGGGGAGGATATGCAGAAAACAGAGAAGATGCCAATTCACAATGCAGCAGGCAGTTAATTAAGAGGAGTCAGGCTCCCTGAAACATATGACTGAGATTGGAGAAGCTTAGACTGACAGAAGATGTATCTCCTCCAAGTTACTTTAAGGGTGTGATTTTTTTTTTTTCCCAGCAGGGTTAAATCAGTGGGTTGGCTCTTGGGGTGGAGGTAGTGATTCTTAACAGGGCGATTTTGTACTTCAGAGACATCTGGTTGTCACTATTGTGAGGGGGATGGTGGTCCTATTGGAATCTAGTGAGCACAAGTCAAGGATGCTGCGAAATCTATTTCAACATGTAGGACGGCAAAACCTATTATCCAGCTCAAAGTACCAATACTGCCATGGTTGAGAAATCCTGGAATAAGGTTCCTAAGTCTGAGGGCTGTACCCTGGGTGTACAGGGCTTCTGTGAAAAGCAGTATCCTGGTCAGTCTTCTTACTTTACACATATACATGCACACACGAATTAGAGTACAAGGCCACAAATACTACCCACAGTGCTTCCATAGAGTCCCTTGGAACATTGAGTAGTCACTGGGGAATTGTTAGGTCTTGTACTGAGCCAGCCACAGTAAGAGCAGTAGCAGTCCAAAGCAGGTCAAGCTTCCTCAGTCCACCTAGCTACCTTACGGGAAGTCTTTATTAAACATTCACACATACAATTCTGCTAGGCATGATGATAGATGACGAACACAATCGAGCCTGATGCCTGACCTCATGGAAGGGACGGTAAACGTTTGGAGGATTAAAAGCACCCAGCAGCATGAAAAGGTACTGCAGTAGGGCTGTACAGCCACCGGTTCCTATTTCCCTCTCCTAGGTTCAAAGTGTGCCCAAGGTCAAACCAGTGAGCCGCAAGCAAGAGCTGACACTTCAGCCAAGTGTTACCGAGGGCTCTGTTGTATTGTTTCAGTGAGCAGGGATACTGATTGGTGATCTTGCCTTGATCTGACCTGAAGTTTCCTCACCTGATCTCCACCAAACATAATAACTACAAGGACCCTCTAATGAACGACCCAAACACAAAAGAACCAACAACATTCTTTGCCTTTTTGCTTACACAACACCTGAAGGCTCTTTTCTAGCTGTTCCTTGTGCATACATGCCTGTGTTGCTAGCTCGATTGTAACTCTTGGAAAGGCCCGATCTTCCACTTCCTTTGCAACCTTCTGCAGTGTTGCAGCCAGCGACCCAATAAATGCCCTCTCCATGAAAGGACCTGTAGGGATAAAAAATACTTTATGTTTTTCCCATTTATTGGTGTCATGATTTTATTCTGCTTTGTGATAGGACTGTGCATTATAAGCTTCCAGAGGGCAGAGAAAATGGCTTGGTGCTTCCAAACACTAAGCGGGCACCATGCAAAATTTGATCCTTGCATGCCTTTTTCGATGCTCCAGATAATATTAGCACACAGGGGTGTTTTTGTGTTTCTAAGGACCAAAGTTGTCAGCCTCTCTGCGGCGGAGAATGTTCCTTCCTTCCTACTGTAAGCTCCCATGGCGCCTAGGACAGGGCGGGATTATTGCAGAAGCCCCCTCCTCCCCACCACTTGCTTATTTTTATTACCAAGGAAGCCGGCTGCGAAAATGGCAAACGCTTGCATAACCCTAGACCCTGCGAGGAAATGAGCAGAGTGGAAGGGGATCAGAAGACAAGGCAGCGATGGCCTGGCTGAGGCTGAGCATTGAACATCCACCCCTGTGCCTGATACGCAGGGCTGGAGATAAGTGCAGGAGCCCCCGCAGTTCCCGGCTCGGCTGCCTGTCGCCCGCCCGCCCCGCGCCCCGGGAGCTGTCCAGACGGCCCCGCCCGCGCCTACCTGGCCGCTCCCCGCGCCGTGCCGCACGCCTCCCCCGCGTCCCGCCAGCCCCGCTCGCAGCAGCCCGCAGCCCGGGCGGCCCGAGGGGTCGGGGGTCGGGGGCGGCGGGGGAGCACGGCTAGGCGGGCGGGCTCCCTGGGGCCGGGCGCCTGCAGGGGGCGCGAGGAGCGCCCCGCCCCGCCGCCGGCCCTCTCCCTCCCGGCTCCCTGGATCCGCGCCGGGAGGAAATGATGTGTTGCTGCCTGGTTAATCACAGCTCCAGACACTCATTGGCCGAGCGCTCCGCAGCCACTTCCTCCTCCTCCTCCTCCCGCTCCTCCCGCTCCAGCTCCCGGTCGCCGCCGCCGCCGCCGCCGCCCCCAAGCGCTGGGGGAACTTTGCCGCCGCCGGCTCCCCGCCGCCCCCAGCTGAGCCCCGCGCCGCCGCAAGTTTCCTCCGCCCTCCTCCCCGCCCTCCGCCTCCCGCCCCGCGCCAGCCGTCTCCCCGGCTCCAGCCCGGTGCGAGCCGCCAGCCTGCGCTCCGGCCCCGTGGCCGCCAGCCTCCTGCTCCGCGCCGCGCTGCACTCTGCTGCCGCGGCCGCCGCCGCCGCCCGGGCCACCCGCCCGCGGCCCGCGGAGTTCCGGGCTCCACGCCGGCTGCAGCGCCCCGCCCCGCCCCGCGCCTCCCGCGCCGCCCTGCAGCTCCCAGCCGCCTTGCGCTCTCCGCCTCCCCGGGTTCAGCACCCGGCCGCCGCTGGACCAGAGGTGAGGGCAGGTCGCCGGCCGCGCCGCCGGAGCCGAGGACCGAGGGAGGAGGGAGCCTAGCTGGAGGCGAGGCCGGGATCGGAGGTGGAGGGTGGGCGTCGCGGTGCCTCCCCCTCGCTTTCATTCTTTCTCCGGCAAGCTGCGTGCCCTCTCGACGTGGGGGGAAGCCGCGGCGGAACGAAACCGACTTGCTTAGGGCCTCGGCTGCCGGTGGGATCCGGGGAGGGCAGAGCCTTGGAGTAGGGGGTTCGGGTGTGCGTAGGGTGAACTCCTGCAGGGTATGCGTCTCGGACTTATAAATCGATCTGGCCTCACGGCCCCTGGCTCACCTTCCAAGCTGAGCTTGGCAGACTAAAGAGATTGGCCAGTCACCCCCACCCACAAAATATCCATCTCTTCCAAGAGGAATTTTCTGCTGGAGAGACAGCCAATAAACTCTGTTCAACTCCCTCCCTCCCTCTGTCCTTCCTAGCTGCAGTTTCAAAAAGCTTCAAAGCCAGGAATGTGGGATTCATCTTCCGATCCCCAGAAGGCAGATGTGGTTACAGATGTTGCACAGTACTTTGCCAAGTTTAAAACCCTTCCTTCAACACTAACCAAAACAGCGAGGCTAGAACCTTGGGCGCGCTGGGGAGAATTGTGGGCCTGTGGGGCCACTGCGTGCATGGACTTCTGTCTGGTTCAGAGACTGTCTTGGCTCTGTCCAGTCTGTGCCAGATAAGTTTCCCACCCTTCCCTACCTCCCTTTCCCTGGAAATCGGAATGCCCCTTACACAGCAGAGGAACTATGGTGGAAGCTACTTGGGAAAGAAAACACCCATTTTGTTGCAGAAGAAAAGTGTTTGTTAAAAAGTTGTCATTAATTTGGTATTTGGGGAGAGGCGGACGGTAATGCATTGGATTTGCTCTCGTTATTGGCTTTTCTTCTTTGCGGTTTGTGTGATTGGTGTGAGATGATGGGAAACGTCTCTGGTCCCATACATGTTTAATGTGATTGCGAATATATGTTTTTATGTTTGCATAGATATATAATTTCTGAAAAAAAAAATTCCCTCAAATAGAAACATAACCCAGTGATTTTAAAGAATCCTGTTCCTGAGAGGCAGACTGCTCTGACAGCCCAAGGGAAGGCGGTGGCAAAAAATAGACACCACCTCCCTTTTCCCCAAAAAATTCTTCCTGGAAAGGTGGTGTTAAGAAACTTCAGAGATGGGCTCATCCAAGTGGCAGGCCTTAAATGGAAACACTATAGTATGTCCTGGCACTAGTCTCTGGAGGTGGGTTGCTGGCCAGGGGCCCAGGCTTGGGCAGGCAGCAGACACTAGACTTGTGCTGACCTCAGACACTGCCTTACCATGCAGCTCTACAGTTGGCACATTGCTTAAGTATGAAACCCAGGCCTCACCCATGTCACTCCTGGGGACAGTGCGGTCACAAGGTTATTTTAAGTCTGCATGGGATCTGGATTACCATTCTAAGATCAAGTCCCCCCTTTTGTGATTTGGTTACTTTTGTTTTCTGTCCTGGGGTTGACCGATGGAAGTGTTCTGAAGCTGGGCTGTGTGTCTTGGGTTGCTGTCACTTTGTAATGGGACGCAGCATCTCTGCTGCCACTGTACATGGGAGTTCTCAAAGGTGATGAGCGATGCTGAGATAGACCTTGGCTAAATGGCAAAGAGTAAGGGCCGGTGTGGGCATGTGCTGGATTCATGGTGGCTTTAACTGTGGCTCTGAGGTCTGCTCCAAGCAGAGAGTGGTATTAGATCAAACTTGATTGAGGTAATAGTCTTACAACTTTTGCACGTTGGACTAGAGCGATCACTTGAATCTGAATAAATTTCTTGTAATTGCTAAGTAATTACAGAGAATATTAAGGATGCAGAGTTAAAATGCCATATTCAGGAGTGTAATGCGTTTCAGGAGCAAGGAGGAACTTAATTTGATTAATAGCATTGTAATGAGTGCCCTCCCCTCCAGACTGATAATTTACCAAGTTTTCTTCCTGCATCCATGCAACGGGTGATAGTGACTTGAGTTAGAAAAAGGGGGCATCTTACCCAAGTTTCTTGTCTTCCCAAGGCTGTACTGTGTTGATTACGATAGGCAGTTGGGCGTTTCTTAAGGTTGAATGGCTGGAGTAGTCTGCAGAGCAGAGGGAGACACCGGACAGAAATGGATTTGAAAAATGATCTTGTTCTCCAAGGTCACAAGGTAACAAAGGAATCAATGCTGGGACCCCCTCTGTGACTTGCCTGGCGATTTGGCCATTTGGATCCTTCTATCATGATTTATTTCGTCTGATCAAATCTCATGTTCAGCTTATTAAGACCATTATGGAGAAATAAGGCATCAGTGGAGGCCAAAGCCTTTGATTTGTTCAGGTAGAGTTAATGACAGGGTGATTAGATGCACCCAGTATGAGTCAAGCAGTGTGCCCAGCTCTGTGCAAACACTTTGCACACTTTAGCACTTCTTCTCCAGTAGGAAACTGAGGCTTGGCAGAGTTAGGCTGTGGAGTTAGGATCTGACTTAGGATTCGGTGGAATTCCAGAACACATGGTCCCAGGCCATTGTCACCAGTGACTGCCAAGCTTTTCGACTGTAGCTAAGACTCACTTATCTTTAATTATCTAATAATGTGCTTCTTTTGTTTTAGATTTACTTATTTTTATTTTATGTTTATGGGCATTTTGCCTGAATGTATGCCTGGGTACCACATGCAGTGCCTGCGCAGGTCAGAAGAGGGTGTTGGGTCCCCTGGAACTGGAGTTACTAGCTGCCATGTAGATGCTGGGAATCGAACCCGGGTTCTTTGGAAGAGCAGCCAGTGCTCTTAACTGCTAAGCCATCTCTCCAGCGCCCTTTAATATTTTTCTTTAAAGCAGCAAATAGCTTTTTTTTTTTTTTAAAAAAAAAAAAAAAAAAGCTAACAATAACTTAAAAACACCCTCCTCTAAGAAGCAGTGTCTTGCTGCTGTATTGAGAAGCCAGCTCCTTGGTTAGGAAACAAAGGAATCATGAAGATAGACTCCTACTTATTCTGAACCCTCGAGTACAGGATAGCAATGTTCTGGTAGGTGTGTGCTGCATGGATCTGGGGTAAGGACAAAGAAGGTCACACTATTGGTCACATTATAATTTTGATTAGGTGTTGAGTTCATGGGTGCTGATTTTAGTTGAGCTACATACATGATACAGATTTTTTTCTCAGTGAAACGATGAAGGAAATTAGACATAATAATTAGCATAATGATTACTTGGGGGGATATTTCATTGCACTTTGCTGACTGTAGCCCATAGCTTGCTGCCTTGCATGAAGGAGACACCTTTACTATTGGCCGGTTGACAAAACTGCAGGTAGTCACTTTATCGCTGATGGTTATACTATAAGGTTGAGATATTGCCTCTTCTGTTTTCTGTTTTTTATGTCCCCATTCCCAATATCATGAGTATAGAGACAGCTTGGGCTTTCCTGGGGTTTCTCCTGAGAGGCATGGGCTGGGCTGCAGCTGACTCTTCAGTGTCTCCTTGTTTTGGATGTCTAGTCCCTGGGATGGGGCACAGAGTGCAGTCATAAAGTGTTCCATGCGTCAGTGTTTTTAACCCAGTGGTAAAGTGATGGTTCAGGACTGGAGGTGCTGTTTAAGTTAGAGCAGTGCCTGGGTAAAGTGTTAACAACTTGAAGCTGAGAGGCTGGGGAATGAAACCATCTGAGGTTTTAGTTGGAATCCACGGTCCTGTGTTATTTTTCCCAAGCAAGTTTTGGGCACTGTGGCTTTATTCCTGGAAATGAGGATTTGGAATTAGGTTTCCTGGTACAAAATACCTTCTTTGATCTTTTGGAATGAAAACTTGGTCTTTTCCCAGCCCCACACCCCACTGTGGCCAGTTCTAGTTCAGAAGATCCAAAAGGAAGATTGACCTCTTTTTTATTTTACTTTATTTTTTGAAAAAAGAGAACAACTATTGGTGATAGAATGTACTTGTTTGTCCTGCTAGGTTAAGAATCAGAAGCCCCAAACTAGGGTTGGTCTGCCGAAAAGGACTCTGTTGGAAAGAGAGACTCTGTTGGAAAGAGGTTTACAAAGTTGGTAAGGCTGGTGCATCCTGGCTTTTAGTTGAGACGAGGAAGGTGGTTTTGCCGCCTCAAATTAACTAATAAGAGACTCACAAAATGGGGAGAGTCTGAGGATGTAGCCAAGTGGTTCAAGTCCCAGCATAACTGCTATTTGAAAATGGGGGCAGAGAGAAGAAAACTCAGCTTCCTTGGTAAAAAAAATAAAAAAGTACATCCACCCTCCCCCAATATTCAGAACCATTCTCCAGGCAGACTTGGGAATCAGAACTTGTTTCTGAGTATCTTCCCAGATCCTGAGAGCTTTGTTTGCCAAAGTTTCCACTGCTTCATTGTTTGACTTTGGGGTTTTCGGTCTCTGACCAGCATTCCGCTTTGCCCATTAGGGTTGCCTCACTGTTTACTCTGGCTGTTTGGCCTTTATTTCAGAGACAGGGAAAGGCATTTGCCATGGCAGTCTTTCTAAGTTCTCTGGAGATACATGTGGTAGCTGAAGGTGGTTTGGGGGGCTGGGGGGAGGGGTAGGGAAGTGACCATAGATTGTTTTTTGGGGAGGGATAGGGTAAGTGGCCATAGCACAGGTGTCCTGATAGATCTCAGAGGCTAGAACTTGACCCATAGTAAGGCCTGACCTTGACTGATCCTGTTCTCCTTTGCCTTTCTCTTTCTTTGGGGAAGGTCAGACCCTTCAGGGGTCTGAGTAATCTCATCGCAAGGAGAATGCCTCTTGCTTTTCTCAGCATTATGATTCTTATAATATTGTATCAGCCATATTTCTCCTCTCGGGCCTCCATTCATCTCTTCACCATATAGGACTGAGAGTTATTCATCTTTCCCAATTGTATTACTTCCATGTGATTCATTCCCCTTCACTGACTTAAACGTCTTGTTGTCTCACGGCTGCCTTGAGGGCAAGGACTATTTACATCTTACTCATCTTTTGTGTATTTCATAGATCTAACCCAACGATAAACCATACAACCAATACTGTTTTTTTTTTTTTTTTGATAAATTTTAAAGAACATTTATTTTAACTTTATGAATTTGTGCATTTGTGTCTCTGTGTGGGATTATGTGCATGAGAGAGAAGGTGCCTCCAAAGGCCAGAAGAGGGCATCTGATCCTCCAGAGCTGGAGTCACAGGGGGTTGTGGGCTGTCTGATGAAGATGCTGGGAATCAAATTTGGGTCCCGGGTAAGAGCATTCTATACTGTTAGGTGCTGAGCCTTCTCTCCAGCAATGGTGAATGTTTTTAATTCTTAGAGAATGAATGGATAACTGCATGTTATGGGTGGAAAGGAACTGTGTCATTTAAGAAAAGGGAACAGTGCAGAGAAGACAACAAACTTTATACACGGTCTCTAAGAGTGGATGGCAAGCAGGCGGAAGATACTCCAGGTGAGGAAATTGTGTTTGGTATACCCACCCTCCAGTTTTTCTCTGTGCTGATAATTGAAGCCAGGGCCTCACTCCTGACAATGTGCTTGACTGTTGATTGTACTGTAGCTTGTATTTAGTAAATGCAGCAAATATTTATTGCATTCTTTTCAGTATATATTTCTTTTCTCTTTGTGAGAAGGTCAAGGAGACATGTCTATTCAGGGGAAGAATATTTCAATCCATTTTTTTTGTTGTTGTTGTTTCTATCACAGCAAGGAATCCTGCGTTAATGTGAGACTCAGACACTTGATGAATTGAGCCCTTTATTCTGATTTTTCTCTTGCTGCAAGAGTGCCTTCTGAAGGAATTGACGTTGAGAACAGAGTGGTGGCCAGGGCTTATGTCAGAGGTGAAAGAATGTGCTGAATCTCTTTGAAAAGTGGATAGAAGTCAAAGTAAACTCCCTTTTTACCAGGTTTTAAGGGCTGGATTGGAGTGGACATAACTACTGGGCAGTTTGGTGACCCATGAAAGCCAGTCTCGGCCATTCGTGGTTATAGTGTGGCATGGCTGCCATTGAAAAACAAGATTGCTCCTGGTTTTGCCCCTGTTTTAGCTGATGGAAGACTTAGCTGATGGAACTACTAAAAACACAACATTGAGTTTTATAAGAAATGAACTGATGGGGTAAAGGACTGTGTGGCACTTGATGCTGGGCAGGCTTGGATGGTAGAGGTGATGCCATTTGGAGTGTGCATTCTGTGAGTACCATGTGAAGAAAGGACGTTTGGGGATAGAGGAGTGGTTGAGATGGTGATGATGTTGCAAGCATGTACTGCATCTTATTCGCCTGAGGCTCTTCTTAGGGAAACTATAATGTAGTCGACTGCTGTCCCAGGGTAATGTTGCTTGTGAGTGGACACCACTAGCAGTGCCAGAGCTCTTGCATTTGTGTCTCTTTCCTAGATTTTAGGGACTTAGACAAGACTGTTACACCTAGGAATAGTGAACAGGAAGAGAAAGGACAGGTGACTATCCAGAGTGACTCTTACCTTTCTCTTTCCAAGAGAAAAGTAGTGAGGGACAAATGGACAGAATGCTGTTCTTCATGTGGTTTTTAAATGTGAAGATTTTGAGCCATTGTGGGCAAGGGGGGCCAGAGTAAGCATCTCACAAGTGTGGTCCAGAGAGAGATGGAGCAGCTCGTTCTGGAGATAGAACATTAGATATAGAAACATAAATGTTGAGTGTCAGTGTTTTCCAAAAGACTCCTGACTCACAGAGAGACATCTTTCATTATGGTCTGGTACACACACACTTACACATATGCATATTAGAAATGAAGTGGAATTACAGGTTTCACTAGACTATATTGTAATGCTTTCTGATTTCTATTCAATTTTTATTAAAAAATTCTGATCTCTATCTACTAAATTGATTTCAAAACTTGCTAATGGGTCCTAATCAGCAGTTAGAAAAAAAAAAAGTGTTCTGTTTCAGGTATTGTGAAAATTAGCCTCAATTTGTTTATTGAATAGTTGCTAATGTGAATGAGTATTTTGTCAGGTGTTTTTATTGGGAGAGGAGGCATCTGTTTTAGTCATTCTACAGAAAGCCTCAACCTCTTTCCTTCTCCCCGACCCAAAGTTTTGCTTTTTCTCAAGTCAGATCAAAAGGACTAACGGGGACTTTGTTGAGCCCCATTGGCATCAAAGGTGGGACTGATTAATTTAAACTGTGCCAGAGACCTACCTCCCTGTTTATGGAGATCATATTTGAGTAAGATAGTTGCTCTCAGTTGAAGAGGCAAGCGAGGGTACCCTACCTGCTCACACTGAAAAGTGGAGAATGCAGTTTGGACATTGACTCCATGTGTTATTTGGAAATGAACAATGAGAGGCTGATGGGGATTGGTACTGTCATAAGCCATTCACCTGCTGTCATTGTCCTTAGGAGTGAAATGCTTGCCCATTCTTGCTCTTTTACATTTGGCCTCTCAGCTCTTCCTTTATTGATCATTCATCAAGTCTTCCTGTACTTGGGCTGAACACATCTGGTAAAAACAGATGTGAAGGTGTCCTTGAGGAGAATTCTACATCTGCTAGAAGAGGCAGAGTGCTAAGGATCTTGGTCATAAGGTCTAGAGAGATACGATCAGCCCCGACACTTTTGAGGAGGTGGCTGTTTGACTAGCCTTGGAAAGAGGTGCCATTTTGATGTTATCATTGTGGCAGTCATTTTTATGTTCGTAATTGTGAAAGGGGAAGCATGGCAAATGGTGCTAGTACCTAAGAAGTAGTAGGTTTTCTGTAGGAACCAGGTTGTATACAGTGTCAGTTGGACACATTTTCAATCATTGGATCAGATTTTACATCTTGAGATGCCATATCTCAGGAGAACATCCGAGACCTGGGAAAACAAGGAAGGTACAGTCCCAGCAATGTACTTTGGCTGTGTGGAGTAAGCAAGGGGAGAAGCAGAGGAAGAAGTAAGACGGGGGTAGTGTGGTACCTTGTCATGGTGTCCTGGGATACCTGCTGAAGGCTAAGATAATGCCTGGAAAGCAGGCTGTTGGCTATGGCTATGGTAGCATTGATAGACTTGTTGTTTAACTTGCATAAAACCCTGGGTTTGATTCCTAGCATTACTCAAGCTAGGTGTGCTGGTCCAGGCTTGTAATTCCAGCACTTGAGAGATAGAGGGAGGAGGACCAGAAGTTCAGAGTCATCCTCACTTACACAGGGAGTTTGATGGCGGCCTAGGATACATGAGACCCTGTCTTAAGAAGCTAGAAGGGGATCTGGCAAGCCATACTTGTGTCCCCTCATTTAATACTCATATCTACTTGAAGCAACTTCTGCTAGCCTTGCTGTGCAGAAGGAGAGACTAAAACCCATGGCACAGCATGGAAGGCCTGAGGTCACACTTCTGGACTTGAACCCAGGCTACCAACCAACATCACCATGTTCTTAAGTAGCAGGGAAAGGTAGTAGTGGAGACCGGTTCCCAGGCTAGTGTGCCTCAGGGTTTTGCTCTGGTTTGATGCAGTGTTTAAAACATTTCTTAAAAGTTTGCCATGATTGAAAACGAGGCCCTTTCCCATTAAGACAGCCCAGCTTCTATTCATTTTTGTGACTGGCACCCTGTTGCTGTGTGAGCCGCTTGTCTGAGGGGACATGGGTGCTGAGTTCGCCTCTGTCTCAGCTCACCCTGTGTTCCCCTAGACACCAACGTCTGCTGATAGTTACTCCTTATACCTTATTCTTGGACTGGTTTTTAAGACCTTCCTAGCTTACCTTTCCCCTCCTACACACTAGCTGCACTGGTCCTGTAGCTTTGCAAGCCTGAGACCCGCACTCCTTAGTACGTAGGTGATTTGTTTAGTTAGTGAGGGTTTGTTTCTTAGAAGCCAGGAGGAAACAATAATAGTAGATGGGGTAGGATTTTGGTTTTGGGCTGGAGACAGAGTTTATTGACTCGTTCTCTTCTGATGAGCAGGAGGGTGGGATATGAGTCAATGTGTCTGCCCTGTGGAACCTTGGTGGCTGTGGTAGTGGTGTTGATCTTAAAAGACAATGTAAACTTGGCAAGAGGAGCATGCTTGAGATGGGATGAGGTGCTGGTGGAGGAGCAAGGATGTGGTAGAGGTTTCCCTTCAGTCCTGTGAGAGGTTGGGGACAGGGATAGCACCAGACCCCTGGGGGGGGGGGCTTTGGAGCTCTGTCTTTTATTTTGATTGGATCCATATTCCTGCTTGGTGAGAGGATGAATGTGGAGGCTGTCCCTTTTGGGAACAGGAGAAGTGATCTGAGGTGTCCATGACAAATTGAACCAGAGGCAAACAGTTCAGAGTCTCTTATTGACTTTTTTGGGGTCAAGTGTCATGCCTCCCGGGTGAATTAAATGTTTATTCTAATGAAGGAGTAAACTCAACAGTTGCCCACTTTTCTACCTGGGAACTGATAAGCATCTTTTCCTAGACTCAGAGACAGGTGGAGACTCTCTTTGATGAATGGCACCTGTCACTTACACGTGTGCTCTCCTTAGGTGAATTTGATCCGGTGACTTGGGTGCTTTGATTCTTCAACATTTATTTACCTCTGTGGAGGTCATAGGAGAGGAGGCTATTGAGTCCCAGGATGGGGAAAAGTGTCCACGGATTAAGACTCTCGGCTGAGGTTTTATTCTGGCTTCTAACTAGCTAAGAATGAAATGCCCTTTGACAAATTCAGAGTAATCCATATCCCCACCTCCACCTTGCTTGCTTCAGATTCCATTCAACTTCCAGTTTCTTTGTTACCTGGGTCCACCTCAGCATCCTGGTCTTCTTTCACCTGCTTGCCTTTGGATCCCCAAAGGTCTCACTGGTCAGGACATTCTATCGACAGGTGGGGCAGCTCTTGCTCAGATGTCGAGCTTGGCATGGAAATCTTCTAGGAATAAGTTTATTTTGACACTTAACTCCTTTTAATATATATCATAGTAAAATGTATCTTTATTTTATGTCCCATGTGCACATTGATAGGCGTTTCTATACATGAGCTTCCTTGTGTTTGGTTGTTCCTTGGATATCGGTAGTTTCTGTTTGTGAATACAGGTACACGACTCAACATACAAAGGAAGAAAGCACACAGTAGAAAGTGGCTTTTACACTTCCGCCTTCTGTTTTCTTCTAGTAAATAAAGGAAAGACATCAACAGTCAGAGGAATTGTTGCAGGCAACTGCATCTCAGTGTGATGGTACTTGCCTAGCACAGGAGAGACCCCAGCTTCACGCCCCAGCATCAAAAAGAAGGAAAAAAAAATCCAAGTTCGAGGGACTTATTCCAAAAGCTGTTGTGTGTATGTGCATAGGTTCTTCTAGCTGGTCTACCTTGTCTGGCCCCAGTGGGAGAGGAAGCACCTAGCTATGTAGAGACTTGACATGCTAGGGTTTTGGGGTTGGGGAGGGGGATACTCATCGGGGCTCTCACCTGCTCAGAGGAGAAGGGAACAGGGGTGGTGGAGAAGGATTGTGGAAGGGGGTGACCAGGAAGGGTGCAGTGAGTGGAATGTAAAGTGAGTAAGTGAAAAAGTAAATATAGAAAAAAAAGCAAAAGAAAAATCCAAGTTGTTTATTCTCTTAGCGATAACATTTAATTACGTTTACAGTCATATGGTGGCTTGTTTGTTGGAGATGGAGTCTTGCCATGGTTCCCAGGCTGGACTGGAGTTCTTTTGGCTCAAGCAGTCATTTTACCTTAGCCTCCTAGGTAGTGGGGACTTCAGGTGTACACCACTGATCCGACGGCAAATATGTTTTTGTTTCTATGTGTGCTTGTTTTTTGTACACGTTTCTGTGCTGTACCTTTTTTTTTTTTTTAACTTAACAAGTCTTGGAAAATTTCCTTCGTTAGTATGGACAAAGTAGCTTTTTATTTATTTACGTAGCTTTTGGCTTTCAGTTCTGAGGGTTCAACCCAGGCCTTCACTCATCCTGAGTGTCTAGGTGAGCACATCTCTGCACTCTGTCTCCCACCCAGTCTCCTGCTTTAGAAGGCCTTTCATTATGCACTATAATTTATGTGATCATTATTTCAGATTTTGCTTTAGACGATGTTGTGCGTTGTAGTATCTCAGCGACTGAGTGTATGTATGCAGAGCTGCAGTGACTGTTTTTAGGTGCGCTGTGGCATTGACTGTGTTTATGTATGCCATCCCCCACCCCACTGCCATTATCCATGGTTCTGTTTCATATTTTGGTTGCCAGCGTTCAACTGTAGTCTGAAAATATTTCATGGGAAGTTCCAGAAATAGTTTGAAAATGTAAAACAACTTCTATTATACTATGTTATAGTCATTATTCTGCTTTATTATTTCTGTTAATCTTTTCTTCTGTCTAGTTTGTTTATTTTGCTTTACCATAGGTGTGCGTGTGCATAGTAGGGACAGCGTAGTTTATGTAGGTTTCAATACTCCCCATTGAAAGCATCCATGGGGTGTCTTGGAAAGCACTCCCTTGAGGGTGGGTAGCATCACTGTACATTGAGTGTCTGCGTCTGGCTAGCTTCACTTACTAATTCCCATCCTGTACATCTGGGAATAAATACCAAAGATTGCTATTTGCTTTGTAAATTTCATATAGGCTGCAGCCCAGATCAGCCTTTTCATTTGTGTCGGGAAAGCACAATGCACAGTGAGAGCTAAGGGTCCAGAGACCCAGCCCTGTCTGTTTTTGCTGAAAGCCAGTTATGTGGTCACAGAAAGTAATTTTCTTTTCAGTGTTTTCCTGTCTGTCAAGAAGGGCAGAGGCTTGGTTCTTCCTAATGTTAAATAATTCTCTAGTTTCTCTTTTTTGGTCTTTCCAGTAAGTGGAGTCTGGCGATTTTTTTTTCCATGTACGTTTGAGTCTGTGAATAACTGTGGGCTTTGGAAGCCTTGCAAACCACAGCTTTACTTTGATTGTTTTAAAGTGCCATGTCTGCCTATGCTTTATGTTAAAAGCAGAGCTTATACGGCTGATGACTGATTTTTTTTTTTTTTTTAATATTGTGAGTGGTAAGTAAGCATTTAGTGACCAAGAAACTCAGATAGTCAGCTCTTTATTATTGATCACAGATAGAGACAATGGATTTTTATATGTAGGGAAAATGTTTTATTTTTAATAGCTTAAAAAAAGCAGTAGGCTGGTGATGGACAGTCTATAAGAAACAGCGAAATTTTATTTATGATTATGGAGCAGACAAGAGGGGATTGCTTCTGGTCACTCTGTAAGATGGAGAAGATAAAATTAGGTTATTTTTGAAATATTTGGTCAGATTTCTTTTCCTTGGTGGTACTGGGGAGAGAGCCCCAGGACCTGTGTGAGCCAGGAAGTACATTACTAGGACTTCATCACTGGTTTTGGTAACACCATTGCACTTCTTTGCACTTCCCAAGCTAGACATATCTAAAAATTTAAACACAGAATAGTATAAAATTCACGTTTGTTCTCTCTACTGCATTTTTTTTTCTTTAGAATTTATGCTCTCCAGTCAAAGACTGTGCGTGCCTTTTTCATTTGATCCACTTGGGAATTTCTGAATTGCTAATATGAAGTTTATTTCTAGAGCATTTTTGAGCCCTTGATTGACTTTTATTTTGCATTTACTAAGCCTCTTTCCATATACAAATTAATTCATTTAGCTATAGACTAGTAAAAACAACAAAACAAAACAAAAACAAAAATTAAGAACAAGTCTTCAAGTCTCTTTAGAAAGTGGAATTGTATGTAGTCACTAAAACTATGACTTTAGGTGAGTCTTCATGGATACACTATACATTTTTGGGGGGAGTCAGGGTCTCCATATGTAGTGTTAGTTGTCCTGTAACTTGCAGTAATCCTCCTGCCTCTGTGTTCTGTGCTGAGATTATAGGTGTTTGCCATTATGGCCAGTTCTAAATCACAGTTTAAATTTTCCTTAGTACTTTTTAGATGTATGGTTATGAAGCTCTGCCATAAGGGGGAAAAGAGCTACCTGGGAATATACTGTACAGTAGCATACCCCATCAGGGCCGTGGGGCATGGATGATTGGGAAGGGACAGTCTTTAAACACAAGCAAGTGGAGTCAATACCAGAACACTGTGTTACCCCCATCATGTAGCATTAAAGGTGGCTGATAATGGTGTGCCACAGTACTGTGGCCTTTGCGCTTGCCATCTCTGTAGGGTGACAGCTTTTATACCTACTTTAGGGTTAAATTATGATCCTGGAGTGAGTCACACTTTTGAGAGGCTGGTTTTAGTTTCACAGGTTGCAAGTTTAGTAGATCTGGTGCAAGTGTCTAGTTGTTAACTATTGACACTTTCCAAAGGCTGTTTTAAGTGGGATATGCCACCCGTGATTTTGACAACCGTGACTGCTTTGAGCCTGCTCTGGAACTCTTCACAGAGGTTTGTTTAAACCTCACCTTGTCGGATGGAGATTCTCAGTGAAGAGGATGCAGGGGACTTGGAGGGGAGTGTGCTTCACGTTCCACTTCGACTGTTGATTTTCAGTCTGTTAAATGTTTATCTGATGATTATCTGGGTTGACTTTTCAAGAAGCCTGAGAGTTTCGTCTTATGTTTTGTACAGTGGCAGACAAACAAGCACAGGAATGAGACTAATCTCTTTTGATTTGACTCTTTGAAGGTGACAGAGAATCTCCTGCCGAGGGTCCCAGTCATGGATGTCTACATCAGCAGACTTGTCCCTTTATGGTTCCCTCCCTTTCTGGGTTTTGTTGTTGTTGTTTGCTTGTTTGTTACTGTTGTTTGAGACAGTATCTCCCATAGCCTAGGTTGGCCTCCAACTCTTTGAAGTCTAGGACCTTGAACTCCCAATCCTCCCTGGGATTTTTTTCCTCTGGGCCCAGGTTGGCTTTGAATTCATAATCCTCTTGCTTCAGCCTCCATCGCTGAGATTATAGGCATAAACCACTGTAGCAGCCTGCCCTCTTTTTCTGTCTCCCTCTTTCTTTGCTCCACCAGCTTTGTCTTCCCTCTTCTGTCTTTCTGTCCTTTGCTTCCATGTCAGAGGTAGAACCCAGGGTCTTGTTCACTGTAAGTAGATGCCCTGCCACCGAGCAACTCCCCCAGTCCCAGCCCTGTTTTCTTGGGGCAGGCTCTTTTTCCGGCTTTTTCCGGCTGGCTAGTATCTCCTTCCACGAGTAGCTACCCAGCTAGTCACTGAGCATGGTGACACAAAGGCTATTGGAAAGCTCAGCTGGGTAGAGGCAGACAACAGAGTCCCTGCATGTGGCTGTAAATGAGAAGTCATGCTGGGGAGTGGGCTACTGCTTAAGAGAGAGTCAAGGGTCACCTTCCAGGGTAGGGATGTTTAGGAGCTGCTCCTGAAGGTTCAACAGCAAGTTCTCAGGTAGCCAAGGGGCCATCCAGGCAGAGGCTTTGGGGGTGGGGGTGGGGTGGACAGCCCCCCATCAGCCTTAAAAGTAGACCTAAACAGAGTCCCTTTTTAAAGTGAGTACTGGTGGGATCAGAGATGGTGCCAGTGGCGTCATTAGAAACACAGAGGCTTGGGTCTGTTTACTGGGAATCCTGCTGAACTGGACCCAGCTTCTCATTGCTATCAGTAGGTGATTTGAATGCTTTTAGGAGTCAGATGAGTTGAGCAGACAGCCAGTGGGAGGGGACAAACACCTGCTAAGGGGTTTTGATTTTATTTATTATTTTTTTTTAAGTACAGGCTTGATGATGCAGAAATGATACCAGATTCACATTTTCTAAATGTTGGTGTGTGTGTGTGTGTGTGTGTGTGTGTGTGTAACAGTATGATGTGTCCACATGATTTGTGTATAAGCCAGAGGTCAGTGTATAGTGTCTTTTTTTTTCCCCGTTGCTCTTCACGTATATGTTTTGAGATAGAGTCTCTCACTGAATCTCAAGCCCTAATTTGGCTGATCTGGCTATCTGGTGAGCTTCCGGTGAGCTTCAGGGAATCTTCCTGTTCCTGGAGCCCCAAGGCGGGATTTAAAGGCCTGTGTTGCCCACATCTGGTTTTTATGTGGGTGGGTTCTTGGGAATCTGAACCCAGGTCCTGTGCTTGCATAGCAGACAGTTTACTGAATGAGCCCTCCCTGCCCCCCCCCCACCCCCCAAATGCTTCTTGAAACCTAAAACAGGCAGCAAGTTGGCTCAGCAAGTAAAAGAAAACTCAGGGACCTGGATTCTGTCCCTTGACCACATGTTGGAAGAGGGAACTGACAACATAGTTGTTCTCTGACCCCCACATATATGCTGTGGTATATTCTCTCTCTCTCTTCTCTCTCTCTCTCTCTCCCCTCTCTCTCTCTCCCCCCCCCCCACCCCACCCACACACACACACACACACACACACACACACACACTTGTGCACACATACTAGTTGTCCATTTAAAAAAAATTAAAATCAGGAACTTAACTGATATCCAGGGAGTTCCACTAAAAGGTCCTCAAATAAGTGTGAGAAACGCATTGTCTCAGACAGCGTAGAAGGTACGTTGGAGTTCCAAAGTATCTGTGATGAGGAAAATCATTAACTTAATCACTTCTACTGGGACATCCCTGGGGTCTTCCAAATTTATTCCACAGAGGAACCCAGTGCAGCTGTTAACACTGCAGGCTTAGCGGACTGCCTTCTGCTGAGTACTTTCTGGGAAAGCCAGCCTTGCTTTGCCGACTCTCAACACTGCCTTATCTGTGTTGGGAGGCCAGCTGTCTGGGCTTGCCTGGGAATCTAGGATGTCCTGGGATATAGGACTTTCAGAATTAAGGTCCGGAGCCAAGGCTGGTGCTCTGATTGTTTACCATACATAGGAATTTTCCTTTTCTCTTAAATACCAGCCGGAGCCACATTCTGATGGAGTGGTTCCCAGCCTTGTCTGCATCCCTGTGCCCCATCCCAGTTGCTGAGCTTCTGACTAAATTGGTCTGGGATACCATGGAATGTTTCGAGGGTCCCCAAGTCATTCTATCATGTATGAAAGTTGTTCAAAGCAATTAAATGTGTGGAAATGCAGTCTTGATGTGCCACTTATGGATTTATTTTAATATGCAATAGAAAAAGAACATTATCCATTAAAAAAGAAAAGAGCCAAAATGCCACTCAGCAGCATGTGAGAGAGGGCGGGGGTGGGGAGATCATCAGTCCTCTGTGCTTTGCTCTGTCGGAGGGATGGCTGGTTGGAAAGGCAATGAGGAGCACCTGGGAGTCTGCTTAGCAATGTGAGTGGCCCAGCAGCATTGTAAAGGCCTTTTGGAATGCTGAATTGTGGAGATACAGCATCTCACAGGTAAGGATCTGGGAGGGGGTGGAATCTGGAGTAATTAGCTGTCAGTGAACACTGAAAGGTGACTTGGACTGCTGCCGTAGGGGCACTTGGTAGAACTGTCCAGAATGAACTCAGAGGACCAGCACCCGGGCAGGGAGAGATAAGCACATACCCTAGTACAAGCAGCAGGGACGTTTGAGTGGGGATCTCATTCTGCAGGGAGAAAGGTCAGAGAGTAGCTCTGTCCTGGGGTCTGGCATGAGTGTCTGGGGCCAGCTGGGAGGTGGCTGGAATGCTAGGGAGGGCACTGTGGGCCACCTGATAAACTCACACCCAGGAGCTCAAGAAGCTAGTGTGTGTTGGTCATTTGGGAGGTCCTTGTGATATTTCTATAGACTCAGCATGAAGCCAATGAAGTTGTCCTGTGCTGAAGAGGAGGAAGAGGAGGAAGAGGAAGAGGAGGAAGAGGAAGAAGAGAAAGAGGAGGAGGAGGAGGAGGAGGAGGAGGAAGAGGAGGAAGAGATGGTGGTAGAGGTGGTAGTGGCTAGCTAGAAGTAAGGACTTGAAGTTTTTTATTAAAGAAAAGGCCCAAGGTGATACTTTACTTCAGGAGATAAGCCCTGGCCTGTTGAGTAGACACCAGCTTATTCACAGAGACCACTTTTTAAGTAAATACATAAGGGGTGGTCAGATAAATCACAGGAGATGTCTGAGCCCCTCAGGACTCCATGAAGTTTGTTGTTGCTTTTTTGTTTATTTTATTTTTTTGCTTTTCTTCCCCCCTCTCCCCTGAAGTTTCTCTTGTCTTTCCCTGGACACAACAATGGCAAGATCAGAATTTACGTGTTTAGAAATGTCTTTAAGGGTTCTTTTTATGGTGGTGATAAGATAAGGTGTGATAAGAGTCCAACCTTTGTTCACGTCCCTGACTTCTGGAAGCGCTTTGGAGCTTACCCAGAATGTGGCATTGGTGACCCTCTGAGGCACCTCGTACAGGAAGCAGGGCAGACAATAGGATTATTCCACTTTTCAGGGAAGGGATGCCTTGGAGTTTAAATATAGTAAGGACTTGGTGATGAGTAATGGTTTTCAGGCTGGGTCCAGGTGGAAATCTGACTTCTGGTATGAGATATACATATAGACATGCACATACACATACATATACATAACTCCATTATATTAATGGGGAGTATGTTGGGAATTTTTTGTTTTTTGTTTTTTGTTTCCAGTTAGTTTATAAATCTCCAAGGTCAAGACCAGCGTTCAGTGTCTGTAGTTGAGTTTTTTTATTCACTTACCCACTCACTGCCTCTCTGAGACATTGGGCAGTGTGGGAGGGGTAGATAGAGGGGGACTGCCCACTCATAAGATGTTTCCTGTTACCTTTGAAAGATAGAGTTGCAGGAATCCAACAATAGGATGCACAGAGGCATCATGGATCTTGTAGGTTGAACCGTGTCATAACTGGACCATGCAATTATTCTTGAGTTTGGTCCAGTGCTATCATCTGTCTTGGGTGTTTTCTAAACATTAAAAATACCTGGCCTTTGTCACTCTGTTTTGGAATACCCTATTCAGATGTTTTGGATTTATAAGGAAGCTGTGTCCAATAAACCCAGTATAAGTTGAAAATATGCAAAATCAAAATGCATTTTAACTCGGTAACATCTTAGTCTAGCCACACGATATGCTATAGAGCATCAGCCTTAAGCTTGAGGCTGAGAAGGGTAGAAGTAACTGTTCATATATTATTATTCTTGGGAAGGATCACAATTTACATTAAATCAAAACCAAAAACTAAACTAAAACAACAACAACAACAAGAAAACCAAAACCAAAAAACAAAACAAAACAAACAAACAAAAAAACCAAACTGCTTTGTTGCTTTGTAGGGTGTGTGTGTGTGTGTGTGTGTGTGAGTGTGTGTGTGTGTGTGTATGTGTATGTGTGTGTGTGTGTGAGTGAGTGAGTGTGTGTGTTTACTTGCCTGCAAAGGCACATCTGTAGAGATCAGAGAACAGCTTTTCAGGAGTCAAGTTTCTCTTTCAAGCACAGGTTTCAGAGATTGAACTGAATGCCTTTACCTACTCAGCTACCTCACTAATGTCCCACTTTTGCATCTTTTCTTTTTTCTTTTCATTCTTTTTCTCATTCTTCCTCCCTCCCTCCCTTCCTTTTTCTTTCTCCTCTTCCACCTTCCTCCCTTCCTTCCTTTTTTCCTTTCTTTCTAGGCAGAGTCTCTTTCTCTCTGTGTAGCCTTGGCTGTCTTGGAGCTTGCAGACCAGGATGGCCTCAAATTCACCAAGAGCTGCCTGCCTCTGCCTCTTGACTGCTAGGATTAAAGGCCTGTGCCATCCTGTCTGGCTTTTTTTCTTTTCTTCTTCGTGTTACTTTTTTTCAGATGGGGCCTCATTTTGTAGCTTTTTGTTGAGCAGGCTGGCCTTGAACACACAGAAATCAACCTGTCTCTGCCTTCCAAGTGCTGGATTAAAGTTGTGCACCACCTGGCCTCATGTTAAAAGAAGTACTATTCGTGTGTCTTAGGTATGGGTAGGTGTATGCATGCCATGGCAGGCATGTGGAGATCAAAAGGTAACTGTGAAGTCAGTTTGTCTCTTTCCCCCTGTAATGTGGATTTCAGGGATGAAACTCAGATTACCAGCCTTATGAGGCAAGTTCTTTTACCCAGGGTCTCCTAGATTCCCGTTTCTAAGTGTGGGTAATATAGGATTTATTAATTGCACATATGTTTCATCCTACTGTAAAGTAAAACAAAAATCATTAAGTCAAGCCATCATAAACCAGAGTGTGTGTGTGTGTTCTTTGTGTAGAGGCTGCCTCCATATGAGAGCCTCTCACAAACTGTGGAGCAGGGACAAGCACAGAGATGCGTGAACGTCTCCCCCTCCCCCACCGACTCTGGACTCTAACTGACCAGCAAAGCCTACTGTGTTCAGTATGTACTTCCTGATCGGGTCATGGATACCCAGGGAATAGGTGAGGATGGCGGCGGGTTGTTATTGCAGTGCGTTGTCTCCTTTTTAATCACAGTGAACCACTTTCAAGTTTTTATTTTTTTTTTTATTTGTGTTTTCCCGATGAGTCATTAAATCCACAATATTAGGATTTGGAGAAGGGAAGTGATGAGAGAATAGAGAAATGGAATCCCAAAGTTAGAACAAGAGACAGAGGTTTGGATTAGCGAGGAGGGGTTTTAACTGAGCAGTAAACAGTTGAAAGTAGGAAAACATCCCTTCTGGGAAGCTGGAGATGTGCAGAGGAACTTTCAGGAGAGCACACCAGTGGGGCCCGATGATGAGGTGGTAGGGATTCAATCTACACTCTTAGAGGAGAATACTGTAGGCTCTTTTCCAATCTTAATTACAGCCACAGGATGACAAAAGCCTGTAATATCTTTTCTGCCTCTACTAAGGGCTGGTAGAGTGCAGTCTCTCTTGTGTAATTCAGTTTGCACTGCAGGGTTTTTATTTATTTATTTATTTATTTATTTATTTATTTATTTATTATTTCTTAGGATATCCTGGATTGAGGAGAAGTCATAAAAACTAGACTCGTTTTCTTGTGTTCCTATTAAAGTCTCAGACGGTTTCGTGATGCAGTAAGGAACGTCTTAGTCACCAAGGAGATCTAGGAGGATGAGTTAATGTTTGGTCATCAAAAGATGTGCCGTTAAGAGCTTATTTCTTTTGGGAGGAGCAAAGGGTAAAATATGAGTCAGACAGACTGTAAAGTTATTTCCCTTTGCTTGGTTCGGCCACCCTCCTGTGGAAAGATTACAGGCCTGGCAAGGACAACTCAGAAGATGATGCTTGCTGCCATTTGGAGTGGAAGAGTTCTCCCCAAACTACCCACAATCCTCTATCACAGCAATGATTCGGAAGAGATTGGCATTTTATCTTAGTGTTTTCACACTGTAGCTCAAACCGGCCTAGGACTCACGAAGTACCCCACATTGGCTTTGAACCTGAGCTAGTCCTGCCTCAGCCTTCCTTGTATTGGCATTCCAGGTACCAGCCACCATGCCTGGCATGTCTGATGATTGGGGATACATGTGAGTTTATTTACAGAACAGGCTATAGTTGGTTTAAAACCCTCAAAGTCCCATTTTTTATTCTGACTGGGACAATGTTCCCCTTTGTGATAAGCCATTGAAAGGGGCTGGTTCTTCTGTAATTCTGGGAGAGTATAAAGTTTGTTTTGTGGATAAAGACACTTTCACTGCACTTGATGTGTGCTAGTCCCGTGACAGAGTCATTGCTCTCTCTGTGCCTGCTGTTGGCCCCTTGATGAATTCTGTTATTTTTATTTTTAACAGTATTTTTATTTTTTGTAACTCATCCTGACTTGGAATGTACTATGTACTTTAGGTTGGCTTTGAGATGACAAGAGATCCTCCTGCCTCTGTCTCCCTGGTATTGAGATTCAAGCTGTGTGTTACTACACCTGGAAATAAGTCAGATCAGGAAAAGATAACTAGAAATATATGTCTGCAGATAGAATGATTTTTTTTTTTTAAGATAGGGTTTTTTCTGTGTGTAACAACCTATCTTGGAACTGACTTTGTAGACCAGGCTGGCCTTGATCTCACAGACATCCATCTGCCTCCGCCTCCCACCTGCTGATATTAAAGTTGTGAGCCTCTGTCAGGCTAGAATGAAATGGTAATAAAAAATGCTTCATTCTTTCTTTATTTTCGGTCTGTTTGACTCAGGTTTTTTAACTTTTCAACTTTTCCTTGATCTCTGAATACTATGTTTCAGGTTCTGTGCTAATGACACAAGGCCCAGAAGTGCTATTCCTGGCTCTAGGAGAATTCTTGGCTTAGTGAGGGAGCCTCATGAATAGGTGGCTAGACACAGTTTAGCCAGTACAGAAGACGTGCTATGTGCAGCAGAGATGCAAGGGGGAAATACCTACTCACTTTTGGGAAAGTAAGTAGGCAGGGTCCTGACAGGGCGGGTGTTAAGGTATTAAGACTTTGGGTATTAATCTTGCCTGGTGATGTAAGGAAGGGTACTTAAGCATGGAGAGCATTCCACACAGCGGTGGAGGGCATAGGGAGAAAACATGGTGCACTCTGGTAACTTCAGATAGTTTAGTTAAACAATAGCTTACAGTGTGTGTGTGTCCTAATGACTCTGAGCTGGAGAGATGAGGGGATTCCCTTACCAAGACAACTTATTGTTTGCCAAACAATAATGATATCATTCCCAAACTTTGTATCTATTGGGGAGTTGTAGGCAGGGAAGGGATTTGATTAGATTTGAATCTTGGGGTGATCACTAGCACCAGTTTTGAGGGATGGCCTTTTATATAATTTTGTCTATAGCAGGCACAGTGGGACACACCTGTAGTGGGTTGAGGTGGAGGCAGGAGGATTGATACATGTAGATGGGTCTGGTCTCCAGAGAGAGAGACTTAAAGGAAGTAAGTTCTTCATGGCTTCTTTCAGCCACTCAAATCAGCAATCCTTATTTGGAGGTTTGAAGCCTCTGTTAAATAACATGTAAGGGCTACCTGGACAGAGCGCCATGGTAACTGCTGCATCGATGTTCAGATAACAGAGGTGGCAGGATGGTCTAGGATGCCATCAAACTGCTCTGAGCTGAATGCAGTTGAAAGCTTAGGAACTATTTCTGTACTATCATTTTTTTTTTTTAAACTTCCACATTTGTTTTATGTAGCCCAGACTGCTATATTAGGAGGGTCACATTGTCCTACTCTCTGAGTCTGGCTACTAACAGAAATCGGAAATATCTTTCCTGGGTATTATTGCTAGGTCCATGTTCCCTTGCTCTCCGATTGCTACTTGTCATTTAGGACCTCAGTTTTTCTTGCTTTTTAGTTTGGCTGGTCCCATCCATATCAATAGATTGTGTGTGTGTGTGTGTGTGTGTGTGTGTGTGTGTGTGTGTGTGATATCTATCATTTTAAGAAAGATTTGAGTTCTAAACATTACCTTTGATGTAGAAACTTAACAGTCACGTTTCTTCAACTTTTGAAGTCCATGTTAAATCACAATTATAAGAGACTTTGCTATATGCTTGATAAAGTCCCTTACTGGCTAGTGTGGGGGTCTTACTGGAGAAGGATACAGTGCCAATCTTGTATGGCTTTATTGTTCCTTTACAGCTCCTAGGAAGCTACTTTCTATGTTTTGTAAGATCTGCTCCCAAATCTTGGCTGGGACTTTGATTTGACATCTAGAGACTCTGCTGGGATTCTCAGCTTAGTTTTTCTGAAGCATCTAGTGTCTGGTCATTGTGGAAATTTCTTTGTTGACATATATTTCAAATTTTGCAATTTTCTGAAATTGCCTTTCTCTTCTTTTTGAATTTCCGTTTTCAAAGATCCTCTTAATGTTCGTTGTTCGATAAGGTAGCTGCTCACCCCAGTCTACATAGCGATGCTGCAGTCTCTAATGAACCTACTGACTTTAAGTTGAAAGCCATTGCAGGAAACACTGGCCCTTGGAGCAGAAGGTTAAGGTTGACTATTCTGGGAACTGAGAGCAGAGCGTGAAGGAGCAAAATGGCCACAATTCAAGCAGTTAGGCTTCTCGTTATTCTTGCTGGCTCGTACGTGTATATTTGTGGCCTGTGTCTTCTGCTAACAATCAGTCATTTTTGAAAATGAAGTAAATGTGAGTAAATTTATGTGTAGAATACTTTGTGTAATTGTAAGCAGTGTGCCAAGAGTTACTGAACTGAGTTTTGAAAGAAGAACAAACCCTTGAAGTTGGCAGCTTTGACCCGTGACTCTCGTTCTGCTAACCGTGGTAGGTTATCTGCATGCTGAGCAATGTTTGTAGGCTCATTCTGGTGCTCTAGTGTTCTGCATGAACTCTACCTGTATGGATGCTACTATGTTCAAAAAGTTAACCCAAGCACTAAGTGAAGAGTATAAAAATATTTTTAAGTAATTTATGATTTCCATGACTTCCAATATTTTGGGGTTTTTTTTTTTTCTATCAGTTGACTGTATGGAATTTGGAAACAGTGTTCTCAGCACTTCTTCCCTGAAAGAACTGTTTGTTTCTCACCTATAAAAACAACAGGGACAGAAAGTAAGATATAAGCGCTTTAGAGAATATTACAGAAATTTGGCTTCCGGACTTAACGGGATGTGCGGTTAGTGGATTATGTCAAAGGACAAGACATTTTGAGAAAGTGTCAGTCAATCATGGGTGGGAAGTTTAGTCACACGACGAGTTCTGGTCAGGGCAAGTGTGAATGACTGCTCAAGCTAGGCTTGAGCTCTGAGAAGAGAGTCTGTGTGGAATCTGCACGTGCTTGGGTGGTAGAGCAGTGTGACCTGCCAATGGTTTCAGATTATTCTAGATGATCTTTTTCCCTCCTATAATTCATCTTTAAATTGGTTATGGCTAGAAAATCCATAGCCAGCGTTGTTTATCTTTGTCTGATCTTTCTCTCAGTTTCTGACATGCTTCTTTTTATACAGCTGTTCATATAATCTTTCGAATCCACTCATACAAATCCTTGACCAGCCTGTGAGGCAGCCACTTTCCTATATGGAAGAAACTTTTATACTGCTTACATTGACTTTTAAGATAGGCGAGGTTTCCTTTCAAACTTTTGTAGCACATCTTCTTATAATGCAGAAATGTCTCGACTAGACTGCTACAACCCCAGTCAACTCGTCATAGAACATGGCCCCTGAAACTAACTGACATTCATTTGATGATATTCACTGTTAGTGAGTCAGGGCTTGTGTTATGTACAGCGAGGGCATCTATTCTGTCTCATGTCTAGGGCTGCAGCTGGAACATTTGATGACCTGGTCCCTCTGACAGTTCATTTTTTCCATTCCCTCATGTCTGGCTGCTGAATGCTGTCAGTTGAGAGCTCTTGGGACTGGCGACTGAAATACCTACCTACCATGCCTCCACACAGGCTGTGTGAGCTTCCCTAGAACATGGCAGCCAAGAGCAGCTATCTCAAGAGGCAGAAGGTGGGAGGTACAATTTTTTTTTAAGATCTGATCCTGTCACTTCTAGCAGTTGTATTTGTTGAGCTGTCATGGAACGTGGATTCCAGGAAAGTGGGTATCATCCTACCGTGATGGGAGGCAAGCAGAAAATTTTGGTACATGCTCTAAATGGTTACAGCCAAGCTTCCCGTACCTCTTTGTGCCTACCTCAGCTCTCTCCCTGCTTTCCTGTTCTCTTCCCAACACCATCTCTTTCTCCATGAAGCACTTGTATCAAATCTGTTGATGTATCCTACATCATTACTGTCTAGGTCTTTTGTAGTTATTTCTAGTAGACCTCAGAGTCTTCGGATGTAAGAACCAGGTCTCGTTTACCTTTGCATACCTCACGGTAGATAAGTTCCTTGAACAGAGTATTTAGTGTCAAAGCAGGTCTCAAATTTGAGAGCCAGATGGGTTGGGAGTTAGCGGGGGTTGAGTAGGGAATTGTAATGAGCAAATCAAAAGCTTCCCTTGGAAAAGAGATTGTTTCTGATGTTAAAATTTAAAGCTGAAAAAAAAAAAAGACTTCTCTTTGTTATACAGCAAAAGTTCTAAGTCTCCCCTCCTCCCACATTGCCATAAAATTAAGAGAGAGTTGGGTGGGATCTTTTTTTTTTTTTTTAACCACCCTTTTACTAGGTCAATCTTTGACCTTGACATGTAGGTCATGGTATTTATTTATTTATTTATTTTGGAAAACTATTGGTTTTAGTCCATTTACTGGGTCAATTTAGTGAGTAACATCCAAGCTTATAAATAAAAGGAAACAGAAGCTTTGGATAAAAATTCATGTCTTGCAAGGATAAGAATTATTTCATGAAATTTTCAGTTTCAGTTTTATGTATGCATTGCCCGTAATGAGTTGAAATGTAAAATACATCTTTCTATTTTAATTAGAGATAAAAAATTTATCAGAGGCCTTCTGTATAAATGCCTTGTACATTCTAATCTTATGGTTTATTTCTTTTTCTTTAATTCTTTCAAAGTCCTTCCCTAGGAGTTTACCTGTTGACCCCTTCTGATGAGCCCACATGCATTTTTTTTTCTCGATGTTTTGTTTTTTCTTTCTATGTTAGCCATCCTTCTGCCTTCCTCCCTAATACCCTCTTCTCTATTTCTTGTTCGGTGTGGCAAGCACATGACTCTAATTCCAGCATTTTTAGAGACAGAAGGATCGGGAGTTCGAGCCTAGTTTGGATTACAGGAGAGCAGAAATGACCTAAGTTTTCAGTTTGGCATATGCTACTGATTTTCTTCTCACTTGGAGAATTTTTAAACAGCCTTCTGCTCTGAATCAAAAAGGAAGTCAGCTTATTCTCTTTTTGTGTTCATTCTTTTGAGTGTGTGTATATGTGTATGTATGCAGGTACCATGTACATGTATGTACTTGCTTTTGTGGAGTTCAGCAGACAACCCCAGGGGTAGTTTCTCAGGTTAGGACATCCCTCTTTTGAGATAGTTTCTCACTTGCCTTGCTAGGCCGGTTAGCCAGTGAACCCCGTGAAATTGTCTCTACTTCTTCAGAGGTGGGATTACAGATCTATGGTCTTTTAAGCAAACAAACAAACAAACAACAACAACAAACACAAAACAAACAAATATTATGGGCTCTGGGATCTCACTCAGGTCCTCAGGCTTGCAAGACAAGTACTTTACTGACTAAGACCTCTCTTTCTCTCCAGCCCCATCTGGTTTCTTACTGAGACATAGCTCTCACAGAGTACAGTGCACAACATGTTGGCCTGCAACTCAGTGAGTTTTCCCACCTGCATTTGTCTGTGTGAACATTGTTGGGGGAAACAGATTATTCTGAAGTCCTTTTCAGAGCAAGATGGGTGTGTGACTATATAGGTAGATTTTCTCTGATTGTTTTCTTCGAAATGTCTCCCAGTCTCCACATCTGTAGTTTTTCTTTCTGTAATTTCAGTTATTGTGTGTTATCTTAAGGCCCCAAATAATACAATGAAAAGTCCTGGAAATAAACAATTTCCGAGTTTAAAATTGCTTGTTGTTCCAAACAGTGTGAGAGCATACGTTCTACTGATCCATCCTTTTTGAGACAAGCCTTGCTCCTTTGTGCAGAGTTTCAGTGCTACTTGCCTGTTAGTCATTTAGAAACCATCACAGATAATCAGATTGGTTTTCTCAGAAACTCTTACTATTTAATAGTGTTCCTAGTAAGAGTGACCACACATACACATTTACTATAATATTATATTATATTATATTATACTATATTATATTATTAGCTATCACTGTTAATCCACTACTGAGTCTAATTTACCAGTTAAACTTTTCATAAAGGGGCAGGTGAAAACAGGTATCCGTGGGTATGAGTGCTGTTCATAGTTTTAGGCATTAGCTGAGGATCTGGAACGTGTCTTTCTTGGAGGACAGAGAACCATTGCAATAATGTTTAGGTTTTTTTTTTGTGTGTGTGTGTGTGTGTGTGTGTGTGTGTGTGTGTGTCTGTGTGTCTGTCTGTTTGTCTGTCTGTCTGTCTTTATGTCCCACGGAGCTCATAGCAGTCAGAGCACAACATTGGGTGTTGGTTCTTACCTTCCATATTGGTAGAAACAGTGTTTGTTGTTGGCTGCTGTGTATGCCAGGCTAGCTGGCTGGAGGACTTCCTTCTTTCTCTGCCTCTCCTCGTGCAGTAGGAGTACTGGGGTTATGGGCCACAATGTCTGGTTTTCTTGGCTTCTGGGATCCAAACTCAGGACCTGAAACTTGGTTTACACACCGAGCCATTCTCACAAGCTAAGCCTTATACCGCTCAGTTTTAGGAGCTCTCTAACTGAGCTGGGAAGTAGTAATCAGGAATGCAAGGTGATGACTATGAACTGGTGAAGAATTAACTGGGGCCAGCTTAGCAGAGCTTAGAGGTGGAAGAAAGGGGGGTGTCATTTCAGGAAGATTTCAGAGAAGAAAACCTTACTTGAATCTCAGAACAGAATAGAAACATAGAAATTAATTTGCTATTGCTGCTCTGCCAAGTTATGACATTTTAAATCTCAAAACACAAGGGTTTGTTCCCTTACAGTTTTATGGATTCTCAGAGAGAATTTGCTTCCTTGGGCTGGTGGCCCCTTCTGTCTGTAAAGGATGATTTTTTGTTTTTCAATCTTTGCTCCTGTGGTCTCTCCACTTTCTCCCTGTTCCCCTCTTAAAGGGAAGCTTGTGGTTATATTTAGGGCCCACCAGGATAATCTAGGCTAATCAGCTCACCTCCAAATCCTTATTTAATTGCATTTGCTGAGTTCCTTGTCAAGTAAGCAGCACTCACAGGTTCTGGAGTTAAGGATGTGGACACCCAGGTTTTGTTTTTTCAAGGATTTTTCTTGACAAAGGGAAGGACTATCAGATATTCAGAGCTAGCTCAACTCTCCTTTTTTCCTATTATATTGATATTTCTACCACAGCACATTGTGGATGTATTTTCTTGAAGGAGCGTGTCTAGTGAGTCCCCATTAGCTAATAAAACTGGTTGAGTCAAGATTGACGTTCAGGTTGCTTTTTAGCATAGGAGCACTTTGAGCTTCTGGGTCTTCTTTTTACTGCTGGTGCAGCCAGCCTCTCTCCATGGCTTCTTCCCTGGCCAGCTTGGCTGTTCCTTTGCCATTTCTTCCCCTAGCTTATAAGCTAGAGGTCCCATCTTCTTATTATTCCAAAGGCCATCTTCCTTGCTATCTCTTGCAAACTTGATGACTTCTGGTGATAGGAATCAACTCTATTGTGGTTATAGGAGTCTGAAGTGTGAGGTGATGCTGCTACCATCAGGGCTGTTCTCCTGGTGCCCAGTGGGAGACTCCTTTTTTGGTTCTTTACAGCTCCATCCAGTTTTGCATGGCTTGGGACTGGATAACTCCAGTCTGTGCCTCCCTCTTTACAGGATCTTTCCTTCTCTCCCTGCATCTTCTCTAAGGACTTAAGGCCCACACAAATAATCCTGGATCATCTCAGCCCCAGATCCTTAACCTAATTAGCGTAATTGATTTGTAAAGTCCCTATTCCAAATAAGCTCTGTGTAAGTCAGGCCTGTTCTGGTTGTGAGGAATATCTGAGAGAAACAAGTTAAAGAGGACAAGGTTGACAATGGATCATGTGTCCAGAAGCCAACAGCTGGTTACTTCTAGACTCAGTTTCTACATTGTAGTCTAATGGCATCAAATTGTGAGTCCATCAATGGATTAGTCCATTGAGGAAATCAGCACTTGTGGTCATATCTCAAAACTTTGAACCCCTGTTTAGGGTCCAAGCCTTGAGCACCCAAAGCTTTCGGGGGCTTCTTCCACAAATAAGGATGTGCCACATGCTCTAGGAATAGGATATGGACACAACTTTGAGGTGACACTAATAACCTCACCCACACCACCTTAGCCTGAGGTTATGGATTGTTTCTTTGACTGGGGTACCTATATCACCTTTTGTTTATTTGTTTTGTTAATGTCTTGTCTTCTTCCTTTTTGGTAGGAGCAAGGAGCTGGCCCTTGTGTCTCACAGCCCTTCAGCAAGAGTCTGGAAAGGGATCAGAGGTGATATTGCAGTGGATGAGCAGAGAAAAGCCTGGTAAGCAGGCTAGGACTGTAGTTTTGGAGGTCTGCTGGATGAAGTTTGAGGCCTATTGGCAGACTTGTCATTGTTACTTGAGAATTTGTCACATCTGCCTCTTGGAAGTCTTTAGTTTCATTGGAATCCTTTCTAGTGAAGTTTGGCATCCTCCTTCTCAGTGTGGGGATTGTGGGAATATACCATCCTGCCCACCTTCTCCCAGAAGATGCCTGCAGGCACATGAAGGTGATCTCCTACCATTCAGTGGAAGCTGGGGTCAGGGAGGCCAGCCAGGCCTCCATAGGAGATGGTTGCTTCATTTTGCCTCTCTGCATGCGTAGATGCTGTGAATCGCTTTCCTGGGAGCACAGGTCTTTGGCTGTTTTACTAATTATGTTCTCCTTTATTTAGTTTAATTTTAAAGCTATCAGTGTTTTGTTTTTCCTTTTGTCCCAGTCTTACTTTGAAGGGATGTGGGCCATTCTAATCCTCTTAAAGTGACACTGTAATTTTTTTGAACAAAGCCTTTGAAGGTGATTCATTGTAGCTGGTGTTTTTTTTTTTTTTTTTTTTTTTTTGCATTTTCAAGTTGGTATTTAGTGATCAATTTCACCTTAAGTTTTATTATAATAGACAAATCCAACAAATCCAGTGACTAGCAAAGTCCTTGTAATGTAACCATTACTTAGAGTGACAGTGTTCCATCACAATAGACACGCCCATAAAGTATTAATTTGTGCTGAGGTGTCCCAGTGGAGAGGGAATGCAGAGGCTGCATATAATACAGTGGACCAAATGGCCTGGACTGTCAGGCAATATGGAGCCGGGCTGCTGGTCTGTCACACCTTAGCAGTGTGATTGGAGGGGTACATAACAGGCCGTGAACCTCAAGTGTTTTTAGCTGTGAAAAGGAGATAACTCATTGTATCATGGTGTGTATTGGGAGGATTAAGGGTAATTCTTTGTAGATAAATCGCTAGCATGGCAATGTTTCGAACCTGAGGGCATTCAGAATTTTGTGTCTGCTAGTATTTCTTATACAGGAGAAGCTGAGGCAGAGGCAAATGATTTGGGAATGTTACAAACTGCCTCCAGTAAGACTTTGACTTTGGTGGTGCTCTATGGGGCTATGTCAGTCATGACAGCAGTGGCTGTGGGTATATATCTTGTTACTTTGCAGAAAGGGGAATGGCATAACCAGTTGCCTCTCTGATCTGACCCACTTGTTAAACTGAGCTCTTTTGAGACTCCACTTGCCTTTCCTGCAAGCCTTCTATGTCCAAACTCAATGGAGCTATCTGGTTTCGAAGTGGTTTGATCAGCATTAAATTCCTCCCCCTATCCTCCTCCCTCCCTTCCACCTCCTCTCTCTCTCTCTCTCTCTCTCTCTCTTTCTCTCTCTCTCTCTCTCTTTCCCCTTCTCCCTCTCTCTCTCTCCCTCTCTCCTTCCCCCCACCTCTTTCTGTAGTGCTGGAGCTCACACCCATGCCATTGTGCATACTAGGCAATCCTCAACCTAAAATTATTTAAGGAATGACTGTTGAAGCCCAAGAGGTTTATTCTGTATTGTGGGGCTTCTATAACTGTGGTGTGACTAAACACATTGTCTTTTGAACTAGGAATCCTGGAGTTCATAGGGAGTCTCTAGTAACAGGTGAATTCACAACAGACCCTTGCCCAGAGTGACTATTTTCACTGAAAGGTTTCTGTGGTTCATATCATTTCTGCTTAGCCCCAGAGTACAATATCATTTCTGCTTCTGTACTGGAAGTGGGAGGATACTCGAAGCATCTTGATGGGGAAATGGATGAATGTGTGGGTAGGACAGGTAGTGAACTCAAAGGGCCCAGAATACCCTCTGTACTCTGTGAAGTTTATTGCTAGCATTATCTTTGCTAGGGCAGGAAGTTGGTTGAGGAAATCTGTCCACACTTGGGAGCACCAGTGTGTGCAGCACTTTGGTTGGTCAACGTAAGGAGCGTTGCCTTTGGCTCCGGATTGTGGTTGTTCTGTTTTATTTATTTATTTTTAAAAATAATGTTTATAACCAGGGGTATGTCTGCAGAATAGTTCTTCCTAAAAGCCAAATAAACTCTGGGGCTCTGTGACTGTCTTAAAGGAGAAAGGCAAGGTTGATCTTTTTCCTCTTCTGCCCCTTCCAGTGGCACCGTACGTGTTTAGATTGTATAGTTTGTTCTCAGCTTCAAACTGAGATTTAAAATTTGGGGGATCGGAAGCCAAGGATGGACAAGATGCAGGGTTAGACACAAGACCTACCATGGTGCTGAGTAGGCTATGTGTACATGCTGCGTTGACTTTCTTGGGAGAAAGTCCTGGCTGTATTTCTGTAACCAACAGGGGAGAGAGAACTATGGCTCTGCCAGGCCTGCAGCCACGAGGATATTTATAGTTTGCTGCGAGTGGCCGGGAGTCCAGCCTAGTCTGCATATGCCTTCTGTCTCAATGTTCTGAATGTTCTTGACCTGGACCCTGCCCTCGTCTGCCAGACAGTAGTTAATGATAAAGTGGACGGCTGCAGGATACAGTGAGTGATGGCCTTGGCAGCTTATGACATTCAGTTGCTCGTGCTGTGACCGACTTAAATGTCCAGCAAAGTGGAGCTGTCCTCTCTACTGCCCTGCTCATGGCTTTCGTGGGTTCCTACACTCCCTGTGGCTGGACTTGCTGGCATGGACTGTGTGAACTGAGGGTTTTTGTTTTAGAGAGAGACAGGGTTTTATTTGGTAGCCTAGACTGGCTTTAATCTTCTGAAATCTCTTCTGCCTTAGCCATGCAAGCCCTGGGATTGCAGACCTAAAGCCTACATGCTAGGTTCCAGTCAATTTTCTTTATGCCACTTGTTCCACGCTAAGATGTGTAACACCAAAGGAAAATGCAGATCCTGAGTCTTCCTGGCTCATCTCTCCATGAATTCAGGCCAGACACCTAGACACGCTTTACAGAAAGGCCTGAATTAGACTGTACTTCCATTTCCAGCTTATAACAGATGGAAAAGCTTCAAAGAGACATTTGATTTTGTCTTGGTTTTCATGTCGAGGTAGAAGGTGTGTATTTGGATGCTGTTAGAGAGTGGCCATGCTTAGTGTGCATCTGTAAGGCCTAGAAAGCTCAGGGAAAGTAACATAGAATGACTGTTTCAGATCTGGGCTGACCAATGCTCAACAAGTAGTATCCCTGGGACCTGTCCCCATCCCCTGTTGCTGAAAATTCTTCCTCTGTCAGACCCGTTCTCAGACAAGATTTCCCTTTACGATGGCAGGGGTGCTATGGCATAGTCTCCCACATTCAAGCATCCTGAGAAAACCAAACTTTCTTTTCTAGTCGTTCCAGTAAAGCAAGTCACTGTGGGTGGGTCAGTCTACGTCACATCCCACCCCAGATCTAATTCATTGTGTATCCTGCTTGTAGTCTCTCAGCATGGACTCTGAAAAGGAGCTCTTGGTATCCTAGGTTAGACTTAGAAGTTGTTATTGGAAAAGCTGGGTTGTGAGTTGGACAGCTGGGGCAGAATGATTCTATAACGCACACTTTGAGACCCTTCTTTATCACAAACGAGCACGATTTTTTAGTCTCTTCCATTTTTGTTGCCTTTTAAGGAGTAGTAATGTCTTCTGGGTAAGTCTAGCTTTCCCCAGAAGCAGGGAGCTGGGGTATGTGCTGCTGACTTTTTCAAGGTATCATAGGATTCTGTGCTTGGTGGTTCTATCTATGCTATGAGATAGCTTGGTGAGCGCTCACATTTTTACCAGTATATCATAGATTGGTGTGAGAGGGCTGTTCCCCACAGGTTGTGTTGGTCTCTGAAAACATATGTCCCAATTCTATGTGGCCATTCAGATTCATTATTGGTGACTGTCTTGTCAGCTTGGGGCTGGGGATTGTGGAGGACAGGCTGTGTTTTGGCAGCACTTCAAGCCTGGAGCAGCATCCTGCAGCCAGCACCATAAGCTGTATAATTTGTCTACGGAGGCCTATGCATTATAGAGATGAAAATTTCTTCCCTGACAGCATTCATTGCTTAGCATGCAGCAATTTGGCTGTCAGAAACAGCTGGCCCTGCAGGGTGGGACAATAGAAAGTGGAGAGCCTAGAGAGGCCAGCGCTTACTCAAGTCTCCCACTGTGAGAGGATCACGTTACCTTATGGAGACTGTCATTAGGCACAGCTTCCAGAGAGCGCCAGCCTGTAGCTCAAACACTCAGTGACTTTCCTTTCCTCTTTTCTCCTGAATGGAAACAATAAGAAAAAAAAATAAAAGTGAATGGTTAACTTTTGCTGAGACTCAGATGTTCAGTTTGGGGTTAGGAACGTTTCTGAGAAAGTAAACACTTCTAACCTTACAGGGCTGTTTGTAGAGCGTTAGAGACACTGTAGAGTGGGGGAGGGGCCGGAGGGACGGCTTGGCACCTGTGTGTTGGACGTCTTACATCTTTAGGTTCCCTTTACTTAAGATCAGTGTTGCAGGGACCTATCCTTGGGTCCTGGTAAGCCCCGTTTGAGCATGCAGTAGAGAGCAGGGTGTGCATGTTTTCCAGACAGCAATACCCAGGAAAGGGACCAGGGGCTGAGTGACTGGAAGGTCCTCTACCAGTGTGAACTGGAGTGTGGTTGGCTTTGTGGGCTCTCCCGTAGGGACTTGATGTCTCAGAGCAAGGTCTAAGGAAAAGGGCACGTCAGCTGCGAAGGAGACAGTGGTCCATGGCAAGAGGATGTATTATCTGGGTTTAATGACGCCTTTGAGCTCCTGTATTAGTGATGGACTCACTCTGATGTCTCATAGACAGTCTTTGTATTTACCCTTTCTGAGGAAAAAAAACTTTAAAAAAGAATCTTCTCAATATTATTTTCATTTAACTTTGTTTTTCTTAGGAAATATATCATTTCTCTCTCGCTCTTTCTTTCTTTCTTTCTTTTTTTTTATTTTATAGAAACACTACATGTCCAAATGGCAATAGTCTTGCTACAGTTCAAAGTGACACTGTCTGGTCCCTTCTCTTTTTGAGACCAGCTGTGTTTCAGAAGTTCAGGGTGGCTCAAGAGAAGTTTGCCTGTCGGGGAATTTATTGGTTGTTCAGCGGTGTCTCGAGCTGTACTTTTTCACCTTTCCCTCTGTGTCTGTTTCCTTTCTACATGATAGAGCAGGAGTTTCCCAGATGTTGTTTGGATTAAAGAGCGTGTGTCTGGGGGAGGGAGAAAAAGCTTTCTTAATGATAATAACAGAGTCAGACTGGCTGGTTCTGTACTGACAGGAAAAAGGGGAGATAAAAACTCCATTAATGGTGTGTGCACTGCCTAAGTAGCCAATAAAACAATGCTGTCCTCACTGGAAGCCAGTCCCAGATTGGCAGTGCTTCTTGCCAACTGCGGGAGACGACAGCTGCAAAGAGGGAGGAAGTATTCCCAGCCAGCAGCCGCTATCACTGATTGGCTGGGGGGCGGTTCTTTTGTTCCTTTTCCCCTCCCCTCCCCCTCCTCCTCCTCTTCCTCCTCCTCCTCCCTTTCCTCTTTATCATCCCCAGTCCTTTCCCCTCCATTCTCCCCCCTCCTTCTTTTGCACAATTTCCACGAGGAGCCCCTCTTAATGTTCACTGTTCCAGAAGTTGAACCACATCTAATTAAACCTTAATGTTTACACGTAGAATGAAGTTGATTGGCAGTTTTTAAACTATTTGTCTGGGTTGGTTTAAATTTGTAACTATAGAAATGGATGTAAATGCTAATAAAAGGTTACGCTCTTTAAAGTTTGATAGAAGAGTCACACAATACATTACATTGTGTCCCCTTCCCAGAATTATTGAATTTCCCTGTTTAAAGCAAATAGTACAGAAAATATCGTCTCACTGATGAGATGGCTAATAGTTGTAAAGGCGCTGACCCTCCAAGCCTGATTACTTGAGTTGGATTCTGGGCATTCACCAGAGAACTAGCCCACAAAAGTTGTCCTCTGACCTCTGTAAGTGTGTTGTGGTATCATATGGGCCTGTATGCATGTGATGTGTGTGTGAATACACTCACAGATACACACATACACACACACACACACACGTAATAATATTTAAAAAAGAAACCTACCATATTGTCTCATTCTAGAAGATAATAGAATGATGTGAAACGTTGGTCTCATTGGCACTCATTCTATGTTCTTTAGCCTTGACTCACAAAGCCCTAGGTGCCTTCCACACTGGGCTTTCTGTTCAGAGGAGAACATACTTTCTCAAAAGCCCTTCTATTTCCAAAGGAGGAAAAAAAAATTGTCCAGTACTGAAGAAATAGGACAGGTGCTTATCTCTTCAGAAGAGGTGACTGAATACCTGTGGCCTGTAGGCTTTCAGACTAGGTTAATTTGCCCCATTTCTGTTTTGAAGATTCTGGGAAGTTGCCATCCTTAGCTTCATTTTGTTGGTGAAAGAAACATAAAGTCTGAGGTACAAACTTCCGGTCACAGAGAATCCTCTTCATGTTCATGGCAAAATCTGGAAGGAAAACATTGTGACCACAGTTGGCTATTTTTGACACACAGTTGTAGTGGACATTAGCGGAAGTGGATGTTCCCCTGCATTCGGTCTGAGGATGGGGACCTAGGACCCAAGAGTTTAAGCCTTTCTGTTGTCAGAGGCTAGCAGTTGAGGAGAACAGGGTGCACAGCTAAGCACTCTGGGGGAGATGATTCTGATCTGGTAAATATTTTTATTTGGTGTGTGTGTGTGTGTGTGTGTTGTGTGTGTGTGTGTTGTGTGTTTTTTTGTGTGTGTGGTGTACACACACACACATGACGACACACTTGTGAAGGGCAGAAGACAGTTTGTAAGAGTTGGTTCTCTCCTTTCACCATGTGGGTTTCGGGGACTGAACTCTGATTCTCAGGCTTGGTGCTAGGCCCTCTTCACCAGATGAACCCCATGGCTAGCACTAGGGGAGGTAGATCTTGAGGAAAATACCTGGTGATATGCTCACTTAAGTAATGAGGCTTTATTCATTTATGCCCAAGAAATCAGCCAGGAAGAGACTGAGATTAGATACAGAGGGAGAGATAATTAAGGAATCCTTCCTTTCACAGGATCTGTTTTCTGACTATGAGCTATTCCAAGGTTTCTTGCTGTAAACCTCTCCCCCAAAGGCCACTTGCAGGCTACACCAAGAAGCCTAGCATTGCCAAGAGTGGTTTTGTTTATCTTTTGACTACAGATGGCAAAATAAGATCTGTGAACAAACTGCTCTTTTAGACAGGACCTTTATGTTAGGCATCTTTGGAAAAGCATAGAACTTTTTTCCTCCTGTAATTTTTATTTAGACGGCAAACCAAAGGGGCTGCTCTGAGGTAATGTGACCCGTGGGTAATTAATATTAGATAGTGAGTGCCCTTTGACACGTCACGATAGCTCTTGAGTGCAGATTGTCTAAATGTCAACATGCCACTGTCAGTTTTGTATGTTTCAAGAGCTTGAGTGAATTCCAGATGTGGTTGTCTTTCTTTTTATACTTCATAGATATTTAAATGGGTCCAGAGTATTGCTGTGGTAGATGGGTGTGTGTCCATATTGATGAAGAATGGTAGCGTGTGTTGAAGACCTGGCTGGCTGACTGGTGGGGCTCTGGTTTCAGTTTTCTGTTTGCTAGCTGATGCCAGGGGACTTGAATAGGAACCAGGGACGTGAATAGGAACACACACACACACACACACACACACACACACACACTCACACACAGTGGTTATTCATCTGAAGGGTTGCCTTTATTCTGCTGGTAAACATGCCTGGTTGAGGGATCATTGCTTTCGCCATTGTTTTTAGCCCGGCTGTGGGCAGAGCTGGGTTGCAGTCCATTGTGAGAATTGCCAGGTGATTTATTATTCATAGTGGAAGAGCAGATGATGCAGTAGGGCTGAGTCAGCACCTGCCTTTCCATGCCTTCTGCCGTGGCTCTCAGACTGGGAGAAGTGAGCAGATACAGGTTGGAGGAACTGCCAGTTTTTTTTTTTCCCCAAGTTGGTAAAAGTGAAATCTATTAAGGAAAGGAAGGAAATGGGTGTTATAAAGGTCAGGGTTATGGTCACAGGAGTGTCAGTAATGGTGATAACTCACCTTGAAATGGCGCTTCTTCCTACCAGGCTCTGTTCTGTGGGCTTTATATGTATTAGCTCACGTAATTCCTATAATAACTGTGCCAGGCAGGCATGAGGTTTAATCTAATGTTACAGATGAAGGAAATGAAGACCATGTAGTTAGTGCCTATGGCCTTGAAGATAGCAAATGACAAGGCTGGAATTCTAACTCAGGCTGTCTGGCTCACGCTGGGTTTTAACTGGTGTCAGGGAGGAAAAGGGATGGCGGGGAGGAGTGTGCAGCATGCTGGCCATTTCCTTGGAAAACAAAACAAAACAGGAGGCTCTTACTGTGTGCTCACACGGTAGGAATCGAAAGACAGCTCCAGGGAGCCCATTCATCCCCCATAGGCACTGATTCTGTGAGGCCCCTCAATCTGGATCTACTCTGATGCTTCAGGGCCTATTTCCTAATATTACCATGCTGGTGAATAGATTTTAGTATGTAAATTTTCTGAATGCCAAAAACATTCAGACCATGACATTGACTGAAAAAAAAACACTCATAATTCAGTGTGAGTATGTATGTATGTGTATGTGTATATGTGTGTATGTGTGTATGTATGTGTGTATATGCATGTATGTGTGTGTATGAGTGTATTGTGTGTGCGTGCGTGCATGTGTATATGTGTGTGTGTGTGTGTGTGTGTGTGTGTGTGTGTGTGCGTGTGATTGGAAAGTCCATCCAAAATTATATTTAAAATAAAAGAGTTTCCAGACACATCTGTGGCCACATTCTTTATGTGAACAAAGAACATTACAATGGGAGGAAGCTTCATGGTGTGTTAAGCCAGCTTAGGGCTGGCGATAAGTTCTAAGAGACTCAGTAGAACCAGTGGTGTGTCTTGTCTTAAAATAAGCCTGACCACAGGTCAGTATAGGCACAAGAAAGGAAAGTGCTTCAGCTCGAACTCCAGGGACTGCATTCAAAGTTAAAACTAAGAAGCTAGCCCTTTCCTTTCTGCCAATGTTAGAAGAAAACAAGCCATTTTAAAACCACAGAGATTAACACTCCCCCTTGGGACCTAAAAAGTAGAAGGGCAAGTCAGAGAGACAAATGCTCATGCAACGGACTCAGGCTTAGTCATCTGAAACAGACAGCGGGTTATTCTAAGAATTGTTGACAGTAGTGAGCCATAAACAGAGGGACTGCTAAGGTTATTTCCATTCTATATCCATTGTACTTTCATGTCCTGTCTTTAAAGAGTTAATTGTATGTATGTATGTATGTATGTATGTATGTATGTATGTATGTATGACTAGGTATGTGTTTGGGTATATGTTCGTGAGTGAGGTGCCCGCAGTGTGCATGTATGTATGTATGTATGTATGTATGTATGTATGGCTGGGCATGTGTTTGGGTGTATTGTATATTCGTGAGTGAGGTGCCCACAAAGGCCACAGATGAGATTAATTACTGGCAGTTGTAAGCTGCATAGCATGGGTGCTGGGAACCAACTCAGGTCCTCTGCCTGAGCTGTACAAGTTCTGAACCACTGAGCATGTCTCCAGCCCTTCACATCCTATCTCAATGGAAACAGTTCTGAAAGTATGAGCTGTATTTTGCCCTGTCTATCCCAATGAGATTCCACTTTGTATTACTCACCCTATTCTCATATAGCCACTGGGAAAGACCAGCAGGCTCCAAGTCCAATGACTCTGCTGTTTTGGATAATCCGTGCCTGACTCCTCTTCCACCTACTAAACTCAGATAGTCTCTGGGCATCTGGAACTGGAGGATAATAGGAAGCCAACTTGTGCAGATGGTGCTGGTTAGTTGTTATATTCTTTCTGCTAGAACTTCATTGAGAGCATTAGCACCTGGGGAAACATTGGGATAACAGATTATTTCTAGTTTTTCTTGAATTAAAATATTGCATTTTGTCTGGTTTTGTGGATTAAACTTAGGCCCTTGCATGTACTAGGCAAATGCTCTGTGTCACTGAACTATACCCCAGCTTTGCGTTTCTTCTTAGACTCAGGTATAGAATAAGCTCTCTCTCTCTCTCTCTCTCTCTCTCTCTCTCTCTCTCTCTCTCTCTCTCTCTCACACACACACACACACGCTCACATGCTCAAACTGGACAGAAACCTAGAGGCACATGCTGACACAGAGACCATGGAAGAGTGATGTTTACTGGCTTGTTCTACATGGCTGCTCAGCCTGATTTCTTATAGAACCCAGCACAATCAACCCAGGGATGGCCCCACACACAATGGGCTGGATCCTTCAATATCAATCACTAATTAAGAAAATGCCCTACAGGCTTGCCTTCAGCCAGATCTTATGGAGCCATTTTCTCCATTGAGGTTCCTTGCTCTCAGATGATACTAGCTTATGCCAAGTTGACATTAAAAACTAACCAGTCTATACAAATGCATATAAGTTTTTTTTTTTAAATCATTGGGCAAAGAGAAATCATTTTAATTAAGAACGATAGGAAAACCTTTGTGAAGTTGGTTGTGGCGATGCATACCTGTAATGTTAGTATGTGGGAGGCTGTAACAGGAGGATTGCATGTTTGAGGCCAGTCATGGTCACACAGCAAGTTCAAGGACAGCCCAAGATACATAATGAAACAGTCTCAAACAATTGAGCAGTCAATCAAACCAAACCACTCTGTGAATGAGGTTCTGAACTGGGGGAATAGCCCTTGCCTGGCACGCATAAGGCCCTGGGCGAATTTACATTAGTCATTCTGTAGCTTTTGGGAATTGGGTTATTGATGGTAAATATAGATTGTTCCTATCAATTGTCAGGTAAGATGCATCTTCAGAGCTGCGACATTGCAAATGACCAGAACGCCAGTGCTTTAGCTCGTGCTGATGTAAATTAAGCACAGGTGTGGAAGCCGGAGGCTTGTGATGAAGAGTGTGAATGTCACCAATAGCAGGCATGTTTCATTTTTTTTAAAGATGAATCTATCAAAATGAGGCTGGGTGCAAAACTATCCTAATTAATAATAACCCCAAATCAAGAGCCTGTCATTCTGTTAGTGGACTGAATGCTTAATGGCATGAAATTAAAGCGTGGAAAAAAAAAACATCTGTGCTTTCTGGTTACTGATATAAAATTGCTTGAGATATGGAAGCTGGGTATTCAAGTAGCAAAGATAATGTAGTCTTCATAATAGCATGTATTCTGGAAATAGGCCCATCTCTAGCCTTTCACCTATATTATCTCCTCTTTCAAGTATCAGTGGAACTTAACAAAGCCTCCTGAGGGGTTTCTCCCAACTCTGGTAGATGAGCTATAGGTGCCCCATCCCTTCTTTCAGTTGTCTCCCAATGCCTCATGAGTCCTTTCTTAGATGCTGTCCCATGTTAATTATACCAGCCTATTGCCCTCCTTTGGTGTACAGATACGCGCAGCACAGCGAATACTGTAATGACTATACCATTGTTATACTATGTGTTAATCAGCATTCCTTTGCTGTGACAAAATACCAGAAGAGATCGGCTCTTAAAGAAGAAAGGTTTATTTTGGCTCACAGCTTTATTCTGTGTTTAGACTTAAGGTAGCATGGTTGGCTTTGATGGGAACACAGTGAATGGAAGTGTTCACTGCTGGTGTTGGAATGAGGGTAGGGGATAAATAAAGGTGCCAATGTCCCTGCAAGGATATGTGCCCCAATAACCTGATTTCTTTCCACTTGGCCCCCCTGCTAAAGATTCCACGAACCCCTAATAGGGCCACAGACTGGCAGCTATGTCTTTAATACATGGGGTGTTGTTAGTTACAACCCATAGTATAAAAGAAGGAAGACCACAACTTTTCTCACTGCAGACCCTTTCCTTCCAATTTGATAAGCACATTGGAAGGAGGCCAATGAGAGATGGCCCGGGTGCAGGAATCGTATGGGGCATAGCTCCAAATGACCATCTCAAGGTTAATTTTCTGGGAAAAAAAATGAGCAATTTTCTTGTAAGATGAAGCATCTCCTTTTTTAATTTTACGGACAGCGTCTTAGTTTCCAGTAACGCTGCATTGTTTGCATGATGTCTGAGGGTTGCTTCCCAGTCCTGCCCTCTTCTGTGACTTAGAAAGATTAGGCCCGACTAGAATACACAGTACTCCTTTGTTCTACAGTGTGAGTGGAAGCCGTGGGTGACTGTATATGTTTAGTGTTCATACCTTTTTGCGTAAAGTAAGAACTATTTGTGGCTCACTTTTAGTAAGTTAGCACTGGGATGTGTGTATGTATTGTATGTATGCATTGCTTTGACTTAAAAGTGAAGACGACATTAAACGAGGATTCCAGAAGACCTACTCCCTTCTTGCCATTAGCATAACTCTTTCTCATCGTTTATATTTTTGGAGGTTTCCTCACGATTTGATCATCGACAAATGATCAAATGATACCAGTTGATTCATCGACATCTGTTAAGGAGCCGTCGTCATTTAGAAGACGGTTCCTGATGTCTCACAGGTGAAAATACTACTTACCATCGATAGTCCACAAATGCTCAAGGGGAATGGAGATGCAGATGCAATTGAAATGGAGAAGCCCGTTCTGAGTGCCGTGGGAGTGGAGATTGAGAGTGCTGGTGAGAGGGCGTGGATCTTAGAGAGCGTGTGGACTTGGGGCTGCAGCAGGCAAAGCTGAAGCTGGTCTGAAGCAGTGGACTTTGCCAGATTTCCAGGAAAAAGTCATTCCAGGCAGCCAGTCACACAGGTGGTTGAGTTATCAATAATGCCTAGCTTTGGGCTGCTGCATGTGTTCTTATGCCTGTCCAGGGCTGAATCCGGCAGGCATCCAGTTTTTTCTACATCTCTTTTGGAGCTTGTTGTTCACTTATCCCTCAATTGGTAAGCAAATTAAATTCCAAGCGAATCTTTGAGTTAAGAACTGCTACGTTACATGAAAAAATGTTTTTACATTTTTTTTTTTTTTTTTAACGAGTGGGTTGTTGCCATCCTCGGTACAGCAGAAGATTGGAAAACCATCTTTAATTAAAGAGTATCCCTTTTTAGTGTAATTCTTAAAGAGTCCTGCTAGCAATAGTAAAAGAAATATCTAAGTAGAGAAGCTTTGAGCTAGTGGGGAGTTTACTGACTCGGGGTACTGAGGTTCATTGTAAGAGGCATTAGGTATCAGGAAGGGTAAGAGACTTCCCAGAATCACATGGCACAGGCTCAGAGGAACAGTAGATTATCAGTTCAGTGCTTGCTCTGCCAGACCTTGCTAAGGATATGACCCAGTTATAAAAACCTAAGATCAGTAAACGAGCTAATACATCTGTAATCCTAACATCTGGGAGATTGGAGGAGCCAGGGAGTGGGGGGCCAGACATAGTAGGACCCTGTCTCAAAACAACAGCAAACCAAAAAATGATACAAAGAGCTTATGTTTCTATTTATTTATTTATTTATTTATTTATTTATTTATTTATTTATTTATTGAGAGAGCGTTTTTTTCATTTTATAGCCCAACTGGGAGTAAGCTTTCTGCTTTAGCAACCTAAGTTTTGGGATCATGGGTGTATGGCAGCACTACCAGCTTTGAGGCTGTGTCTCTCATCAAGAGGCTTGTGGGGTAGTTGTTCAGATTGTTCATTACAGGACTGGTAGCTACTTACAAGGTCTACAGCTTGTCAGACACAGTTACAAGGAGGTGAACACATGCATGCATAAATCGTTGTTCATATTTTATTTTTAACTTTATTAGACTCCCGTCCTCCCCCTCTTACTCTCGTGTTCTTGGCATAGGGTCAGTTGCCTTAGTAGCCATGGGAATGTCTATATGTCTACACGCTTGTGGGCAGATAATAATTCCAATGAGAACAAATAGGATAGAACATTGAACTGTTCTCCAGTCATTGTTGTTGAAACTTAGTTAGGGAAGTGACCTGATGAACATTTGGGTTAGTAACTGACATACATATGGTAAGGAGGTTTAGGAATTTTTGGTTTTTTATGTTCCTGCTTTGGGTCTGTAACTTAGGTAGGACAAGTATGAGTTTGCCATTGTGAGTCCATTTGTTTTTTCTGTAATTTAAACTCTGCCTAAACCCTATAGATTTCAATCTAGTGTGATGTTAGACCAGGCGTTTTTTTTTTTTTTTTTTTTTTTTGTGATAGGAGCAAGACGGTGGAGGCAGACTCCCTGCTTTCTGGAGTGGTTTTCTTTAGCACCCCAGAGTAAAGCTGAGCAGATCCAAAATGCCAGACACCCCATTAGCAAACCAGAAAATCTGGTCCTGGCCCAGTGGGTGGCATCACTGCGAACTCTTTGTGAAGGTGCTTTGAGATCCAGGCTGATGAAAGCCTGGATGTTGTTATGTGTGAAGGTGATCATCAAGGATTACTGTGTTCCGGTGCTGAGTCAACAGTTAAAACACGGCCACCTCATGGTGGGGATGGGCTTCCATTTTAGTTTATAATCTTTGTTATTATAATTACTTACTTATTCTATTGTATATGTGTGAGTGTTTTGCCTGCATGCATGTCTGTGTACCATGTGTATGTCTGGTGCCTATGGAGGCCAGAAGTGGATGCTGAATTCCCTGGAACTGGAGTTATGGATGGTTGCGAGCTGCCCTGTAGGTGCTGGGACTGAACCAGGGTCCTTTGGAAGAGCAGAAAGTGCTCTTAACCACTGAGTCATCCCTCCAGCTCTGGTCTTATTTAGGGTCTTAAGAATTCTTCTGGTGCTTACTGGATTCTCAGTCTTTCCTGTGCCCTTTCTCAGGTTTTTGTGTGGAACCGTTTACAATACCGACTTAAATACAGCAACCACAGATCAAAGCAGTCAGGTATCAGCCTTTTCACAATCCAACTGCAGTGGCTCTCGTTGTTACCTGTTTTCACCCCTTAAGTATTGAGTTTCTAATAAGCTGGTAGTAATGAGCCACTGAGCGCCATAGCCTTCAAATGTGGCCACTCTGCAGGGAAGCCGCGATGCTGGCTTTGCCTGTAGGAGACTGCTACATGAATTGTTGGGTCAGACCATGTGACAGAGGGTTGTCAGGGCTGGGCTTCAATGCAGGGCTCTGGTGGAAGCCTGGAGCTCTACTATGGCCTGCTGCCTTTGTTCCCTCAAGTTTCATCCTTGAACCTCTTCACGTTTCTGGCACGAGTAAATGGGTCTTTGGTTGGAGAAATGAAAAGGATTTTGATAGACCGCCAAACCACTTCAGTGGAGAGTTTGGAGGTTACAAAATATAAGCAGGTTATCTTCAGAAGTGTAGTCTGGTACTTAATTACACTAAGTAATTAAGTAATCCACCATGAGTCCCCCTCCTCAGCCAAATTATATGTTAAATTCTAGAGGAGAGTCTCTCTGATAGTTGGGCCTTAATTCAAGTCCCTGGGAGTATACAGCCATCATTGTATCTTTGGCTGGTCTGTAGGCTGGGGGCAGACTTACACGGTTTACCTTAAAACGCCCTGGAGAGTTTATTTTATTTTTCACATTGTGCCATCTTTCCCTAACCCTTTCTTCTTCTCCTCTTAGAAATCTAATGTTTGTTTTCTACTCGTGCATAGATATATGCCTGGAGGGACGATGGCACTTCTGTGATTGAATTCTTCCCGAAGACTTCTTGGATAGTGTACTATATCTGTTTTTCCAGAACCTAAGAAAAATCAGTTATTAAAGGAAAATGCATTATAATTCTTCTATGAGAGTTAAAAGAGTCAACACAGAGGCGTTAGTAGATAAGAGGTATCTGCTGATGTCAATGTGGGGCAAGACGGAAAGAGTCCTGTGGGTTGAAGAATTGGATAGATTGACATTTTTTGGAGTCAGAGCAGGAGAGGTACGTAGGAGAGACTCGGTCACGATTGCTTGTAGCTGTTGCTATGTTATAAGTGTGTGTTTGTGGCCCAGTCTGCTAGTCTTGGTGAGTCATCCTTGCAAATAAAATCAGTTTATATGCATAGCATACTGTATACAAATCCTAAGTGTGGCATTCCAAGAAATAAGTTTCAGAAGCAAAATACATCTTTAACTTGGCAGCTTTAACATTCAGCTATGTGTACTACTGTTAACGTAGCTCGTGGATTTGAATGTAGGTTATTGTATAGGTCAACAAACTTTATCTCCGAAGGGCTAGATAGTAAATATTTTACGCCTTGCAAGCCATAAGGACTCTGTCACAACTATCAGCTCTGCCATTTCAGTGTGAAAACAGCCAACACACTATATGTAAAATGAACACATGTGTCTGTTCCAGTAAGACTCTTATTTATAAAAGCAGATTATAGGCTCCACTTTGCTTGGTATTAGAATACTATTCAGTAATGTTTGCAAGTGTCTATCAGACTTTAATATTTCTTATAGGCCATAATCTTTTGCAAATATCACCAAGTACATTGTCTTATTTAACAGTGTCTTCACATATCCACGAGAAAGAAAAGTTTGGATTTCATCATCCTTGTTATCCTTGTCATCATTATCATTATTATTACTGAGATTGGTCTATATTGTGGTTCTCAAGCTGGTCTTCAATCCCTGGCTCAATCTCCCCTTCCCCCCTTATTTCTCAGCCTCTGGAGTAGCTGAGGTGACACATGTGTATGCAACCATATCTGGTTTGTTTGGAAACAATTTAAGAATGATTTTTCTTTTTAAATTTAAGAAATACCCATATTTCCTCCCCAAGTCCAGAGATTAAAATTTGTTAATATTTTGAAAGTAAGGGAGCATCCGCCCTGCTCTGTACCCTTCCATTTGTCTAGCATTGATGGACAACTTTTGGCCACTCTCCATCTTCTTCTCAGTCCTTTAGGCTGCTGATGTTCAGAGCATGTGACATACGTTTTCTTTTTTCATTGAGCTGTTGGGGATTTTAGGAACTGGTTAATGTCCTTCTGCCTTCTTTATCTATCCAGAATTAATTCTACCAGTAATGGTAGGATAGACCTGTCTCTCTCACTTACCAGGCAGAGTAGATTATTTTTGAAGGAGTCTTGAAGGCTGCACCACTAAACTATTTACCCAGCCCCACAGTATCTTTGTATTGGAGTTTGTCATGCAAATAATTAGTGCTATTATTTGGAGATGGTAGGTTTTATAGTTTCCTTACCGTGATACTTTACCCAGTTAGAAAAAGGAGCCTAAGAAAATCATCTCTGAACATTCAGTTGTACATTTCTATACAAAAACAATCAAGAGACAGTTTACATTGATGGCAATAAACTTTTGGAGTCAGAAAAATATGATTTCTGGTCTGACCATTTATTAGAAACATGACATGGTCACTAACTTAGAGTGTCTGAATGTGACTTTCTTATGTATAAGACAGGAATTGTACTCCCATACATGTTTGCTGTAGTTGATAAAGATTAAGTCGGACAACAAAAATAATGCGATTAACTAGTGTCAGAGCCAAGTGTCTAGCCAAAGCTAGATTCCTAGCAACTCTCCAAGGTGAGAGCTATTTATATTTACTGTTTCATGGGGTGAAAAAGCTGACAAAGGTTAAATGATGTAGGAAGGTCATAGCTTGCCTACTTCCAAGTCTATGTTCTTATATGAGATCCTACTTTACGTAATGTGTTTAATAAGTGCTGTGGTTTATTTAGATAATATGGCTAGATGGGTAGAATGCACAGATATGAGATTGTTTCAAGAAAGACAGAAATTCTCAATATTTGGAAGCCAAGATTGCTAGAAGTCAAAGATACGATTTTAACGAAAGAGTTGAGACTTGTCCTGATTTTGTTTTCCTGTTACGTATTTTTCTAATTGTACGTGTTCTCTGCATTAGCTCATTCTCAAGTGCCAGTGTTCTGCATAGACTTCTAAATCCAATCACGCTCTTTTAAACTTCAGTACAACAAACATATGACCATGTTAAGTAGCCAACATTGCAGTCAGAAAGTTGGATTGGGTTTCTCTCTTTCCCTCCTTGAGGCTACTCTCCCCTCCTTAACAGGAACATGTCAGGATTTATGGGTTAGGTTTTCACATGGCTTGGTTAGCTGCCAGTGGCTAAAACTCATAGTCAAGCAAATATGTTGGCCAAACTTTTTAAGAAAAAAACTTAGGCCTCAATAAAAGTCTAGTTCAAGTTGTTGTAATTTGTTATATAATTATCTTATAGCACAGATTTTAATTAGTACATAAGACTTTAGTTTGTATTATATTTGAAATGGCTCAAGGTTTTGAATACAGCCATTTTTGTTTGCCTTTCATTTCTGCCCAGGTTGCTTACTGACATGAAGGTTATGTGTAGGCAGATAGGCTCTACATGGGACTTTGATGACTTAGATATTCAGTATTTATTCAACACTTGAATTCTTTATTTTAACATTCTTGCAAACTTTTTATTTTTACCTATCTAGTGTTTTAAATGTATTCATTTTATGTGCATGAATTCTGGCCTGAATGTATATGTGTGTGCACCATTTGTGTGCCTGGTGCCTGTGGATGTCAGAAGAAGATACTGGGTCATCTAGAACAGGAGTCAGGGATGGTTATAAACCAACCTGTGGGTGCTGAGAACTAAACCCTGGTCTTCTACAAGAGAAACAAGTGCTCTTACCTACTGAGTTATCTTTCCAACCCCTTCATCAAATAGTTTTCATATAGTACATCACAGTTTTGACTTCAATCTTCAGGTCTTTAGATAGCCTAGAACGTTTGACAATAAACATTCAATTATGCTTAAATTTTATTTTTGGCTCTTATCCTGTAACTTTTGAGCACCAACAGTTTACTAAGTGTTGTTAAGGAAGAATGTAATATGTAATCTGCACCTGGTTTTAAACTAGTTTGGGGATGAGTCCACTTTACAGTACAGGATTGGGCACCATATTGCGAGATATAAAATATGAATACCCAAAAATTTGAATGAGAAAGACCTGGAAGATGCAACAATAGGGAAAGCTGAATGGAGGAAGGGAGTGTAACACCAGGAATTCCATGTGGTAAAGACAACAGGTTGTAGGGGGAGCAGTTTCACAGGAGACCAGGGCAGGAAGAAGCACTCAGTAGCACTGGTTTTTAAACAGAGAATTGCAAGGCTAAACAAGAAGCAAAGAAATGTCAGTATTAATTTATCATTTATTAGTTTTTTTAAATTATTACTACTAACTACTACTACTACTACTACTACCTACTACTACTAACTACTATTACTACTACTACTACTAACTACTATTACAACTACTACTATTACTACTACTACTACTAAAAACAACTACTACTACTACTAACTACTACTAACTACTATTACTACTATTACTACCTACTATCCCTACTACTACTATCTACTACTATTAACTACTATTACTACTACTACTACTACTACTACTAACTACTATTACTACTACTACTAACTACTACTACTAAGACTACTACCTTCTTGCTAATCTGAACCAACCACAGTTGCAGCGGCACCATGTTCTTAGTAGCTGACCCGTAGATGATATCTTAGTAGCTTGACAGGCCAGTAAACAGCTTCGGCTAACCCACTCCTAAAACACAGACCGAGCACACAAAGCAACCTTCTTCTGAACTTGTTATATTTCCCTAGCACCAGAAGCTCAAAGAAGTACCAGAATTTCAACAGTTCACTGAAACTCAAGGGTTTGTGGGAGAAGAATATTTTTAAGGTACCCACTTGAGAAATGATCACCACCCTGGCTTTGTCATGTGATTGCCGGGAATGGCCAATTTCTGGTTGATGCCACTACAGAGAGATCTTTTTAAAATGTGTCTTGTTTTGGGTGTAACTAAACTTTTCTTTCAAGTGGACTGAGATCTTCAGCTTAAGCCGAGCGAGGCATGGTGTGATAGCATCTGTGAAACTTTTCTCTTGAATTCCGGGGTAGATGGAAGGTTTTCTTTTCCACATGGTTATTTAGGAATGCTGTATTGTAGGTTTGTTTTCTACAGGGATTTATTTACACAAGAGTTTTCTTGGCAAAGCTTTACTTGAGGTTAAAAACCAGGGAGCTGTTTTCTGAGGGGAGCGTGGGGTCTGGTGCTTTGACTAACGATCTGAATGGGAAAGTTTGATTCTAATAGAAATTTCCTCTTCCTCTGGCAAACAGTGTTTTTCATTTTTCAGGTCTTCCTAAAGGAAAAGGGAGTTTGGGTGGTTTTTGTTTTTCGTTAGTTATCTGGAGCCCCTTCCCTTCCGTTTGTGCTCGGTCCCCACCATTGTTTTAGGAGTCTTTGAACTGTATTATCTGCTAACAGAGAATGTTGCTTGAAGGTGGACCAAATCCAGCAATTTCTCAGTACTTATTCAAGAACTTAGTTAGCTGGTATAGTGTTGTCTTTAGTAGGGACCACTATTCTAGGGAGGGAGACTTCGACTTATCCTTCATACTGTGCAGACTTTTTCTTTCTTTCTTTTTTTTTTTTTTTTAGCGTATGAAATAATATTCATAGCCATTTTCTCTTTGACTGTCTCAGGATGGTTTAGAGTAGGTGGCATATGGGCTTTAAAGCAATTTGACTTTGAATTACTAACCTCTTACTGGGTTTGTGTCATTTATAAAAATATTTAAAGAGCAACGCAGCTCTCTGACCTCAACACATGCATATTAGCATTTCAGATTTTCCGGCCTTGCTTCTCTTGCTAATGGGATGTCACTTTATGGTTCCAATGGAGAAGCTTGTCAAGTATGCTTCCTTTAGCCAACACAGAAATGCAGCGATCTCTTCCTCTGCTTAGCAGATTTCTTTCTTCTTTTCCTCTGCAGCCTCCAGTGCTCCTGAGCTTGTCAGGCCATAGGGAGCCTGCTGGGGGAACTTACAGCTTCAGAAGACTCCTGGAGCGCCTCCCTTTGAGCAGTCAGTGCCTCTGTGCTGGAGGACCTGGACTGGGTGTGCCCAGGAGCTGGCTTTAACCGTAGCTGTGTCGGGCTTTCCCTGGACCTCCCGGAACAGCGTTGCCAGCCACACAGCTTTCCAACACATCACCTCTTTCATGCCGTTTGGCACAGATCGAATCTATAGGGTAAGTTCTCTGCCATGCTGTTGACTTGGTTGTTTTATATAATTCTAATACAAGAAAGTTTGGGGCAGTTGGCTAGTTTTTAGTTCTTGCACCAACTTGAATGGCAAGGTTGGGTGTTTTTTGTTTGTTTGTTTTTTGTTGTTGTTGTTTTTTTTAACAGGGGCACAGTGTCACATTCTTTAACTGTGGGCAAGCTGTTGAAATGCTACCAGTGTGTCCCTGTATAGAACATGCCTCCTCTCCTCATTTCCCATGAGGACCACAATACTTATTTTTTCCTTTCTTTCTCACCCTTTCCACATATGAACCTGTTTACTTAGAGAACTGTTTTATGTAGAAAACACACATCTCAACTGTTCTAAAACTGGTGAAACATGATTAGATGTTGTGGCTTCTCCCCTGCACTTGATAGTTTGTAGGATTTAATTTGAGTGTAAGTAATGCTTCTTCAGTGTCCTTTATATGACAGTAACATAGTAAGAACCAGCACTCCAGTGGCGAGTGAGCCTATAATTTAAAGTAGGCAGGGAAAGCAGACCTCTCACCTCAGGGAACTAAATGAGCCTAGGTTTGTGGACACTGGGCTCTTCAGGTTGTGACTGCCTTTTCTTTTTCTTTTTTTTTTTTTTCATATTTTTTATATTATTATTATATTTATTTACATTTCAAATGTTATTCCCCTTCCCAGTTTTCCCTCCATAACCCCCCATCCCTTCTTCTCACCCCCTGCCTCTATGAGTGTGCTTCCTTACGCGCCCATCCACTCACTCCCGCCTCAGCGCCCTAACCTTCCCCTATGCTAGGAGAAGGGCATGAGCCTTCACCCGACCAAGGGCTTCCCTTCCCATTGATGCCAGATAAGGCCATGCTCTGCTACATATGCAGCTGGAGCCATGAGTCCCTCCATGTGCACTCTTTAGTTGGTAGTTTAGTCCCTGGGAGCTCTGGCGGGGTGGGAGTGGGTGGGTGGAGGGTCTGGTTGGTTGATACTGTTGTTCTTCCTATGGGGTTGCAAATCCACTCAACTCCTTCAATCCTTGCCAATTCCTCCGTTGGAGACCCCATGCTCAGTCCAATGTTTGGCTACATACATCTGCATCTGTATTAGTCAGGCTCTGGCAAAGCCTCTCAAGGGACAGCAATACCAGGCTCCTGTCAGCATGCTCTTCTTGGCATCAACAATAGTGACTGCATTTTCAAGGCCAGGGGAAGCATGGTTTGGGCTGTTAGGAAGGTATTAGTTGTATCTCTTTTTCATTTCCTGGAGGCTAGTAGTTTGTAAACTCTGACTTCCATCCCTTGAGGTTCTTGAGATATTCTTCTGCCTAGGCAAAGTGGTGTGAGTCTGAGTTAGTTTTAAGAGGAAGTAATGAATAACAGGGGTGCCATTGAGACCTTTTTTTTGTTGTTTATTTATTTATTTGCAGGGTGGAGGGGGTGGCGGCTGGAGTTAATCACTGACTCTGTCTGTCTCAGTTTTGAAACTGAGAGAAAATGACTGGGCTTAGTTGTTTCTCAGGGTATCCAAGAGTCAGGCTCATTAGAGGAGTTTTCAAATACCTTTCTTTGGGAATGAATATTAGTATTTTTTATTATTGTATAATTTTTTAAGAAAATAGTATAAGCAATGCACACAGGTTTTAAAAGGCACATAAGAAGTATGGCCTGAAAAACAAGTCTTTTCTGTTTTTTCACAGACCCCAGCTAATCATCTAGCTACCCACTGTTAGTATCCTTTAAAATCTTCCTTCCGAGCGTATGTAACACACATGCATGCAAACTGTAGCTTTGTCTCACAATGGTAATGGCATTTGAGTTTTGCCTTGTACAGGTCTTCCTTATGTATCAGTCTTCTGCTCCTTTACAGTGGGTGTGTGATATTCCACACACCACATTCCCCACACACTCCCCACAATCCATAGAGGACTGGCTATCATGGACCTAGGTAGTTGTATATTGATGCGTGCACAGATTATATCCAGCTTTTACCCTTAAGAACAGGGCAGCAGGGAAAGGCCATGTGTGTGCGTGGTCTCATACAAGCGTAAATACAGCTGTAGGATCGTTCCTAACAGAGCTGCTGGGGCAAGAAGCATGCGCATTTTGATTTCGGAGGCTGGAGGCCATCTGTTGCCAGTTGTTCTGCCCATATTTGGAAAGTTTTAGATTTCTCCACAGAAGTGAGAACACCGCTTCGTTACACCTTTGCCAGCCACAGTGTAACCGACAAACTGATAGGTGCAAATGTCAGTTTAGCATCTCTGTCATTTTCATCCTTCTTTTAATTAACACCATGCATCGTTCCTGGGCTTAAGAACAGTTACGTTTCTGGCGCCGTTCCCTCCAAATTGGAGTCTTTTGCCCGTCATCCCATCATGCTCTTGAGTTTTACTATCGGAATGCTGATTTCTTACTAGAATACAGGTTTTCATGATCAGTTCATACCCTCCCTTCCTTTGCTTCTTGTGGTTTGCACCGTTTGTACTATCTTTGGTCATGTGTATAAAATTTTGCTTTGCTGATTGTTAAACATTCCACGTAGTTAGATACCTTCATTCAACAAATATTTACCAAATGTCTTTTACATATTACGATCTTATTCTACGTACCCGGCTGTACAGTAGAAGAGAAAACAGACTCCAGTTTTGTTCAATGAAACTTGGATTCTAGTGGAGGAGATAGCCGATAAAACACGGATAGATTTGTAGAGATGAATATACAGTCTGTCATTTTGTGGTGTCGGACATTTGTGTCAGTAAAGACATTTCTCTCAGTGGCAGATTATGAGACTTGTCCTGCTTCTGGCTGATGTGATGTGGTTTTTATTTAAGAGTTAACTCTTTGCTCTAAGTGAAATGCTACATATAATCCAATTTGATTTCTGTCTAGAAGCTCCATCACTGTGTCTGACCCCCTGTAACCAAGGGACTGAAATACACTATGGTTCTAAGGACACAGACGTTTACCTTTTTTTTTTTCACTGAACAGTCCCAGCGTGAAGAAAACAGCTGGGCGGAGCAGACCTGTCCACCTATGTTGTGAAACCGGGCTTCCTTCTTTCCCATTGGCCACAAGTGTCATTGTAGTCATTATCTGAAAAGTCTTATCAGGTCCTGTCAGTGGCAGGAACAAAGGTGAAAGTTCAGGGCAAGCGTTAGTTAGGGTTTGCAGAGTTCACTACAGCCTGTGTGGTCAGTGACAACTTCGTCCTGTGAACACATTGGCTTCGTTATTTCTGTGCCTTCCTGTTACTGGCAGTCACTGCTTGGTCTTCTGGCAGAGTGACACTGTAGTCAGTTTACTAAATAGTTCCAATCTTTTTATTTGCTCACTGTTTATTTTCTCTGAAAAATCCTCCCCACACACTTTCTTTGACATGGCCAAACCATGGTTCCAGGCTGACCTTGGAACTCTAGGCCCTTGAGCCTCAGCCTCCTTACTGCAAAGAATATAGGTATGAATCACCAGCCTTGGCTTCATTTACATATGAATTTCCCTCTATATTTTGGCCTATTTCTGAGATTACATGTAGTTTCAATTAATTTGTCTGTCGATGCAGATATGAGAACCTAAAACCCTAATGTGCTTTCCTGGCCATGCCGTCTCCCTGTCTGGCTTTGTTTTATAGGATTTTTATATTTGTTGCTTTATTTGGCTTACACTTTTTAAAAATAAAAACACTTAAGAGAGTCATATTCTGATCAGCATTTCCCTCATGCAACAAAGAAAGCTGCTAATTGCATGGGGTTTGGCGTAAACTTTGTTAGACGGGGTTCACAGGATCAGGGTGTTAATTTTGGTGATCGTGTTGCATAGTCACTTTGGGAAGCACTGATCTGGATGCTGGTCCTTCTGTGTCCTTGGGCGCTAGAAACCGACGTCATTGAAGCAGGTAAGAGGAACAAGGACCATATGATATATCATATATATATATTAATATAAAATTAACACTATATCAGATATGGTGTTAATTTTATATTAATAAGTGATTTCTTAACAGGGGAACTGGTACTGATTTTTTTTTTCAATTCTATTAAAAATAAACTCAGATCTTGAGAAAAAAATAACCCAAATAATCTTAGGTTGAAGTTAAAGAAAATATGTTTGGGAAGCATAGACTTGACTGGAACACACAAACCTGGACAGAATTTTTCATAACTGAATCTGATGTACCTTGCTTGTTAGTGTGTGTGTGTGTGTGTGTGTGTGTGTGTGTGTGTGTGTGTGTGTAAAGCAGCACACATTCAGCTTTGATTTACTCTTGCAGCTTTGTGGTCTGACAGAACTTTCCCTGGGAAGATGCAGCACACAGCACATCTGCCCACACCAGATGGGGATCCCACAGCAGACAAAAATAAGGATACCATCAAAGTTCTGCTGGGTGAACTGATGAGTTTTATTGGTGTTCTGTACAGGAGTATGGGTGAGAGGTTACTAAATGACTCAAAGACGGCTGTGTTACCAAGGCTCACCCCAGCATGGGTGACAGCTCACAGAGCTGGGAATCTGGAGCACACTGTAGAGCATGCAGGCACCATAACAGATTGGAGAGTGTCCTTTCTAAGTGACTCTAGTCTAAACCTCTTCTAGGCAGCTCAGCTGGGATTTGTTTTCCAGGCAGCTGGTCTGGTCTTGGAGTCTTCTTGGCAGCTCTGCTTGTCTGGACTCTTCTTTGCAGCCCAGCTTCCTTCCGCCCGCGAGGCACTCAGCTTTTATTGCTTATTCTAGCAGACAGGTGCCTAGTGAGTCTGGTCAGTTTCAGGGACTTCCTGGAACTATGTTGACTTCTTTAGTTTCCTGTTTAAGGGGCTTACCTGTGTACTGGAATGTTTGAATCCTAGAGGAAACTGTTGCACAACCAACATATCTAGCTTAGTTAATTCTGATAAAGTGAGATTTTTGTGACTTTCACACAGGCCAAGCACATTGGTAATATACAGAATGCAATAATTGTTTCCTTGCCATTTTCTATGGTTTTGTCATGGAGGGGTCCATACATAGCAGTATGGTTTAGTGTGGCCCTTTCTTCTCCTGTTTAGTAAGACTTTCAAACTTCAGATTTTCCCCACAAGATCATTCTTTCTCTATTTTTTTCTATTTATGAGTTGCTAACGAACTCAGCCGTTGGACTTCTCATTTTTTTCTAGATAGACTTTGGTCACTCTCTTCTTGCTTTGATTCTCTTTCAATGGGAAATGTCATTTTAATACAGCAACCTGGGCAGCAGCAATGCTCACTATTACTGGATGACCATTATTTGAAGCTATTTGTGTGTGTGTGGTGTGTGTGTGTGTGTGTGTGTGTGTGTGTGTGTGTGTGTGTCTGTGTGTGTGCGCGTGCAGGATCTGGAATAATAAATAAAATATTTCTCCCAAATATTTCCAATTTAAATTTAATTTCAGAGGTTTTTGCTTAAGTGTTGCTGTTACACCTATATCTTCTTTATTTCACACAAAAGACTGGTCCATAGGGACACTGAGGAGCGACAATATTGGCCACAGTTACTTATTTGGTCAGCACTAGGCATATAGCTTTGCCAGAATGTCGCAATGCTTACACTGCACCAATACTGACCATTCTAAAAGAACCAATAACCTCCTTTTTAAAAAATGTACACTGTTCCTAGTCTTCCTCATTTCTCTAGACACAGATTGTTTATAGTCAACAGTTTACCTACTGAGTTTAAAGACTGATTTGATTTTAGATGATATTGGAATAATATACTGGGCTTGTGGATGTATCTGTATCTGTATCTGTATCTGTATCTGTATCTGTATCTGTATCTGTATCTGTATCTGTATCTGTATCTATCTGCATCTGTATCTCTATCTCTATCTCTATCTCCATCTCTATCTCCATCTAGGCTTCACTATTAGGGAGCTAGCAGAAGAGATGATATAATGCTTGAGGTTCTCATTAGAATACTCCAGGAAGAAAATGGAAGAACAGAGGAAGTCAGTTATGTATCTTTGGAGATGGAGAGTAGGTGGTTGCTTGTTTTGTTTTTAAGTTGTGTTGTTTATTTGTGCGTGTGTTGAGGGTTTGGGGGTGGAGAGGTATCTACTGTTTTTCATAAGATAGAATAAATTGTTTCTACCCTGTAGGCTTTCTGTTTCTATGTACTTGAGACATCATCTTTTTTTTTTTTTTTTTTTTTTAAATCTCCTCATTGAATACAGTGCACTTAATTTTATTTTGAACATTGCTCCCATTAGGTCAGTGAGTGGTTTGGGTTGGGTGGATAGTCATTGGGTTATAAGTGTTTTCTGGTCTCTTTCCATGGAGTATATACATGGAGAAGTCTGCAGTCTGCCTCCCCCACTCCCAACTTCCCCCATTTCCCAGCGCCTCCTTGGTTTCTGTTGTGGTTACTTGAATGCTAACCCGTTCAACTTGTGCTCTGGCCGTGGTACATGGCTCCTTTGCTTTCTCATGATCGTATTTATACTTTTGACGGATATATTTAAATGAACAGCTGTGCGTTTGTTGAGTCATTCCACAATTATCTGATTCTGTTGTAGCTGCTTGACTGGCAAAAGCATATCTCAAGCTAAATTGTGAGAAAATTCCATTAATCACACTCTCCTGGGGGAGGGGAGTGGAGAAAGACCACTGTGAAAAGTCCTTTTAAAGATTAATTAGTGATTCCATTATTTAGAGCACGTTGAACCAGTTGCAACTTAGTGTGTCACTTACAGAAACTGTGCAGAGGTGTAAATAACTATAAAAGGCTTAGTGATAATCAGCCTTGTAGGCAAACTTCTCTGAAATAACCGCTGTGCAGACAACTCCTCAGCAATGTAATCTCTATAAAGAGATGAGTCCTAGAGGATTTCCTTTTCTGTAGATTTCCGTGTACTCCTCTCGGCGCTTGAGTTCATTGGCTAAGTGTTTCGTTTTAAGCTTCCCGAAGTGACTACGTTGAACACAGAATATGTTATGTCTTTCTTCTCTCTCTTCTCAAATGTACTAATTGCAACTGTAACCTCTGATTGAGTCTTTGGCTTCCCCCAGCCAGCTCCGTTTTTATCTTGACACCTACTCGAGGTTCTTTCTGAGGTTATTAATAGGCACAGAAGCATGACTTTCTGAATAGCGTCAATAACTCTTAGAAGACATGGGGGACATAATATGTCAATTTCTGACTTGTAGGAGCCGTGTTTTCAAGCTACCAAAGTTGTCCCAGAGTCACTAGGGATGGCTTTGGGCGTATCAGCTGGTGTCTGCAATGAGAGATCCAAGCAGGTCTTTCCAAATGGGCTATTGTCCGCCAGGAGCTGTCTGGTGCACCCAGAGTCTGCCAGCGCCTTTCTGTCTGGCCGCTTCTCTTGGATAGTACTCTGGAAAGCTGGAATCCAAGTTAGAAGTGATCTCTTTTAATTTATCTCAAATGCTCAGTTGCTTCTACATTAAAATGAGGTCACAGAAGCCCCTTCCACCCCCAAGTCGCTTCCTTACCAAACAGTATCAAACTTACACCTTGACTTTCTTTTTCTACCTAAACCAAATACAGGGAAACTAAGGTTTTAGTTCATCTTGAGTGCCTGGTCACTGGGAAGGGATGTCACCAAGCAGGCTTGCAGTCAAACAGAGTACTGATGTTTGTTTGGGGGGATCCAGAGAAAAATAATAAATACAAAGCAATGTTTGCGCCAAATTGAATGCTTTGAGGCAGGTATAGCTGGGACACGTAACACAGAGGGCTGAACAGCAAGGTTCAACACAAGAATGGATTTGGAGTGTGAGGGACCCAGGGGTGAAAGGGAAGGTAGAGCAGAAAGAATCCAAAAAGTGTTTTTTCTCACCTCCAACCATATATAGTGGAGTGAGAGACGAGGGCGGGAGGGGACACAGCAAAGGATAGACTCAAAGGGGATGGAAGTGGGGAGGAGGAGGGAGGAAGGGAGAGAGAAGAGAGCATGATCTTGAATTGTGTCCCCTCCCAAACCTAACACACATTTCACTACCAAGTATTGCCTGTTGATCCTACTAACCTTAACATTTTCTCTAGACTCATGCATACTATAAGCACTGAGAAAGTTGAGTCAGGAGGACCGCAAGTTCAAGGACAGCCTCAGATACATAATAAGTACCAGGTTAGCTTGGGTTATTAGATCTTGTCTCACAAGCCCAAGCAAGAAAACAAGCCATAGAATGAGGACAGCCCTGTGTGGCAGTCAGTGTGTAGAATACCATTTGTTTGTGGAGACAAAGGCTGCATCTAACTGAGGACTAGGGATGGAAAGGAGATTCTATATAGACCCAGAGGATAGGGAAGCTCTTCTTACCCTTCACAGAAAAGAAGAAATACACTTTTCAGACTAAAGGGAGAGGGGGTGGGGACCTTGAAAGCATCGAGGATGTCATGGAACAGGTAGGAGGTGACGGCCTCCGACTGGCTGAAACAAAGCTGGAGAATTGCAGCTGTGTGACACCAAAGGAAGGAAAAAGAGGATGGGAAACAATTTCTATCTCAAAAGAAAGTAGATTTTGAGGGACCGGAGGAATGGTTCGGTCCTTAGGCTTAAAATTCAAGTATCACAGAGAAAGCCAGAAGTGGTACCTATCTATGACCTGAGTCCCAAGGTCTTGCTGGCCAGCCAGCCTAACCTTTGAGCTTCCGGTACAAAGAACTTGTCTCAGACTGGGGCTTTCCCAAGGAAGATAACCAATGCTGGCATCTAACATCCACATGTGCGTGCATATACACGTTCCTGTGCTCCCACACGCATGCTTTCACACAGCCACATGAACATGTACACATGTCTTACATACAAATAAAATTGGAAAGGAAAAAAAATAATACCAAGGCTTGAGGTATCAGGAAGGGCAGGCAGCAGGAAATCAAAACCCTTCAGTCCCCGGGACGACTGAGTCTTCATTTGTGTCAGGAAGAGCAAAGTCAATTATGTTCTGTATATAATGAAAGCAAATTTAAAAGTAAAGTAAATTCTCTGTTTGTTCCATGGCAGGCTAAGCTAAACCCTTTACTTATTTTCCTTTAATTGCTACCCCTCCCCCATTTACAGATTATACTTTATCTCTTTTTTCCTTTCTGGAGTGCATCTGTTACAGCTGGAATGTTCACAGGGTAACTCCTTCAAAATCCTTTCCTGAAATGGTCTGTAATTATTTCCTCTTACCACAGCATGAATGGATCCAGGGTCTGGTTTTTAGTTCTATGGTACTTGTCCAAGGAGCCATTTGTATTCATCTCACGCAAAAGATCACATTACATGCTAATATCCTGAAAGTAACACCCCACCAGAAACCCTCCAGCAGTAGTGGAGTCTGTGTTAACCCAAGCCCTGGCAACATGCACGTTGCTAGTTCAGAGTGTGATATTACAAATGTCTAACAGGTCATTCGTGAACTGAAGAAAAGACCCTGACTTGACTTATAGGGTATAATATCTTCAGTTTTGTTCTTTGCAGCTTCTACTGACAGCTCATGTCTCGTTCACCCCTCCCAAAGGACCAAGGGTTTTGGAGTAAGCTGCCCTTGGCTAGCTCCTTCTCTATCAGGCCGTACGTAGTACCTATTTTTACACCATCCAATCGATCAGAATGACTAGATTTTGTCCTAGATGGAGGATGTTGTTATAAGCATGCCTTCCTTCAGAGTTTCATTTTCAAATAATGTATGACTGGATTTACTTTGTCCTCAAATGAACCTCATACTCATTTCCATATTTATTTTGAAGTGTGAATTATGAGAGAATTGATGAATGAATTAAGGGTGGACGGGAGCATGAACACACTTGCAAGGAAGTCTTGTTCCGCCTCCCCCCACCCCACCCCACCCCCGCCCCGCCCCACCCCTGAATAGCTTCTTTGATATTGAGATTTTTCTCTTCTGGGAGGCAGAGGCTGAGGGCGATGACTGGAGGGAGACTACAGTGTATGTGAAACTAATTTTGAGTGTAGAGAAATGAAATGATAGCATAATTGAAAGGTGACCCAAATCACCCTGAGTAAAATATGTTCTCCAAGAGAATGGTCAAGCTGGATGGAGCTCTGGATGATTAAAGTTTGGATCAAGTGTAGACGGTAAAACTGGATTGATGGCTCCTCTTTCATAGATTGGCCATTGCAGTGTAGTGACTGATTAAGACCACTGAACGAACATTGGTCACTTGGTCTTGGGTAGAGCACATGTCCTTGGGATAGTTGCTTGTCCCTGTCTGTTTTCTCGTTTCTAAAATAAGACTTCTAGGAGTATTTATTGTGAGTGTTTTAGGAAGCAAGCATATTTATCCCTAACCACAGTGTCAGGCACATTCCCTGGATACACTCCTACTGCAGGGACAATGACATGGTGTTGAATGATCAGGAACTTTCTTTGCTCCACCCCTGCCTTCCAAGTTAAGTAGATTTTATTTTAATTAATTAATTTTTATATTGTGGAAGGCACAACAAAATATTCTGAAAACATATGCAATGGTGGAAAAAGTCATCGTGTGTTTGTGTTAGAAGTCAAAGACTGGGAAAGGTGTGGGGTAGAGATGACCTCACTTGGATGTTAAAAAAGTGATTAATTCTAAGCAGGGATGAGTGATTATTGGCTCCTTTTCAAAACCTTTTTAACTTGAAGACTGTTAAAAATCAAACAGGGTCAAGAAATTCCCTTGTCAATGAGACTCAGTGAGTCATGGATGGATCAACCAAGAGAATTCGGACAGCCAGGACAGACAAAAGAGTCCTTTGTTGAATTTTATGATTATTTTCCTCCTATGGAAAGCAAATTGCATACTCTGCTGGAGTCCGGATTGTAGGAACATCCTTTATTGCCTACCATAGTTTTAAATTATACTGCCTAATATGAGTTCTGAATGTTGAATGCAGAGGTCCATTATGTATTGATTAGTCTGTGGCCAGTATCAAAATGATATTTCTAGGAGTAGACTTCAGAGGATCTGTGGTTCTTTTCTTTTTCTCTACCTCCCGCCCCCTCCCCTTCTCTTTCAGATATAACATTTTGGTGAACAGAAGAGCTACCGCACTTGATCTGAACCCAAACGTGTTAGGAATTAAGGGAAACACTAACTCCTTAGCTGGTGTCACCCACAACTAGAGTGTGAAAAGTACCATGGTGTTTGGAAAGTGGTTCTGTTCTGCCCCCTGATTGTCTGTTTTTAAAGTGGAAACTATGGGAAGTTTTCCCTTCCAGAGGACAGGCCTAAGACACTGCAAGAGATGACAGTGATACAAAGGCAGTCTCTTTCCTTGTGTCTGAAGCATTGCGAGTGCTACTAGGGATTGCAGAGCTGATCCAACAATAGTAGGGAAAGTACTTATAGTAGTAGGGGCAGTACTTATAATGCCCAGTAGCCTGTCGCTTTTTATTTAGGGATTTTGACAGTTAGGCCAAAAGGAGATGTGCAATGTGAGCACCTTTTTACCATCATACTCAGCACTCCTAGAGACCTTTAGTTGTCTCTAAGAAACATTATTGACATATTAAGAGATATACAATGTATTACTCCTAGACTGTCAGAGTTTTTTGATATTGGAATGGCCCCCAGGATTTTTGACACTCCATAGCATCTTTGTCAATGGTTGGGCCACTGCTCAGTCCAGAATACCTACCTGGAGCCATTGCTGATGTAGTGACAAAGGATGAAACTTCTACAGAGAAAGGCAGTGAGTTTGGATGGCTGCCGTAGCATCTCTGGGGATTCGAGACATTTTTCATGGTTCTGCAAGCTTCTTAAGATCCAGTGATGGGTTCAAGGCTGGGTGGTTTTCTGTGTGTCTGTTAGCCAGTAACATGTTGTAACAAATGGGCTGTTGAATCATGTAGGATCCTGCTGTCTTCCAGGCCAAACTTGTTCAGTGCAAAACAATGCCACTTTCCTCCTGTATACATGTTCTGCAAAAATAAAATCATACTTTCTAAAAATTTGTTTGTTTTTAAAAATCTGATAGGATGTTTGTTTTAATGTGAATACAGTGTTGAATCAATTGTGTTTTGCTTTCCACCATAGTACATCTCACTGGGTAAAGCCCACATAGACAAGTTACTCAGCAGTTCTCAAGGAGCATAAGGAGACCTAAGGTCAGCAAACATGAAGAATCCCTGAGTGTAGGATTATTGAATTATTACCATTTCCATTTTCTGTGACCAAGAGGAGAGAAATCAAAAGTTTACTTTTTTTTTTTAAAAAAAAATATTTTCTTTTCTCTATGATTTCAAAGTAGAAAGAGATATTTTGTGATTTATGTCAGCACTTCAGTGAATCGAGTTTTTATTTATTTGGGGATAGGCTTCTGCTGTTATAGGCCTAGAAATTTGCTGAGTAGCCCAGGCTGTTGTTGAACTTAGGAGCCTTCTGTCTTAGCTTATCACATACCCTGTACATGCCAGGATTATATATGTGTACCACTATTGCAGGCTTGATGTTTCTTATAATTAACTCATGATTAGGAGGCTCCCACACATTTCTCTCTCCATGCTTTCCTCTTCTTTGGAGTGTAATTTTTAGAAGACAATTAGTGGGCAGGTGGAGTATTTGAGGCTGAAGAAAGTGGTAGCCAGCAAGGGTTGCTGATACGTTTCTCCCATGGATTTTGTTTGTTTTTGGATGTGATTTGAGTTGCTCTTAATTTATGGATTAGCTCCAGGGATTAAATTTATAAATGATTTCTTTTGTCTTTCATAAGCTTAAATCAGTGTATGATAACAGCAATAATCTGTAAATAGGTATATTGGGGGTATAGGCCTTTCTTTGTTGGTTTGTGACATGGAAGATGATACATTGTAGAATCTCCCCTTCCCTTGTAGGTGTGCATGATGGTGGTGTTGGTGCTTGATAATGCGAAGTTAAATCGAGTGTGTTAAGTCAGGGAGGAGTCTAAGTATTAAATGAGCACCTATTTGGCTCAGTTGGAACGAACAAGATGGGGCTGTAGATTCTGCTCCCGGGGTTTGGTAATAGAGACACGGTTGAAAGGTAAAATAGGTAGGAATATATCACTAATTGCATTTTACAGGGGTGGAAATTAACAGCATAAGAAAAAAGCAGCAGAGGATTTAACTCAGGAAGTGACGTTTCTGTTGAGACTTGAAGGATGAGCAGGAGTTTAGCTAGGTTGAACGTTGAAAGAAGAGCCTAACCCTAGGGAGGCTGATAATATACCAAGTTCTAGAGACAGGCAGGGAAGCTTGGAAGCATAGGATGGGAGTTTCGAGGTAGGGGAATGGGGGTGGGGGACCCAAGGAAAGACGATGGCAGAGGAAAGAAGGTTTGGTGACACTGTGGGCGAGCAGTTACTTGGAACTTAGAGTGCCTTGGCTTGGTTCCAGCTTCCCCAGGGGTCCTCAACATATACCACACTTGCACCCCTAATGAGTGTTGATATAAACTGTAGAGTATATGGTATAGAATATGTACATCGTTCAATTTTCTGTCATCAAAACAAACTTCCTGAGATAAGAGATACAGGTTTAACTTGTTAAATGGGGAGGCTTATGGGGGGAGGTATATATTGCTTTTATGTATCTTCTGTGGGTGCTGGGTGGCAGCGGCAGTGAGGTGGCAAAGGAAACAGTTCCCCTCATGGCCAGAAAGCAAAGGAGGAAAGAGAAGGCTCGGAGCCACATAGGGAAGGTGTGTCTGCAGTGCTCTTAGGGCACCTCCTGGTCCCTACCTCTTGAAGGGTCCCCTGTCTGCCAGCAGTGTCAGCCTGAGGACCAAGTCTACCCTATAGCAATGCACAATAAACAGAAATGAAAAGACATTAAAGATGTGCTAACAGCAGAATCATATTATTAATGAAAGTCTTTTTTTTTTTTTTTTTAAAGATTTATTTATTTTATGTATGTGAGTACACTGTAGCTGCCTTCATACACAGCAGAAGAGGGCATCCGATCCCATTACAGATGGTTGTGAGTCACCATGTGGTTGCCAGGAATTGAACTCAGGACCTCTGGAAGAGTGGTCAGTGCTCTTAACCACTGAGCCATCTCTCCGGCCCAATAAAAGTCTTAAGATACTAAATCTGATGATTCCATAAGACAATGGACACTAGGTCCATTTTTCAAAAGACTTAAAAAATCTGAATTTGAAGAGACTACTTCATGTCAGGGTGACCTGAGTTTTGTTGCCGTTCTCCAGTAAGCCGTGAAGAAATCCGTGATACTAGGGCCTGTATTGTCACATTCTTCTCTGGTACTTGTATCCCTAATGTAATTAATCTCTACTTTCTTTGCTGATGTTAGAGGACTTGCCATTTGGGAAGGGCTCATCTCATGATAGCGAGCCAGTGTAGACCATGAGTCCACTTGAAGAGCCCCCGTGAGCTTTGTAAGCCAGTCATGACTAGACTTTTGTTACACAGTCTCTCTGAAAGGTACCTCTTTGACTCCAGGGACTGTCATAGGAAACTGAGATTAATGCCAAGTAAAGCTGTCAGTTATTTACGACTTTATTATGTGAACATAACATTATGAAAGCAAGCTCTGAGTGTTTTCATGCTGCAACTCAAGGACTTCCTTTGTGTGCCTCTTAGATACATGTAACCACGTTGGAGTTGAGTAGGCTATTGCTGGAGGCTGCTAGAAAACACAATTTTAGGTATTAGATGGGGAGTTGAAGTCACTTAAGGTGGAGAGAATGTTTCTAAGCATCAGTTTCTTTCTTGTTATTATGGTATAATATCTTAGGCCATGTAATTTGCAAAAAGACCTATCTATCATTTATCTATCCATCCATCCATCTATCATCTATCCATCTACCCACCTACCCTCCCAGTCATCCATCCACCCACCCATCCATCCATCTGATCTTATTCTATAACCCAGTATAACTTTGAACTTGCAATTCTCCTGCCTCTGCCTCCCAAATATTTCCTCCTGTGTATAACATACCTAAGAAATTTATTTTTAGTCTGGTCATACTAGTGTTTGCTTCTAAGCTCAGTCTCAGGAGGCTGAAGAATGCGCGCACACACACACACACACACACACACACACACACACACACACACACACGCACGCACACACGCATGCACACACGCACGCACACATGCACACAGAGTTTGGGGAGTCCAATGGAATGGCTCTAGCATGTGCTTGGCATCTAAAGGTCTTCATACTGCACCACAATGCAGCAGAGAACATATCAGTGAGGCAGAATGAGAGTGTTTACTTAGGTTTCTCTTCCTTCCGAGGAAGCCAATGATGCCGTATTTGAGATTCAACCACTACCACTTCCTCATTTAATCTTTTTGTTGTTTGTTTTTTGTTGTTGTTGTTTGTTTTTTGAGACAGGATTTCTTTGTGTAGCCTTAACTGTCCTAGAGATCATTTTGTAGACCAGGCTGGCCTTGAACTCAGAGATTCACCTGCTTATGCCTCCCAAATACTGGGAGTAAAGGTGTGTGCCACCATGCCCAATCCTTCATTTAGTCTTAACTGCCTACCCAAATTTTTTTCTCTGAACACAGATCATAGGGAGTGTGTGACTAAACAGATCACTAAGAAAAGTGATGATTTAGGATGAGCTGGTGGATTCAGTCAGTAAAAGACCTGCTGAACCAGCGTGCTAACCTGGGTTTGAGTCCTGACACCATCAAAATAGTAGTTTGTGCTTTTAACTCACAGTGCTGGAGGGGCAGAGGTGGTTGTACACCTGAACTCATAGGTCAGATAGTCTACATTTATGAGAGAGCCCCAGGTCTCAGTCAGAGACTCTATGTCACAAAACAAGGTGCATAGCTCCCGAAGAATGATACCCAAGGTTGTCCTCTAGTCGCTGCCACTACCTGCACACAATTGTCCACACACACCTCAGTACACACCTGAACACAGACACACATGCACACGTGTGCACACTCCCCACAGACACATGGAAGATAATTTACCAGCTTTCATCACCTGTGGTGAAGGTGTAAGCATGTCAGCACAGTTGCTTGCCCATGGAAGAGCTGTACAGGGTTTTTAACCTCTCTATTCAGGAAAGTGCCCCCAATCAGACTCTCATTAGATTCCTGATACCTGCAGGCGTTACTTCAAGTAGCAAGGCTCTTTAGTCAGGGAACTGAGCTTCTGCTTGTTCTAGGTCCACACCAGCTTGAAATTTCTCTCAGTTGTCTTAGTTTGTCTCCATGACCATTTCCTATCCTGTAAATTGACATGCTTTCTTCTTCTGACAATATTCCTGTCTTAATTGTGTCTAGCCTCTTAAAATTCTAGCCATCTTAAATGGAAAGTTAATGTAGAAATGCCACGTTTTGTAGTAGATGTGGTGTAAGATTGTTTTGTTTTCCTCTTGGATTGTATGATGGTCTAGGTTCAACCTCCAAACCTTTAAAAGAGAAGTGAGGGCTCAGACACGATGACTGGCCTTGGATTATTGAATTTCTTATCTTTAGTATCATATTAGGATAGTGATCTTAGGCCTCTTAGTTTTTTTTTTTTTTTTTTTTAAATATAATAATACCACCAATGTCGTGTACAATAGAGTAGAATAGAATTCAAGCCCATAGTTTTTCAGAGTGCTTTATCTTCAACTTTATTCTCTTTATTTTCTTATTGAGTTCTTCATTAGGAGGGTAGGCTCAGAGACACAGCCAGTAGAGGTCATTGGCCAGAGGGAAATCTTAAGACCTATGAAGATTTGTTTAGCTCCATGTAAAGGGAATATTCAAATGTGCTAAAAACCAAGGCAGTACAAGTTGGGTTTCCTTGCAAGGCCCTTGACAGCATTTGAAGATGATTTGCTGTCTCGCTGTGTTGGTTTTTGTGTCTGACTTACATTTCTTATTTTTCCTCCCACAGTTGTACAATGGTAGATGGAGTAATGATCCTTCCTGTGCTAATGATGATGACTTTTCCTTCCCCGAGTATGGAAGGTACGTGACACACAGCTGTTTGGTTAGGATAATGCACTGTGTATTGTTTGGCTTACTGTAAAACATTTGCTCCTTAATCCTGTCAGACTTAACACACCCTTTGTATAATAAATATCTGGCAGTGTCCCTTGACTGCTTTAATGTGCAGTTCGGATCCATATTGCATCTTGATTTATGTGTGTGTGTGTGTGTGTGTGTGTGTGTGTGTGTGTGTGTGTGCCTGCAGTTTAAAGATGCCATTTAATACCCTACCAGAAATAAAAGATGAAGGTGAAATAGACAGTTGTGTAATTAATAATAAAGTAGTATATGCAAACAAATGTACTCTGGGCTGCCAGTCTTGCCCGAGCACATTAGATATTATAAAGTATGTTTCTGTTTGTTATCTGTGTATTTTCTTTCCAATTCTTTTGGATACACATGGCAAATGTGATCAAAATGTTAATTGGAAGTTACAGGATAAAGAGTTCCTATGTTTTCAGTCACTATCAGAATATATTTATACAACATAGTATTAATACTTAATCTGTGTTATCATTTACTATGCCTAATTTTAGAATTTATTTCTTTATATTATGTGTGTGTGTGTGTGTGTGTGTGTGTGTGTGTACATGCATGTGAGCCTGAAGTGGCCTGTGTGGAGGTCGTAGGACAGCTCTCAGGAGTCAGTTCTCTCTGTCCACCCAGAGGGTCTGTGGATCGGGCTCAGGCTTTGCAGTGAGTTCCTTTAGCCACTGAGCCACTTTGCCAGTCCTTACTGTGACTATTATAAATGAAACATCATAGAATGTAAAGGACAAAAGTAGTATGTTTAGAATTAGATGCTGTTCACAGTTCTGGGTGTGGTGTTAGGAAAAGGAGGGTACTCTAATGTTACACACACTTGTGTGTATTCAGCTGTCTGCCTCAAAACAAGATGCTATTGTTATGTTGACATGAGTATTGTGCGTGTTCTACTTTCAGTGACTAAATTTTCTGAATAATGAGAAATTTTGTTAGACTGTCAACAAAACAGTGACCTCTGGTCCCTTGAGTGGTTTAATCTATCTGCAGCAGACCACAATGTGTTAAAGGCCCATTCCTGTGGCAGGGATGTGTCTAGTAAGAGATCTTCTGATTATTGGGGCTTGCCCTCCAAGAAGCTTGTTGAAGCCCTCCTCTTTCTTTCACACCCGATCAGGAGGTAAATAGTCTTCCTCTGCTTCCTGGTCCCAATACACTGTCCTGTATATTGTGTTCATGTTTAGCAAGACCCCAGTGGCAATCATTTATGGGCTGTAACCGCCACAACTGTCAATCCAAACATCCTTTTCCTGTTATTAATTTGATTACTTCAGGTATTTGTTATAGTTATAGAAAGTTGACCAGCATACCTCCTGTTAATACAGTAGTTTTATTTGAGGGAAATTTGATAGACATCGGGACAGTGAATGACATACTTTGTGTTTTTATGTATAACAGTTAGATTGAATTTTGCAGACTGTTTAGGTAAACGAATGAGTTGAGCCACAATCAGAATTTACCGGAGTAAAACAACTATGGAGACACAAGCCTATAATCCCAGCAATTACTAGGTGGAGACAGGAGGATCAGAAGTTGGAGGTTAACATTGAGCACATAGTAAATTTGAGCACATTTAAATGAAGTTAGGCTACAGAAAACTGCCTCAAAACAACAAGCTTGCTATGACTTAGGCTGCGTATTTATCTTTTTCTATTTGGGCTGCTTAACACAATGCCTCAGACCGGATACCTTATAATCAGCAGACATTTATTTCTTATAGTTCTCAGTCTGGGAAGGGCAAATTCAAGGTGCTGGGTGGGAGATTCTTTGCCTGTTGAGGACTCGTCACTTATAGGTGGTGCTTTTTCATGGTGTCCAGTGGTGGAAAGACTAGCTATCTCTTTTATGAGGCCACTGTCCTAGTTTCATTTCTGTTACTGTGATAAAATGCCTTGACAGAAGCAACCTTAAAGTAGGAAAGGGTTTATATCCATGTACAGTTCTAGGTTAGAGTTTACCACAATAGGGAGGTGAAGGCAGCAGGGACTTAAAACAGCTGGTTACATCACCTTCACCATCAAGAACAGAGAGAAATGAGTGTATGCATGCTCACTTGCTTGCTTGCTATACTCTGATCTATTTTTCTTTTATGTGTAGTTTAGGTTTCCCTGTCTAGGGATTGGTGCTGCCCACAGTGGCCCGGGTCTTTCCACATTAACCAACCCAATTAAAACAGTTCCTTACAGACATGCTCAGAGGTTAACCCAATGTAGACAATTCTTTATTGAGACTCTCTTCCTGGGTGACCAGATAGCCATCACAGATATACAATCATACAGTGAGGGTATTAAGTCACATTCTGTTGCTTGTCCTACCTTCTTCTATCACCACAGATTTTGAGGGGATATAAACATTCATACACAGCAGGAACCATTTTAGCTCGTGATATATCCAGGTATTTGGAAGTCTTGGGCTTCTTACTTTTATTGATTTCTTCTTTCCCTGCCTTGTTTCAGAAAGACTGGTGACTCTCTAGACCTTTTTGAAAGCCACAAAACAGTTGCAGAAAGAAAGAAAGAAAGA
>JANHMN010000002.1:129069646-129135539 GCA_030674055.1 Rhabdomys pumilio | reverse complement strand
TCTTTCTTTCTTTCTTTCTTTCTTTCTTTCTTTCTTTCTTTCTTTCTTTCTTTTCCTTGGGAATCATAGATCCACCACGTGCAGCATTGGAACGTAGCTAATAGTCCAGGAGGTCTCTGAGTGTAAGATACAAGCAGGATTTGATGATAACATAAGCATGCATCTTACTTGGTTCTTTTTACTGTGAGAACATTTTGATTAGAATGACTAAGGTGGCTCTCATTTTGTTTCTGTTGAATAGTGCTGCTGCAGCCAGTCTGGCTATCTAGAGTCTGTCTAGACAGCTCTCAGGAATGAGTGTTATTAAAGGCGTGCCAGGAGGTGCCCTAGAGGATCCTGTCCTGCTGGTGCTGACGGCGATCATAGGAGGAAGTGGCCTCTTGTTAAATAAAGCTGGAAGAATTGGTTGAGTTAGCATTGTTTTCCGCTGGTTGTTTCTGGGGACCTATTTCTTGGTCCCCCCTTTAAAGTTTCATATTCAATGCTTTAATGGTCATTTCTAAAATAGTCTTAAGAATATTGGAGACTAAGTTATCTGCAGATTCTTCCTCTCCATATGCTATTAAGCAGTGCCGTTTGGTTTCAGTTGAAATCAGGGGTTGACCTGTGATAGAAGCAAGATGGCAAAGAAGGAAAGCAGAAGAGGGGTAGAGTTGGCACCAGCCAAGAGGGGGAAGAAGAATGGGAAAAGAGGGAGGGAAGGGTGAAGGATGGAATGAGAGAGGGGGAGGAAGGGAGAGGGAGAGAAGAAGGGTACTTGGGCAGAATAGCCTCTAATTTGGTTTCCCCTGCCTCTAGCACTTAGGCTGTGCAGAGTCCAGCAACTGACCTCTTTATTTTTAATATTTGTAAAAAGTATACAACTTAGATCATACTACTTAGGATTTTTTGTAAGTTCTATTTTAACTCTCATAGTTTCTGAACTCTGTACACATTGATTTACATTCCCCAAAATTACTCATTTCACCACATTTCTTTCTGTTTTACTGGCATTTTATACATAGTGATAGGATTCACACAGACACCTCAATGTAAGGGTATCATGCACTTTGACTGTGTTTTCCTCCCCATCTCCTCTTTCTTCCTCATCCCATTCCTCCCCCAGACAAGCAAATGCTTGGCTACTGGAAACAGGTAATAAAGGCTGTTGTTCTGAGCTGATAGGGAAATGGATTGGCACTAAGATTTTCCTATTTAAAGACTACTACTACTACAATGCTTACGGATACTGACCTGAGTGTGGGATGCTGCCCTTCCCCCATAGCATTCTATGAGTACCCTAAGGTAGATTGTTCTTGTCACAGTCATGCCTGGCTTAGATGTTGGTCACTTCTTTCCTCTTTGTGACTTAACTTTGTTACCTATCAGTGGCATAGTCCACAAAAGGCACTTTTGTATATGTTACTAAGAGTTTAAAACTGCTTGTAATACACTCAACATTTGTAAAGTCAAATTTAGGTATAGAATGCTTAAGTAAAAGAGATAAATAATAGGAAAGATATTAAAAAATCTGGCGCTACCAGGCGGTGGTGGCACACGCCTTTAATCCCAGCACTTGGGAGGCAGAGGCAGGTGGATTTCTGAGTTTGAGGCCAGCCTGGTCTACAGAGTGAGTTCCAGGACAGCCGGGGCTACACAGAGAAACCCTGTCTCAAAAACAAAAACAAACAAACAAAAAAAACCAAAAAAAAAAAAAAAACCTGGCACCAAGCTTTGTAGATTACAAATTGAAAAGAAAATAGACTCCCATTTAATATATACCGAGCAGTAGAAGCCATCTAGCAACTATGTCGTACTGAGCCCTCACAACATTCTTATGGCACACAGAAAAGCCACAGGCATTTGTTATAATAGGTTTTGGTGTATAGACTTGGTCCATGAAACAAATGAAGTCCCCATGGTGGCATGCTCCTACTGAGGAGACTGAGTTGAGAAGCTAGCTTGAGGCCAAGCGTTCAAGATCAGCAGGACCATACAGGGAGACATTGCTACAATGAGGCCAGCAAACAGAGATGGAAGAGGACTGGACAGTCAGCTTGGGAGGAGTTTGAGTCAGAACAGCTGAGTTGACCTGCCAGCCAGAGCTAGGAAGAGATGAGCTTATTCAGCGGTAAGTCCCTGAGGCTGAAAGCATTCTAGTCCTAGATAAGAATGGACAGAGGCTAGAAGCTTCCAGGACTAGGCCTAGGTTAGCAGACAGGCAATAAGCTTCGGAGACAGCAGTTAATATAGGAAAATAAAAGTTACCATTGCAGTTCAAAACAGCATGCAGTACTGGCAAATAGGTACGATTTTCACGTGTCAACTTTCCTCTTAGCTTTCTGTTTTTCAAAATGTTTTTATATTTCCTATCTCATTCTTTACACTCCCTCCATCCATGATGCTGGAGACCAAATGCTTACGTTTCGTAAATGTTGATTAGAAATTGTGTTAGTCACTGTTGAAAACAGTGACTGAGATAGCATTTGAATGTACTTTAGAATATTCCCCAAGTTCTGCGGAACTGGGCAGGACGATACAAAATGAAAAGATTCCATTTCCCATCCAAATATGGGGAATTAGAAAATGCTGTTTTTTTATAGCTACCTTTTGGCAACTCTAGGTAACATTTATTGGATAATTAGTATGATAATTAGTCACTTACTGAGTTTACTGCTTTATATTACTTCTCACGTTATTGTTTATTTTTCATAACCCTACCCTACTAAGACAGGATATTTTTCTTTTTTAGGCTGTACTTTTTGATCAGTTTAAGCTCCTGATGTTACACAGCCAACACAGGTGTAATATGAGAGATGGTGCCTGTGAGCTTCAACTATTAATCCCCTTCAAAAGTTTGCCATTTATTTATTTATTTATTTATTTATTTATTTATTTATTTATTGTGACTTAGTAGCATCCATCCACATTCATCTCCTATACGGTGCATGCTGGGATCCAGCCTAGCACAGTTTGTTGGAGAGGGTAAGAAGAGGGCCTGAGATGGCCAATGATGAGGCCCTTTTACCTGGCCTTGTGATTTCCAGGTCTCTTGTCTGTCCTCCAGGGAACCGTCTCTCATTTTCATTATCCGTACAACTCTAGCTGCAGGGAGAGTTTTGTTTGCTCTCACAGTGAAGAGCACTCGAGTTCTAATTACCTGTATATTCTTGCCTTTCCTTTCCACTAATAAGACTAATCACGCTCAAACACTGCTATTATACCACCAGGGAGAAGGTGGAGTCTCCGACAGACGTCTCTCCTTTTGTCCCCATGTGCGTTTGCAGGTGGAAACTGTGACACAGAGATTAAAATGGTGCATTGTGTTTTTGGAAGTATTTCAAAGCGGAGATAGCCCCCGGTTTATTGACTTGATGAACCACAGTTAGATCTGAAGACAGCAAGGAAGTCCAGATGTAGGCCCAGTTCTCTTGCAGATTTTGCCCCTAAATTATTTTTTTGTGTTGACTGGATTGTGGCTTTCCAGACCATCACCACTCAGACTTTCCAGCCCAATTACCCAATGGAGGAGGGAAGGGATAAGTTCAATGGACTTTTTGTTAGGGTTCACAAAGGTGCCCCTCTTTGCCAGTGGGGAGGAGAATAGAATGAACCTTTCTTTGAGTTTCTCGTTATTGAGGCTTCAGGAAGTTCTTGAAGGGGTGAATGGGTGTAAAAGAAACGACTCAGTATTGAGTCTGTTGCTCCCATTTCTTGTTACCGTCAATTTATCCCTTTTGTTCAGAACAAAGTCTTTTGCTTTACCATATCATCAAATTAGTTTCTTAAAGGAGAGTCATGAGGTGCACTGGACTGTCTGCCATCAGTAGGACCTAATCTCAACTATCCGATGAAGCCGCATACTCTCCCAAAGTTGCTTCCGGTGTTTTGTTTGTTTCATTTTTATCAAGTTTTCCTTTGTAACAAAGTGATTTGTCAACAACTGCTGCAAAGGTAAACAGCATAACAAAGGTTTCTTTCAGCCGTTCCTTCTTGGGAAATGTCTGCTTCTACCGTGAACTAGAGCCCGCGTCCACTAATTTAAATGGAGACTTTAAGAGCAGAGTTTTGCTCACCAAAACTAAAGATCAAATAAAATCACGAAGGGAACAAATGTACAGGCAGATGAGGTGATTTTGCTTGTGGTCAGCCGTGGTATATAGGGCAAAAATGTCCAGGCCTTCTCTTTTGTGAAGGTGGCCTCTAATGTGTGAGAGGCCATTTTCTCTGTAGAAGAACTAGTGACTCAGGACACAGGAGACCCATCAGGTGTCATGTCTGCATCTTTCACTTTTGAGGTGGGGACAAGATACTGTGAAAAAAAAAATTAGAAATTAATTTGCAAATCTCAAAGCACTGTTAACTGCCCTCCAGAACTCCCCCCAGTAGCCTGGGATGACCCACAAAAGCTTCCATAGATAATGCTTATCCTAATTATCATAATTATCCAGAACTCGAAACCTTCCAAGATCATGTAAGACACAAGGCCATGTGCTTTTCCTAATTCTCACTATGACTCATGGCTAGAAACGTTTGGGGTAGGACCCAGGGCAAGCACAAAGACACACATATCTGAAAAGATAGCGTCATGAGGCAGTAACTGCTTTTATTCCTTTCCCTCCTTAATTCAACCCGTTATTTTTTCACAGGAAAGCAAAACAAAACAAAAAGCAAAACAAAAAAAGTCCAGCTTGTCTTTGCTACTGTGTAATGGGTTAGAACCCTAATAGGGAAAAGGCCAGTGAGCTCCCTAAAAGTTCTCTGCCAGGAAGTTCTGCTGAACCTTGGAAGGAAGCTTTGACTCCCAACCATAGCCACTGAAACTGTTTTAGAATCCCATCTATCTGTTTGTCTGTCTATCATCTATCTATCTATCTATCTATCTATCTATCTATCTATCTATCTATCTATTTATCTATCTATTCATTTTTACAATTTTCTCCTTTCTCTCCAAGCCAGTTAACTTGACAGAAAGAGGGAAGTTTAATATTTACACCTTTTCAGGCTGGGTCACAACCCGGGACAGCTGTGGCCTGATTCTTTTTTTTTTTTTTTTTTGGATATTTTATTTACATTTCAGATGCCATCCCCTTTCCCCATTTCCCCTCCCTAGAAAACCCTTATCCCGTGCCCCCTTTTCCATTTTGTTTTTATACAATTTTTTTTAAATGTTAATCAAAGGCTTTATAAGTATGGTAATGCTCAATCAGAAGTGTAACCCAATACCCAACCTAGCTATGTAAACTATCTTTGACTGGTGGAGACACGTGAACTTCTGCCTCCATGCCCCCTCTCTCTTTCTCTCTCTCACTACCTAGCTTCTCCTCTACTTTATCTTCTCCTCTCCTTACTCCATCTTTTCCTCTCGGTGCTCCTTCCCCCTTAGCTCCTCCTACATATCACCCTTCCTGTTAAAGTAAAACTTTTCTCTCAAAATACAATTAGAGCATAATTATTCCTATTTGTACCAGTGAGGTACAAGATAGTCTTAATACCCAGTCCATTCTTTTGTTGACTAACCAGAACCTCTGTTGTCTCTCTTGACTAAAACACTTAGTTTTGAACCTGGCTTTTTTTCTTGGCTTTAGAATGAATGTCAGCTGAAAACCATCCACTCAGATCTTTTCTCTCAAAGTAAATAGCCAGGATTGGCTATGAGACTATAGGTCTTCAACCCCATCAGAAATCCAGAATGACTGAGTTAACTGAAGTTATGGGAAGCACTAAACATAGCTTCTAAAACTTAGCCAATTTATAGAGACTGCTGAACACCTGGACAGCCCCTATACTACCGAATGTTGGAGCATCAAATCTTCAGCCTTCTGGCCCAAACTCATCTGACAGTCTTTAGTGATGCAAAATTATTAAGGGCTGATTACTCTGTCTAGGCAGATATTATCAGTCCACTATTCTGCAAGTGTGTCCTTTTCTGGACAGTAATTTGTTTGTAGATGGAGAGAAGCAATTCTTGCCTAGTGGCTGTCTCACCACAACTGGAGTAACTCTAAGGATGCTCAATTTCTTCTTAGAATCCAAGACAGGAAGCTGTTAGGAGCAGACAGGTCTCTAATCAAAATGAACATTAATATAGAAATATTTGTGACGTCAATTCTATGGATTTCTGATGTTTTGAAATCTGACTATCCATGTATGGTAACTTGGTCTGTTGTCTGTTAACTCCTCTCAGCTATTTCTAAATAAAATATAGAAAACACCCTAACAATAAACTCAAAGTCATGAATTTGCTATAGTCCCTTAACTCACAGGCTACCATCTCAAATCAGTTAAAAAAGTTAAAGAAGAACTGGGTCTAAGCCTTATATTTCTAAATGTGTTATACAGGCATAATGCCCATGAGAGTATCAATATTCATTTCACTTTCATATCAATAAGAATCTCATACCAATGAAAACCTTAAATTGGAAATCCAAGTGAATTTTGTACCATTTAAGAAATTATAACTTCATCTTGATACTAAATTATACAGATTTCTACCAATAGGTTATGGCTATGCCATAAATCCTAGCTAATCCTCCCTGTTCCAACAAAACCACTACTTTTCCCCAGAAAGACAGCCCCATATTAACCACCTTAGTCCCCAAGCCCAGGGAATAGGGGCGCTGACTCTTCTTTAACTTCTTCAAGCTGATTATGGATGGACGTTGAGATATTAGAAGAGGGGTGGGGGGAAGAGTAAATTGATAAGCCTCTGATGCTGTGTCTTCACTGCATCCAGATGGAATTCCCGGACACCGGAGGTTTGAACAGGTCTGCTTGTTTTGCTTAATGCGTAGATACACCAAGGCTGTGTATTCTGCAATATACAATTCCCTGGACAAGTTTTAGTATCAAGAAAAAAAAATTTTCTTTTTTCCTAGAGGGCTGACATTTTTTTTAAGATATTGATTCTAACAACTTTTTTTCCCTTTTATGTAGTTGGTTATAATATTTACATTTCAAGTTTTATCCTCTTAGCCCATTTCCCCCACCACCCAGGAACCCGTTATCCCATCCCCCCTCCTTATATCCCTTCTATGAGGCTGTGCCCGCACCTACCCCTCACCCCCACTACCCCCTCCTCACCCTCACATTCCCCCCCATTCTGTTGTGGCCTGATTCTTAATCAGCTGAATCTAAGCCCAGGAGGAGAGTGTCTCCCAGAGCTAATGCTGAAGATAAGGCTTTTGAGGGTTAGTGTGGAACATGAACTTGCCAGGATATGTGTATTTGGGGGATGTGGGAGGGAGAAAACAGCAAGGCTAAGACAGGGAGATGATTCTCTTGGGAATATGGCGATGAAGTTCACCTTAAACAACAGCCGCTCTCATGTAGCTTTTATTCCAATGTTAGTTTTTTGGGGAAGGGCAGTGGAAATGGCCTCTTCTCTCTTCTCTTACTTGTTTTGTCTTCTGAGTTCTGGTTCCTACTTTAGGGCAAATTGAAAGCCATGGAAATCTACAAATTTATTCAGAGAGGTTATGACGAATAGAAAATGCCAGCACTCCACAGTTGGGTTTTGAATTTGCTTATGAGATGTAAGACCCTGCAGAATGCCCTGTAGCCTTCGTGTCACGATTCCCTTCCCCTTGACTTCAGAAATGCACAGTTTCAGTTATGCAAGTTAGGTTCATGCTTGATGGTCTGCTGGTGTCAGTTAAAATGAATCTGAAAAGAAGGTTCTTAGCTGGGTATAGGAATCAAAGAGATACAGCCAATCATCATCATTGGGACAGCTTTCTTTGTGTTGTGCAGCTGTGCCAGCATTTTACCTTTCTGTATTCCTTATCATGCTATACAATGGAGGCACAGCCTACTTACACCTTGTTGGTGCAAGGAAATACCTGAAGCAACTTGTTCACAGAGAAAGCTTTAGACCGAGGGGCTGAGGGTTGGTCCTGTTTACTGTGTTACCTCTAGTGCCTAAGACATTGGCTCATCTCCAGTGGTGGCTTGAATATGAGACCCCATAGGCTCATATATTTGAATGCTTAGTCACCAGGGAGTGGCAGTACTTGAGAAGGATTAGGAGGTGTGGCCTTGTTGATGGAAGTATGCTACTGGGAAATTTTGAGGTTCCAAAAGCCCAGGTCAGGCCTAATCTCTATCTCTTTTTCTACCTCTCTGGATCAGGATGGAACTCTAAGCTACTATTCCTGCACAGTGAGTGCCACCACCATGCTCCTGCCATGCCCTCGACACAGCGGTAATGGGACTCTGCAAACAAGACCCCAACTAAACTCTTTCATTTATAAGAGATGCCTTGGTCATGGTAGACCAGCAATAGAACAGTGACCAAGACATCTATCATTAGTGCTCAGTAAACATTTAACAAACAAAAAATGCTCTCTCTCTCTCTCTCTCTTTCTCTCTCTCTCTCTCTCTCTCAAGTCATTTATGTTGAGTGTAGAACAAGAGTTGTTTAAGAGCCTCCAGTCAGTATGAACAGCCATGATGCACATGTAAGAAGTGGGTTCTGGTGTCCAGAAGTCACAACCCAGCTGTGTAAACCTGAGGTTATCGAGCACAATCCTGGTACTCTCCGTCCAGGAGGTTCTCACCTCAGACGTTGGGTTGGCAGTTCAGGGAGGAAGTGCTGTAAGGATGAACAGGCATTGAGCCAGCAAGGAAGGGATTCGGGAGTGCCTTAAGGGAGGAGTGCAGAACCCTGTGCCTAAGGTGATTGCCATTGAAGGCAGTGGTGGGTTACAGAATAGGTTGATGGGGATAGATCATCGGCCATGGCAAGATGAGGAGAAGGAATAAGAAAAATAAGTCCTTCCATGGTTAATAAAAGTATTCATGTATTTACTATTTTGCATGTGTGTGCATGCATGTGTATGCATGTGCCCTCACATGCCATGGTATGTGCATGGTGATCAGTGGACAACTTTGTGCAGTAAGTTCCGTACTTCCATGTTCATGGAGTTTCCATGGATTGTATTCAAGTAGTCAGGCTTGCACTCTTACCCAGTGGTGTATGTCTCTTGCCGACTGCTGCAGTTTTGAAACAAGCTGATTCACACGCTGTACTTTCAAAGGCATCCCAAGTAACACAACCGAGTAGGGGCAACTGAAAAAACAAACAAGCAAATTCACAAAGTAAAGCTTCATCACAGGTAGCTCATACATAGTAAAAACAACAGTGGCACAGCAATAATAACCTAATCATTCCATGGCCAGTTTTCTTATGAAAACGAGTCTGGGCTGCTGACTTTCCTAGCAACTTTTGCAGGACATTTAAACCCTTCTTAGCTGGCCCTTTGTTCCCAGGTTGCCATGGAGTGTCAATAAGAGCAGCTCAGAATAACCCAGACAGTGAACTGAGAGGTACAGCGTGCTCACTGGCATGCCGGCTGGCCAGGTTACCCTGTTTTCCTTGCTCTCATCTTAGGAGGAGCACTGGGCAGCTGGCTGGCTTGGCAGCTGGGCAAGGTGCATGTCTGTTGGCTGCCCAGAGTTTGAAATACAACCAAGACTTGCCTCCCTTCTTAGCATGGCAGCTGATAGCATCTGAAAATTGTTCACTGAGCACCTGTCCCTTTGTATACTAGCACCTGGCCGACTGCCACTTAGGACGATGTAGACTCACTTGGTAGACAGGTGAGGTGCCAAGCAGATTTTAATAGTTTTGTAGGAAGATCTGGGGACTTTGGCCCTACTTAAAGAATGAAAAGAACAACACAAACAAAAAAGAAAAGAAAAGAAAAGAGAAGGAAAAGAAAAGAAATAGCAAGCAAGCAAGCAATACATTTTGAGCAGGTTCATGTTATACTCGTGGTTGGTGGGGTCTCAGTGAGCGTCTATGCCAAGCATGATTCTGAAGCCTCCATATTTCTTTGGGCTCACCTAAATAGTGGTCTAATAGACTGCAGTATAAGTTTCTCTTAGAAGGAAAAACAGGCATAATTTCTGCTTTAGAAAGCGAAGCATTGAGTTAACCTGTTTTATTTCATCTCATAACTGCTCTTCAGTTCCCAGTGATTGTTCGTGGATGGCTCCTATGAGGTGTTTCCTTGTTAAGTTCTTATTTCTCAGGACTGTGGGCTTGTGCACTTATAGAATGGAATCCCACTATGCTGAGCACCGGCTCTCCCTTTGAAATTCCTTCCAGTTCCTTCTGGGTTTTCATTTCTTCAGTGGGCTTGGCCTACTGTGAGGATGGAAGTGGGCTCCTGCAAGGAAATACTTCTGAAATGACTGCTGGTGTTAGAGCTACTATTTAAAAGTGACCCTCTGTGGATACTTGGGTTATCTTTAGGCCGTCAGTGATCCTGTGGCTACAAGGGCCAAAGGGAGTCTTCGGAAACTCTTGCCTCTTGTGTTTAGATATTCTTGCTTCCCAGCCAGAGGCCTCGTGACACATCTCAGATTTAGTGGTGTTCCTCTGCCAAGGTCCAGGATGATTGTAGAAGCTAGGAATGGCTCATTGTGCTGCAGAGATTGAGGTGGTAGGGTTGAAGGAGCAGTTCATGCATAGCATGTGAGAAAGGCTTTCTCTTTTCACATTAAGTGCAGGCACCTGGAACCTATCTTTGGGCTAGGGCTAAAAGAGAGGCTCAAAATGGCCCAAACTCAACCTTCTCATGCTGACTATAGTGTCTTTAATCTATGACGAGTAAGCCAGTTTTCTCCAATGTGCTGACTTTTTTTTAATTGTTTACATTAGACTGATAGAAAAGGAGTTTCTGAGGTTGCAAACGTTGGCACAAATATGCACAAGGCATATGCATATGCAACCAGGAGCATGGGATCCTGTCTTCCTTGGCCAGCCATGGGACTCTGAACTGTATCAGGACTTAGGAATAAACTGGGAAATTGGGTGGGATATGGAAGTAACAGTATGAGATGTTTGGACTGTATTCAAGTTCTCTCTCGTTTTCTTAACTATTAATTACTTTATCTCCATCTAGGAGAGATGAAAGAAGTCTTGACTTCACTGTTTCCTTTGCTTCTCAGGGGTGGCATAGGGCAAGGAGTAGAAGAGAATTTACTAGTTCAAGACATTTTACCTTCACCTCTGGGCACTAGAACAGGCCTTTTCTGGGACTGTTGTTAAGCAAACTGGAGCCTTGCACAATGCTGGGAGGATTCTTCTCTGGCCAAAATATCCCTGAAGGGTAGAAGGATGGGATAGAAGTTTTTTTGTGGTTTCCAGATCCCACATTGACAATCCAGGAGGAGATCTGGCTCCTGAATCCCTATCAAAAGTTAGAACAGGACACAGGGAAAAGACCTGCAAAGGTAGGCACTGGGGCATTCAGTCACTCCTTCATTGACTAGCCCGAATAGAGAGGTCCTTGTTTAAGTTTTTTTTTTTTTTTCAAACTGAAAATTTCAGTTTAGAATCAGGTAGGAAACCTCAGAGGCAAACCCACTGAAATGGGAGAAGCAACAGAATTAGCTGTCTGAGCCACCACCTCTCCCTGCACCATCACAGTGTCCAGGCTGAGAATGAGGAATCCCTAGCCTCCTGCTCCAATCTCTTCCCAAATCCAAAGAGAACAACTTCTTGGAACCGTTCCTAATTCACTGGGACTGTGGCTTTCTTCCTTCTGGCTCTGCCATGCTCCCTAAAGTGTATTTTGTTCAGACACTGGCACTGGCTTGTGTGGAACAACAGTAATACATTTGGCCCATGAAGCGACTCTTCTAAATGTAATTCCCTTCAGGCCTGTAACCCTTTGTTCTGTGAAGCATTGCTTCAAGGGGCTTGAAGACAAAGTGAAGAGGTGGAGTTGTCTTGTGATTTTCCTCCAGGTCTACGAGTTGCCTCGGTTAAATAAAGCTAAGTCTGTGCTGCTTTTAGAGGACCATAAGGAACATAGGAAAACCTGGGCAATATTGTATATGGTCACTACCCATAGGGTTTCTTAATCCCTTTGACACTCGAGCACAGGATGAACTTTTGGAGGTGCAACTCCTGCAATAAGCTTAATATGTCTGGATTATTACATAGAGACAAGGAGTCAGCCCAGGCACAAATTAAACAGATGGCACCTTCCCCTCATCCCACTTGGCTTCAGCAGTTCAAATGCAGGATGACTCAGGGAATCCTCATCACCTAAAGCAAAGCATGGAGGGAAAAGTGGGGACTCACTCTTATCTATTCCCTCCCAACTTACCATCCCAAAAAAAAAAAAAAAAAAAAAAAAAAAAAATATGGCAGCAAAGACCAGGGGCAGATTTTCTCTCTGGGGCAGCCAGGTGCTGCTTGGGTCTCTCTCTAAACTGATTGGCCTTGAAGGCACTTACTGTGTGTTAACGACCTTGATCACAGGGACATCCTAGCAGCCTGAAGTCCACAAAGCAGCCAGCCAAATGAAGACCACCCACAAAGCCCAGCTGCTTTGAGTACATTAAAGAGTTCCTTACTTAAGGAACTCTTACACTTAACTTTTACTTGTGGCCTCTGGTAAACAAATAAACAAACAAGCACACACACACACACAGACACACACACACACACAGACACACACCTTATGTTCTCATAGAAAGTACTGATTTTCCACATATTGGGAACCTGAGTAGTGAACACACTCCGTGGTGTGACAGGCCCCTCTAGGAAGAAATGATTTGCACGGACATGCCAGTAGGTGACTAAGCCTTGCCTGAAGATCTGTGTTGACATTTGAAGACTTTATGGGCCCAGTCTGCTCTGAAAAAAGTTTCAGGTCTCTTCCTACCCCTGAATGTTTTCTGTGAATGGAAAATTCATGCTGAAGCAAATGCCCACCAGGTTGGTAGTGCCAACTGCGGAGGCTGCTGCTAGTAGCTGTGGGTTCCGTCCTCCCGTTGCTGAGCACCAGAGCAAAGGGCCAGCAGTCCTGGAAGAGTCAAATGCTGGCCTCAAGCATGCGATGTGAGATCATCTCCATAGATTCAGAGCTGTTAGCAAGGGAGTAAACATCCATGAGGAGGAAAGGGTTCCATAAAGCAAGCACCTGAGATTCTGTACCAGGAAGAGGCTTCCTGAGTACTCCCAGGTTCTGAAGAGGGCAGGCAGGGTGGAGAGCTGGATGAGTCAGACCATATAGTCTGCCTTGTGCATAATGGAAGCCGGAGACCATCAGGCCTGTGAGGTTGCATGAATGGGCATGCCACTCACGGAGTTAGAGAGCACTCAGGAGGAGCACATTTGGAGTAGGTACATCCTGAGTACACAGGTCTTGGACTTTCCTTTTGTTCTATTTTATAGTCTTTTCTTTTTTTTTTTAACTATCCCTCTTTTTTCTTATAACTCTTGAAATCTATTAGTTTCTTGGCTTTACAAGTTTGCTAAGTATCAGTCTCTCTCTCTCTCTCTCTCTCTTTCTTTTTTGGCAGGGGTGGGGGGTAAGCTGCTGATTTCCTAAAGGAGTATGTAGGCTAAGAGAGCACCCTGGTGTATTTTGTCCCTGAATGTATGTAGCCTGCCTTCTTGCCAGAGGATCAAGTGCCCTTCAGTAGGCATTCCAGATAGACCTTTGTGTTTCTGTCTGAGGAGCAGGCTTGCTGGCAATGAAACCTGGCATTGCAAAATCCTCCCTTAAGCCTTTGTTTAATGCCAGAGATCTCAAATGCTTGCAGATTCTGGAGAGGTGCCAAACAGTGCTCCCAGATTAGGAGCCCGGTGGAAGGACTCCCATCATCTATAAACCTAATATAAACTGCCATTTCAAATGAATGAATCGTGTGGACTGCTGGAAGGAGGCCAAGGATGTTTGGAGTTCCCTTTTTTAGCTTATACAACTTCTGTACTATTGGGCTTTTACAACCACCTTCTAATTGCTGCATTATTATTTGCACCGCTTCGAGGTAAGCTCGTCAAGAACTCAGCCTGTCCCCTTTTGCTGACCCTTAGCACAGGGTCCTGGTTCATCTGTCTTGTATCAAAGGTCTTAATGGGAAACGTGGGCTTTCATGCACCCTATAGAACGTTAAGTCTGCTTGGATGCCTTGAGCATTGTACACAACACACCTAGGCACGTAGAGACAGAGGAGTCTGCAGTATCACACCTCAACTGCTGAAGCCCCAGATCAACACAAATGTGAATAATTTTGCTATGAAGCACAAGATGGTCCCCAGCTATGAACAGTCTGATGAAGTCCACACTGCTCTTTGCTTTGCCAGTCTGGAATCATCTCCTAGTAGGTGTGTCCAGATGGTGAGCTGAGTCTTACTCAGAACAAGAAAAATCTTTTTAAAGATTTGGCTGTTGTGAACTCCTGGGGACTCCCAGCTTGTGCCTCTGGCTTTGCAGAACAACCCCCATCTTCTACCACCCTGGTGGTTTCTCCCTGGAAGAGGGGAAGCAGCCATCCTTTGTGGTCAGAATTCTCCAGTCTGTTCCCAGCCAGCTCCAGCTGTGAGCATTTTCACACGGCCCTGGTTCTGGTGATACAAAGAGCAAAGAGAGAACTGAACCAGCCATAACACTGAGTAATACCGGGAGGTGCCTTCTAGAACAAACAATGTGGGAGAGCTGTGCAGAGGGAATACCTCTGGCATGACATTTAAATTACTGAATTATTTAAATGAATGTCAATTAGGCAGAGTAGGCTTGCTGCCTTCTGCCAGGGCACTTCCTGGTTATTCACACAGGCAGGTGTAAAACTTTATTCACTTCAGATATCACACTTCCTGTTGCGCCATGGAGGAGCAGCACACGACACTATTATTTACTTCTTGACATCGACTGTATTGCTATCAGGGTCTGAGAGGTTCAGAAGGTAGCCCTGAAAGTTATCCCCTAGCCCAACACCCAGCCCAAATAAAATATTACAGGTCCACACATGTTATAGTGAGTGGTAAGTTTGATCAGACTGAAAAACATGAGTCCTGGGCACTCTGAGGCTTGCTGTACCTCTAAGAGTTGTGGATAGTAAAACCTAATCATGTTCCACCTTCTGCCTCCCTTTTAGCCTTTGCTGAGTTAGTAATCCTAATTCAGAAAATCACTTTGGCATCTCTTTAAACTAACCCAGGCTGCCAGATGAAATTATGAAATTGCCATAGTGTGGTGAGTTACTGTGTGTGTGTGTGTGTGTGTGTGTGTGTGTGTGTGTGTGTGTGTGTATACCATTCTTAAATTATGAATTTAAGGCCTTCATTTATACTTGTGTGTTTGTATAAAAGAAGTACATAAAGGATTTGCTAATTTGTTTTGTGAGAATGTACCAGTTAAGGAAATGAGATGTTCGGAGGAGAGCATAGGAGAACCATATTCCGTGAAGGTTTTGTACTCAATGCTAACTGGGCTTGGCTCCTGGTTCCATATTAAAGATTAAAGTTAGTTGTTATAGCCCATTAACAGCTATTTTCCCTTTGCCACCCTTCTTTGTCCTGAGTGTGGGGAGCAAGGATATGTAAACCATGGATTTTGACATTTGATTGAGAAGAGTCACCAACAGAAAAACAGTCTAGTCTGTAACTCTTATTTCTGTCTGTACAACTGTAAGAAGTAGGTAGGAGATTGAAGGAGACTTAATGAGACTCTGCAGAAGTAAATGCTGGTTAGGGTTAATGCTGCTGCATGCCTGTGTACACTGCCCAAGTGGGTTTAGTGAGTTGAATTTCACATATTAAAGTTACTTGAGGCTTCTTGCTTCTGGTGAAATTCTTTAGGTTATCCTCCAAACATCTGTCAGACTCTCTCTGTATTATTCTGTCAAAAACAAGAGACCTTGGGAAAGTGGTGTTTTTCATATGTCTATGGATATAGAGTTTAGTTTAGGCTGCAATTTTGAAACTAGCTCACACTAAGATCATATTATTAGAACCACAAAGTGTGACTCTTTGGGGCCTTGGACCATACAGTTACTTATGTGTATTGGTTTACTTCTTGGTTTATAGTGATGCTGTGGACCAGCGGTTCTCACTCTGTGGGTCATGGCCCCTTTGGGGGTCGAATGACCCCTTCACAAGGGTTGCCCAAGACCACTGGAAAACACAGATCTTTACATTATGATTCATAACAGTAGCAGAATTGTAGTTATGAAGTAGCAGTGTCCTAGTTAGGGTTCCATCGCTGTGAAGAGACACCATGACCACGACAACTCTTAAAAAGGAAAACTTTTAATTTGGGCCGGCTTATAGGTTCAGAGGTTTAGACAGCAGAAAGTGAACGAGACACTAGGCCTTGCTTAAGCTTCAAAGCCAACCCTAGTGACACTTCCTCCAACAAACCTACATCTACTTCAACAAGGCCACACCTCTTAATAGTGCCACTCCCTATGGGCCTATGGGGGCCATTTTTATTCAAATCACCACAAGCAACAAAAATAATGTTATGGTTGGGGCTCACCCCAACATGAGGAACTATATAGTAAAGGGTTGCAGCCTTCAGAAGGTTGACAGGCGCTGCTGGAGGTAAATCCAGGTTACCTCTCCTCATGTATCATGTGTTCCTCGGTGAGCTGTACCCCCATTCTCTGACCATCCATTCTATAGGCCCAGTGATAAACAAGATCCTTATAGTTTGTTGTTACTCATGGTAGTCCTTATATACAATATGGTGACTAAATGGACTTGATTATGCATTACCACTCTGTGAAATAGTCACTCCTTATCTTATTTTCATTGACTTCTCCCTCACCACACTAGTTCTTCATTCCCCAGCCCAGCATCAGCCAGATATACTTTTCAGTATATTAGGTATGTTGTTGGATCCATATGATTCAAAATCACTTACAATTCAAGTGTTTGTGTTTTTAAAATTTGCACCAGTTGCCTTATTTCAGTCTTTAAAATACAGTCACTTAATTCTCTTTCAGGTCACACACAAATCAATGTGACACCATTAACTTCCTCCACAATTCCCTTCCTCATTCAGTTCCTTCCAAAGAAGGGTCACATGTTGGGCGGCATGCTTGGCAGGTCTTGGCTCAGCTTCATGCCGTTCAAGAGTGGCAAGCATGTCTAGACGCCCTAGAAATATTACCTTTCAACTCTCTTTTGATAAGTATAAACTTCTTGCTAGATTATGTTAAATAAAGACAATTTCTTTGTTCATTAAAGTTTTTTCACTAATTAAACACATCGGAAGGCTCCTGATTCTCAGGGTTAGACTGGTGACGTACTTAGCACCAGCAGTAGGCAGTGGCTATTTTGGATTTTCTGCTTTCAGGCATGTCTTTGCTTTGGGATGAGCCCCTTGTGGTTTTCAAAAGAAACTCACAAGTCAATTATAAACAGAAGGACGTGTCTGTGTGTCTGCATGTACGTACGCTGTGGGATGTAGCACCCACTCGACAGTGGGCAGTGAACTATATTTCCACTTCTTTGAAGAGGGAAGAAGAAAGATTAGCAACACTTTTTTTTTCTTTATAAGATAACCCACATCTCTCTACACACCCACACAAATCTGTGTAAGTGAACTTGACATTTTCACTTTAAGGTTTTCTCTTTAAAACACCACAACCTCTCTCTCTCTCTCTCTCTCTCTCTCTCTCTCTCTCTCTCTCTCTCTCTCTATCTCTATCTCTATCTCTCTCTTTCTCTCTCTCTCTCTCTCTCTCAAGGCAGTTATCTCACAGACATCTTGATCAGAGAGGTGAGCCTCTCTATGCCACAGACCTTGGGAGAGAGCTCTGGAGGCCGGATTTCTTTGAATAGGGCTTTGGTGACTGTGGCCTTGGCCAAGGAATAGCTTTTAGGAGTGGACTGTGTACACTTTCCTGGCTGTGTCTTCACTTTCCTTCCCTGCTGACTGAAAGTGCTGGAAGTAGCAAGTCTGAACTAATCATCCCGATGAGGGAGGAAGGAAGAAAGATGTGAAAATGGAACTGCAATTAATTGTTTTCAGAAGACAGTCGGGAGGGCAAGTACTGATGGCGCAGCCTCCCCTGTGACTGCTCAGTATCTTGGCATCACCGGGGACTACCTGGTCTCTGGTCCTATACCTAATTGTTAAATATACCTCCCTTCCCTTTTTAGGGTCTTTGGCCTGAGTATTTAAAGGCAGTTGTTTTTTTTTTCCTTGTTCTTTACCACTTGACAATTCCTTGTCTGGGTTTTCAAGACAAGATTTCTCAGTGTAGCCCTTGACTGCTCTAGAACTTACTCTGTAGACCAGGCTGGCCTCAAACTCTCAGAGATCTGCCTGCCTCTGCCTCCCCAGTTCTGGGATTGAAATCAGGCATCACCATTCCGGGCCGTCAGTAGACAATTCTTAAGAGCCATTCATTAGAATTTTAACCAGTGTGCAAACATGTGTTATTATCACTAGCTGAAAATGTCAATACCTCTGGCTTGTAGCTATAGACTCTTCTATAAGTGTGTTCTGAAGCAGTTAAAATTCTGAAGCATCACTTGCTTACAAGTGCAGAGCTAGTAGGAAGTTATTGCCAAGTATTTATTTAGGAGGTTTTTTTTTTCTGCATAAAATAAAGGTGCCAGACATTATGTTCCCATCAAATATTTAGTTTAGATGCAAGAACTAGGGATATAGGAGAGGGGCTCCATGTCAGGAGTCTGGACATCTCAATACCAGTTTCTGTGCTAGTCTAATCCTAAGGAGGATAGATACACAACATAGACAGATACACTCATAGACTGAGATGGAATTATTATTTATTTGGGTGACAGTCTGGAGTGTAGACACTGGTCAGTGCTGATGGCTGTGTGATTGGGTTTGGGGTGATCCTAGGGAAACCTGTTTTTTTTTTCCCCTCCTCTGAAAGGGGTGACGCTCACAGAACTGAATTGTTTCTCCTTCTCACCTCTCCTTTGCAGATGAGAAGCCCAAGGTCAACCCGAAACTTTACATGTGTGTGTGCGAGGGCCTTTCGTGCGGGAACGAGGACCACTGTGAAGGCCAGCAGTGTTTTTCCTCTCTGAGCATCAACGACGGCTTCCACGTCTACCAGAAGGGCTGCTTTCAGGTTTATGAGCAGGGGAAGATGACGTGTAAGACCCCGCCGTCGCCTGGCCAGGCTGTGGAGTGCTGCCAAGGGGACTGGTGTAACAGGAACATCACGGCCCAGCTGCCCACTAAAGGTTCCCATGGCTCCTTCTATTTCTAGATCAAGGGGTTTTGTGAGTGTTGCCCCAAATCTGTGTGGGTTAAGAATCTGTGTAGCCAGAAGCATTCTTCCTACTCTCAGAGAACCAGAGCCATTGGGCCATGGAAGGTCACTCTGGGTGAGGAAGACAAAGGCATGGCCTTTGGAATCTAAAAGACAGTGACATTTTGGGGGAAAGCTAGTGGTGTGCTGTGCATCCAGAGGATGGGTATAGGGGACAGATTTGCTGACTGTAAGTCATCACAAACAGGTGTATGGGCCATGTGTGTGTTGAGAGAAGTAGGAACGCTAGCTTGGTGCCTGTGTTTAATGCCTTTCCCTTGTTAAGAAGGAAACAAAGGAAAGCCTGCTCATCCTTCCAAATCAGATCCTTAGCCTTCTGAAACAGAAGTCAGATGTGGTTGTGCAGGAGCCCTGAAGTTATGCCATTCCACTCATGAATTTCTTATGGATTCCGAGTCCTTTGGACATTGGTCTCCCTCTGAAACTCTTTTCTTATTATACGGTGAACTTTCCTTGGCTATCTCACATTGCTGTCGATATTAATATAGGCCCGCCCCAAGCCACATTTATTCTCATAATATATAGTACCTCTTAATAGGTTTAATTATATGATTTTTGTCCTCATGGAAGAAGGAAAGCACAAATGGGGTAGGAGAGGACACTCAGAGCCTTCACTGCCAGGATTGTCACAAGGCAGGAAGGAGGCAGGAAACTAAAGCGGATAGGTCACATGGTAGTTTTGAAGTGACTGTGACCCCCTTAGGGCAGGTAGAACAGACTACATTGGAATATAAAAATAAGGTTGGACACAGAATTTGAAAAAGGATTAAATATTTGAGTAATTATCTCAAAGGTTATTTCCTTATGCTCAGTGTGTTAATTGTTTACTAATGGAATGGATGGACAGGAAGAAATTTCTGTATTCACACAAGAAACGTCAGCAGTGGGAAGATCCTCATGAACACATTATGCTACACATGAAGCTTTACACATTAATTATGTACTTATTTATTTGTGTTTGTATTTGTGTGTGTGTGTGTGTGTGTGTGTGTGTGTGTGTGTGTGCAAGCACATGCACACATGGTCCTGCATTTGCCTATATGTGTTGAATATGTCAGAGGACAATTTGTGGGAATTGGTTCTCTTAATTGTATGGGTTCCAGGGATCAAATTCAGGCTGTCAGGCTTTGCCACAACCCCTTTGATCTTCTGAGCCATTTCACTCTCCTACCACCCCGAGTTTTAACAAAAGGCGTTTCCTGGAAGGACCGTCCTATTTGAGAGGCCACAATGTCTGTCATTTACTAAATCATTTTTAAATATAATCATGCAGATGGCATGCACTATAAAGTACCAGCCTGATTCTCAGAACTTGGGGAGTTAATGAAACAATATAAAGGAAACTTTAAGTAGAGAGTGGATCACTGCAGGGAACCCTGAGACAGGTGATGCTTAGGGAAGACATCAGTGCTTTCTCACTAGGATGTTACAGTATAATGGCTATCCATCAGGGTTTGTTGTAAAGCGTCTTTGCGTCTGAAATCCATGTTGATGAGAGTCAACATCAAGGATTATATGGCCCTTGTATTTAAGAAGCTCTTAAAGCAGTTATGCATTAATACAGTTGATTCTTGGTGGAATCCTTTCTAAAACCCCAGTTCTGTTTAATTGATTGATCACTTAAATGAGTGTCTGGGCCATTGGCTAAATATTAGGAAGTATTTTACTTGTACATTGTTTTGATATGTGAGATTATTTGGTCAGGATCAGGAGCCATTTCTTAGGATATTGGTAACTAACAAGAAAACTGTGGCCCCGACTCCCACTTACCCTCTTCTTCCCGTTCTCCAGGGAAGTCCTTCCATGGATCACAGAATTTCCACCTGGAAGTCGGCCTTATCATCCTGTCGGTGGTGTTTGCAGTATGTCTTTTAGCTTGCATCCTTGGAGTTGCTCTCAGGAAGTTTAAAAGACGTAATCAAGAGCGCCTGAACCCCAGAGATGTGGAGTACGGGACCATTGAAGGGCTCATCACCACCAATGTTGGAGACAGTACTCTAGCGGTGAGTTTGTGACCCCAAAGGGAGGCCTCTGTATAGTGACGTGGAGGTAGACACTTTCTTATTTTGAGTGTGACAATGACTACGCAGACATACATTGTGACTGGTCACTTGGCTAAAAGCCAAGCACATATGAGCACCTGGTATAAGAACATAAGTCCTGTGGATAAGAACATCCATTTCAGACAGACACTTAAGGAATGAGACACAGAGATTTTACATTAGTAGATTCTTGGTGACTTTTCTTTGGAGAATGTGAGGAAAAGGGACCAAGGATGGTTGGCGGACTGGAGATTCGGTGGACTTGAAGTGATGCTATTCTGTTACTCTATTTGTAGCAACGAACATTTTTAAAGGAAGAATTTTTTCATTATTATTAAGAAATCCTTTTCCCTTTAGATTCTGTACTTATGCCATAATTTAGAGACTTGACATCGCCAGAAGTAGCCACTAAGTTTTTGATGCTCCAGTACTGCCCCCTTGTGGAGGGTAGCCAGCTGGTTGAACCAGGGTCCTCCAGGACAACTATGTATAGCACATACAGAATTTAAAATGCCTTAGTAGCCAGCTTCACAAGTGAATAGGGGGGAAAGCAAACCATTTATACCTTTTATCATTTCAACATACAATAAAATTATTGGCATTTTCCATACGTTTTCAAAGTCATTTACATGATGCATAAACCTCACTCCCTCCCCCCAACCCGGACCCCAGGAGTTTACTTTTTTAGCATAGAAGATGCTGTTATTTATACATTTGAACATTTCTTCCTGGCCAGTGAGGTGGCTGCAAGGATAAAGATGCTGAGTCTAATGACCTAAAGTTAATCTCTAGGACCCACATGGTAGGAAACCAGCTCCCACAAACTGTCCTCAGACTTCTAAATATGTACTGTGGCAAGGCTATCCCCCATCCCAAATAAATAAGCAAACAAATGAGTGCAACAGAAAATTTAAAATCACTCATATATTTTAAAGCTATAGCGTGACATTGTAAGTGTTCCTTTAGTTATTCTTCTAAGCATTTAGTTAAGTCATGGAAGTAGGTCACTCACCATAAGCAGCCTACTATACAGTGCAAAAGAATAAAGTAACTGGTTTCTCCATGGATACTACATGGTTTCTCTGAAAAAAAAAAAAAAAAAGACAAAGCCCCGTGGGTGTTAGGTGCGAACGACACAACCAAATCGGCTCCTCCTTGTCACAATCCAGAGAGTCGCAAGTCAATCAAGTTATCTTTGTAATGTGATTCAGGGCTGTTTAATGCTATGCTCCCTGTCTCATACCAGCTCATCATGCCTGAAGGTTGGCTCAAGTCCGTAAGTGCCCAAGAGTTCTGTAATTAGGCTTGCTCTACACTTAAGCATCCTGGAAAAGATGTACCCTACCTAAGCAATGGTCATCTTTAGCTCACATGCTATACCTGGGCAGCCATAGCAACCACCTGTAGTCAGGTGTCAGATCATGGCTGATGTGGGATACAGGCTGGGAACCATCTTGCCCTGATTTCTGTCCCATGAATACTCTATTTGAATGCAAAAGGAACAAGTTAGCCTGTGTAGACTCTTTGCTTACCCATTTGAGCTGTGGTGTGGCAGAAATTGAAGAAAGGATGTGCCTTGTCTTCCTTAAATGTTTGCTCAGAAGTCTGTTTTAAGGTTTAGGGAAAAGGAGGTGGGTTTTATGGGGTTTTGTAGCAGGGAGATGTGAGAATGATTCCCGACAAAGCTTCAGCAAAGCAAGATTCTAACACAGATTAGTCAGAGCTGTGTTCCTCAGAGCTGCTAACATGTCTAATTACTGAGGGCAGTAATTGGAATATCTAGTGTAAATTACTGTTTAAATAGCTTTTAGGATTTTGAAATCGGAATGAAAGCCTGCGCCAAAACAGTCTTCTCAACACAGCCCAGCCACGCAGCTGACAGAATGTCACGATATAATGACATAGTAAGGAATAACTAGATGTCCTTATTTGCTTATTTAAACAATACGTTCATTTATGTGAGCTGACAAAGGGTAACCTTGCTGAAGCTCGCCCACGGCTGGGGCTTCAGGAGTTGAGGTAGGTAGGTCTTTATTAGTCTTTGGTTGATTTCGTGAACTCCCGACCCCCAAATCTGTGAACTTAATTGGAACCAAAACTATGTGTGCATCATGGAAAAGCAACAGCTTAACGTACAGAACTTTTTTTTTTCTCAAAAATAATTGAACAAATAGAGTCACCAAGCAGAGCAAGGGGAAATCTTTGGGGAGACATGAAGAAGCCCATTTCGTCTACATTCATTTTCTTCTTGATTATCCTTTTGTGGCTTTTAAGGGTTCTGAATGTCTTCTGTTGAGTGTTTAGCCTTTGGTAATTTTTCTGATCTCTGGTATCTCACAGTCGTGTTCCACAGAAAGGAGAGAAGATGAAATTCACAGAAATCCATGTGTTGCTTTAATGGGCCGGTTTATGTGTTGGGAAAGGAAAAACTTTGGTCAGGGTTAGCCTTCCCACCATCACCAAGGCTGTGCATTAGAGATGGTCCAGGCCAGGTCCTGCTGCTCGGCCTTTGCTGAGAGTGTGAAGAAAAACTTTATGAATGAACTAACTGGCAATCTTTTGCCAGCATGCTCATTTGGAGAAATCAGTGTGCGACTCTGGTGTTATGTTTTAAGTGAAATTTTTTTTTTTTATCTTTTTCCTTTCTAATTTGCAGTTCACGTTAAAAAATGTTAAGTAGGTGTTAATTTAGTGACCTGCTTGTTCATATGTTACCTGAAAAAAAAGAAAAAAAAAGAGAGAGCGAAGCTCTATCCACAGAAACACCCACGCACACACCTATAAGTACCGATTTAATGATCCACATATTATTAGAATCTTTCCATTACAGATATTACACTTGGCTGTTCATAGTCCTAATTTCTTTGCTTCCAATTAGACACCTTTAGTTTGTAAGGCAACTGAAGTAGATGACTGGATAGACATTCATTGAGCATAGCAGAAGAGATAAATGGCAGATAATGCCCAGCTCTTGGTACTCAGGTATCCCCCACCCCCATCCTTCCTACTGACTCCTCCTGCCCAGCCCCTCAGTCTTTTTAATGTGCTCATTAGCTCTGTTTCCTTTCTTGCGTACTCGATTAGAAAACTCTAGAGCTTAAAATAAGAATGACTTATCCATTAGTAAAACCTGCCTCAGGTTTAGCTTCTACATTTCCCAAGACACACAACCAGTCCTTTCAAAGGAGAGTTTTAGGCATTTTAATGGGTCATATGACCTGACTTGCTGGAAACCATGTGGGTGACCACGGCATGTATTGTAGGACTCTACAGCAGGCACTGTTACTCAGTAATTTCGTTTTCTCCTTGTTTTACATTATAGGAACTTCTAGATCACTCATGTACATCAGGAAGTGGGTCCGGGCTTCCTTTTCTGGTGCAGAGGACCGTGGCTCGCCAGATAACCCTGTTGGAGTGTGTCGGTAATTGTTCGTTTCTCTTCCTTTTGGGCAATAGGCAACATTGATTGTGATTCTCGAAGTAGGCTGGAACTTGGAAAAGTCTGCTTCTTGTTACTTATTCTTGCTTCCTCATTAAAGGCTGGAGGTGCCAAGCAGCCATGTGGTTATTCCACTTCAGGGGGTGTGACACAGCCATGGGGTCTCTGTTCTCTGTGACTCAGTTTTGAGAACTTGCTGAAGTTCTGGTAAGGGCGTCACCACTGGCTAGAACAGACAATGTCTAGCATGAATCCACAAGGCTGTGTTCCACAGGGTCTGACTGATCTGAGGTAAATAGGCTTCTGAATAGTAAGGTCAGTTGCTGCGTTTTTTCCCCATGATTCCTACTGTCTCCCTTCCTCTAAAAGGAAGAGTAAGTATGTCTAGTTACTGTGTATTGATTAGATGCAAAAGCTTATGAAAATATATGTTTAAAAACTAAGAGTGAATTTTACTAAGGGTTTTTTTTTTTTTTTTTATTAGGTGCTCAGTACAAAGTGCTATATATTTTTTGATAGCCTTTCCTTTTTCTCCCTAGGACATATTTTAGGTTGGCATATTAATTGTGAAAACATTTGTGCTCCTTCATCCATTAAAATTTTTAGAAAATCTGTTGTTATTGCATGTGTGTATATGACGTATGTGTGGGTGTGTGCATGCCACAGCACGTGTGGAAGTCGGAGGACAATGCTGTAGAGTTGGTTCTCACACCATACCTTTATATGGGTTCTGGGGATTGAACTGAGATCATCAGGCTTTGCAGCAAGCCCTTCACCCATTGAACCACCTCGGTGGCCCACCTTCCTCCATTTTAAGAGTTCACGCACCTTTTCTGGTGTTGGGAATTACCAGAAGTAATTAGAAAGCTGTGCAACAGTCAGTTTGGCTAGCGGGTTAGCAAAAATTCTTGAAAAGGATGCGGCACACGTTCTTTTGTCATTCTGAATTGGCAGAATGACTTCCCAGGAATTGTGGATTTCTGAGTCAAGCATGATTTAATAATAATAAAATGTTGATGCTTATGATAATGATGATGATGGTGGTGGTGGTGGTGGTGGCGGCGGCAGCGGCAACTTCATGAATTCCATGAGGCTGGTGCAGAATGCTTTGCTTGTTTTTGAGACAGGGTTTCATCTGGTCCAAGCAGACCCAAAACTCAGTATATAGCCAAGGATCCTCTCTTGATCCTCTCTCCTCTGTCTCTCGAGTACTACTGGGATGATTATAAGTATATATCTCTATGGCCAAATACATTTTTAAAGTACTGATTTTCAGGGCTGAGGGTATGGCTCAGACAATAAGTGCTTGTTACACAAGCGCGAAGACTTTATTTTGATCCCCAGTGTCTATGTAGAAAAGCTTGCACAGTGGCATGTGCCTATAGTCCCAGTTCTGGGATGCAGAAACAGAAACATCTGTGGAGTTTGCTCACCAGGCTGTCTAGATTTATCTGTGAGCCTTAGGTTCAGTCAGAAACCCTGTCTCAATCAACTAAGTGATTGAGACAAACACCCAGTGCTAGCATCACACACACACAAATACATACATACATATATGTATATGTATATATACACACACACACATATATATGTGTGTGGGGGGGGGAGGGCAGCCACATGTATATATGTGTGTGTATATATATGTATATGGGAGGGCAGCTACATACATATATATATATATATATATATGTGTGTGTGTGTGTGTGTGTGTGTGTGTGTGTGTGTGTAGCTGTCCCGCCCCCCTCCCCCACTTGCCAGACACATTCAGGACACACTTTAAGTACAATCCTCAGTTTCACCATTTTCATGTGGAGGGTAGATATTTTCAGGTAGCATGACGGGTTTTGTCAGCTTCTCATTGAGATGGTGTGCAGGAACAGCTCGGTATTATCTCGACACTTTTGACGAGCAGGCTTTTCTGGTGGATATAGCAGCTCCTGCGTTCTGACAGTCTGTTTTGGGGAAGCTGTTGCAGGATATTTGATCACGTTGTGAACCAGAAAAACCTTGTGGTGGTGTGGTTCAGACCTAGGACACACCTTTAATCCAAAGAGCTTTCTGTAAGTAGGATTATAAAGGCAACGACAGGTCAAGAGGCAGGGCAAGCAACCAGTTGATAGGGAGTGATTATAGGAAAACCCAGGAAAGAGAAAGGAGGGTCTCTGGGTTGAGGGGTATTTACATCATGGAGGAGAAAGAGCTTTTTCCATCTGGGACATGGTGGACTGGGAAGGTCAGCTGGGTACTTTCTCTGCCTCTCTGAACTAGTAGGCTTTTCCCACAGCATCTGGCTTCAGAGTCTTCATTTGGGAAATCAAACGTTTGGGATTTTTGTTTTAAAAACAACAGGAGGCAGATGACCATTATGAGTTGGCCCCACCACTCGTATGGTATATGAAAGAGGAATGGTGTCAAGTCCAGTAGTAAGCTCTGCCGTGGGCAGCACTGCTTGCCTGTGGCACATGGGGGCCAGTAAAGGAGCTATGGAACCTTTCCCCAGGTTTGCACCTACTCTACCTATTTCCCACTCGCTGTTTGCAGCTCCACCACAACTGATGGAGACTAGAAAGAGATGGAAAAAACAAAACAAAACAAACATCAACAACAACAGACGCACTTTTCACCAACAACCAGAATGGTCTTCTTTTTGATGTCTTAACTAGCATCCTGTTTGCTGATGAGCAAGGATGCCTGGATAGTGGTTGGAGGCAGCAAAGGGGCCATGTACCTTCCTCTCCTGTCTTCTTCTTGCCTCAACAGCTCATCACTCACAGATAGTCCCAAATACCAAGCTTTGTCCTCAGAGGCTGGCTCCAGAGTCTTGCTCCTCTGAACTGTCTACAGTGTTTGATATTCTTCAGCACTTAGGACCGTGTAAATTCAACTGTCGAATTTTGGGGTGTTGACATTAGAGCCTGGGGTGTGCAGTGCCTGTTTAGGAGGTTTTTTTCTTTGTGTGGTGTAGTTTTGAGGAACAAGGTGGATAGATGGTCACTTTAGTTCAAAAACGTGGGGAAGCTAACCATGTCAGCCCTTTCCAGACATAGGCATCCTTTTTGGGGCACTTTCTGGCCAGGGATTTTTGGGGGAACTGTATCACTCTTTTAATGACTTTTGTATAAGATTATATTAACCAAAAGCATTCGATGACCACTAAAATAAATTTCTGTTTTGGTTTAATCCACCTACCATGCCATATATTTTACTTTCTTAATAAAAATAAGACAACAACAAATAACTTTGTATCCACAATTCTTTGGGATATTTCTCTTTCCTTCCCAGGGAAACAGTGACTCCAAAAAGAAAATAAAGTTGCAAAATGGAACAAAGTCAGGAAAAGCTTAGCATTCATTTCCTACTTTTGTAGCTTCCGGCTTTGTAGCATCTTAACACAGGCCTCATCCGGAACAGAGATGCCGAGCCATTCCTATGACTTGGTTAAAATGACTGGTAAACTAGGTAGACTTTGTGTGATTATTGACAGTAGCCCAAAATGAACTCTGGCCACTCTTAGTGGCCCCTTATATTAGTCACTGCTATTGGATAGGGTTATTAGTTCTTGTCACAGAAGCTCAGTTTGGTGGACATCTGTGCTGCCCTACCACCTCTGGAGCTGGATGGTACCCAGTGTGTCATACCTGTCAGGCAGGCATTCTACCGCCAAGCCACTTCCCCAGCCGCTGGTGGTTTTGTGACTGTTTCAGGTGTGTCACTTGGATACATCTGCTTTCTTTCTATGTTTAGGGTCTTATTGGCTTAGTTTTCCAGCAGAAGACTGTATTTGTGCACAGGCAGGTGGCACCGCAGCTGCCTATTACAGCCCCGTGATGGTGCAGTCACCACATGCCTGGGCAGAAAGCCTCATTGCAATGTAGTTTCAGCTCCCGATGCAGGCCTGCCATCCGGGCTGACTACACACCATGTTGCCTCTCCTGGTTTTGAGATAATGACCTCCTCTTCCCTATCTCTTTGATCATCTCTACCTATAATTAAAGAGATGACTGAAAGGGGGAACTTGCCCTTGATAAGCATGTGGCTACTGCGTAGAGGTAGAGGGGGAGGCATGAATCAGACAGGTCAGGTCCCAGCTGAAGTCACCCTGTTTTGTAAACTATGCTCTTCAAGTGACAAAAAAAAAGAAAAAAAAAACTGTATTAAGTATGTGGGATTTTTTGCTTGCATGTATGTCTGGGTATCCCAAGTATGCCTCCCGTCTGAGGAGGTAAGAAGAGGGCATTGGATTCCCAGGTACCAAAGTAATAGAAGGTTGTGTGCCACTGTGGGTTCTGGGAATCAAATCTGGGTCCTCCAAAAGAGTATCCAGGGTTCTTAACCCCTGAGTCATTTCTCCAGCCCTCTGGTGATTTAAGAGATGTTTTATTTATCAGTTTTGTATGTGTCTATTTATGATGCACATATGTGACTGTGGATGCCAGAGGACTACTTTTTGGACTCAGTTCTCAGTTTCCACTTTTACATAGATTCTAGGGACCAAACCTAGGATCACACCTGGCAGGCACCTTCACTTGCTGCGCCGTCTCTCTGGCTCCCAAATGCTCTTTTTAGTGTAGTCCACTATGACGTCATTGGGTCCCATCGAAACAAACACCATGACCACTCTCAGAAGTCAGAGCTATTCTGGAATTTTGTGTTTATGACCTTGAAAATCTGCTTTTGAAATCTTAATCCAAGAAACCTTTGGAGGTGGTGGTGCACAACTGTCTCCCGGCATGGTGGAATGTCATTAATCTCCAGGACCTCAAACTGCTCCTCTGTGGGGCAAGAGGAGCTTAAGTACATTCAGGCATTTGTACTGAGAAATGCTTCTAAGGGTCCGGTGGGAAGGACGGGAACCAGGGAAACCACTGAGTAATTTAGAAATACACCGGTACCCCTTGTGCTTTTGATGCTGCATTGAAATTTAATAATCAATACTAGTTTCTAAATTGTGCTACCTTTCATGTGTTTTGAAAAACTACATGCCAAAGGGTTTCTAGCCTTTTGACATTGTGACTTTCCATTGTGATTTCCCAACAATAGATTGGGCTGCCTGCACAGCTAGCCTGGGACACAAGTCAGACACCCTCCAACTTAAATATGAATGTGCAGTTCATTAGTTATCGTGTAATTGTGCTGTACTGATTGGAAGGCAGTTTCCTATCACAATAGGGCAGATTAGGGAAAGATAGGTTTTACCTTATTTTTGTACATCTTTTGAAATATTTGCATTCCTAAATAATGAGGAGTTAAGAATTTCGGGCATCAGGCTGCGTTTACTACTGGGAGATGCTCGGTGAGGCTGTGTGTCCTGTTTTTCACCCTTGTATACATTAAAGATGAAGAATAGATTCAGTGTCACACAAAGAAACACATGACCAATGCAGAGTTAATGGCAAGGCCAGCTTTTTGCATAAAGGATCTACCAGAACCCAAATCCAGCTAGTGAATACATGTACCAAAATGGCCTCTGTGGTTTAGTGTTGATAAAGGTTTTGTTCTATCTCATGGGTGGGCGCTTGGCTTCACAGTCTGACATAGTTGGTTAATCATCTAACAGAAAAGCAGGAGGCTCAAATTTAAGGACACTGTCGGGCTCGCTACGTTTGATAGGAAAACCCTGTTTCTCACATATATCATTTGTTTTGCTGTCCACAGGGAAGGGCCGGTATGGAGAGGTATGGAGAGGCAGCTGGCAAGGGGAAAATGTTGCTGTGAAGATCTTCTCCTCCCGAGACGAGAAGTCGTGGTTCAGGGAGACGGAATTGTACAACACTGTGATGCTGAGGCATGAAAATATCTTAGGTGAGCACGGGGTGAGCTTTCACTAAACTGGTCTCCATAGAGATAAGGGCCGGCCCTTTCTCTCTCCCGCTTGTCAGATCTGAGGTGTAGAGTCTCTTCTGGAAAACAACATAGTGACTCTCAGCATTTGTAGACTACTGAATTTTTTGACAGGTAATTTTTGGTTTAAATCTGCACATAGGTTATGGATTACCTGTGTGATGAAAAGGAAATCAGTCGCAGGACCTTTTCCCTCTTGTATCTGCGGGTGTATTGAAACGACAAAGCCTTGCTCCGTGCTGTTCACTTCAAGGCTCCTTGGGTGGTTCTGCTTGCCCCACCCTTCCTGAATATTTATTACTGAAATCAAACTAAGAAAGGTCTTTGGATTCTTTCCTAGAGATTCACAGCTCCCAGGGACGCGTAATTAGATGCACATTCCCTCAAACTAGGCATCATTTTTAAAGACCAGATTTACAGAGGGATTCAGCATACATTTTAATTTGAAAGCTCCTCGTGTACTTCTGGGACTCACAAAGTATAGATGAATTTTTATCATCTTATCACTAAAGCTTAGCAGTGCTTAAGAAATGTGCAAGATGCCCACTACAATCCTGCTATGGCAGAGAAGAGGGCCCATTGGCTTCCATAGTTTCAAAAGGCTTTGAGGGTATTTCCATTAATATACGCATATGGTGAAAGCTACCTAGAGTGGACCTTGAGAAATAGAAGTGAAATCCGTGTGGAATTTCACTGTATGCTGTGGTGTTGGCCACCATGTGGCTATTGGATTATGTCTGGGCATGGTACAACTCACTTATATCCCAGTCTATCAATTTAGTATTGTATTTAAATGTGACCCAAGTTGGTGGCGGATGATTGGATGGCTGTCCAAAGCTGTGGTGTAACAATATGGTGGTGATGTTCAGTCTCAGGCACATTTAAAAGTGTCTTCGAGGGGCTGGAGAGATAGCTTAGTGGTTAAGAGCACTGGTTGTGTTTGCAGAGGTCCTGAGTTCTAGTCCCAGCAACCACATGGCCATTAGCTTGTAACTCTTGTTCCTGGGGATATGATGCCCTCTTCTGGCTTCTGTGGGGGGTACTGCATCTACACGGCACACACAATAAATAAATAAATAAATAAATAAATAAACAAACAAACAAATAAATCAATACCACATGCCACACACATGTAAGTAAAACAGCCAGACACACACACACACATACACACACACACACACACACACACACACACACACACTAAATCAATCAACCAACCAACCAATCAATCAATAGTAAATGTCTTTTGATTGTTCCCAGATCGGCCTGCAATGTTGGTGACTTCCAGGTCTGACATTCATGACTCACTAGTTGTCAGTTTTAAGGAGTCTTTTGAACTTTAATTGTTAAATGTGCCTGTATTTGGCTACAACTAGTATTTTCCCTTTTGGGGGACTGTGACAAACAGGTGACTTTGATCATGTTTACATTATTCTTGATTGTCCACTAACTCCTGTCCTTTCTCTCACTTCCCTTTGCTCCATCAAAACGGCTCTCTGCCAGTTTCTCTGAATAGACTCCTCTGTCAGTCTACCCCACTCCCCGCCTGAGCTGCCTTAGGGGGTGTGTGTGTAATAGCTGTGATGGCAACTGTTACAACACCGGCAGGGGATGTGCTGGACAGTTCCTGTGCCGTGAGTCCTTCTGTGAGTGCGTTCTGTGTGGACGCTCAGGTAATCCCCATGCAGCCTTCGAGAGGAGGTTTCCTTAGTTCCCCACTTTTCACTAACAAATTTACCAATGAGAGACAAAATAGTAGAGTCTGAGCTCATGCTGCACGGCCTAACCCTTCACTATAGTTCTCTGCCATGCACCGCAGACTACAGGATAGCCATATCACTGCACTGGAGTCTTAGATTGCAGTCAGTGTAGAAGGTGGACATTTATCTGTAGTCAAACCTGCCTTGAGCCTTCTTCCAGTCTTCCCTGTGCCTTGGGAGCAGACTTAGATTGAGCAATAGTCAGAGTTAGTTGTGTTAGAAGCTATGATGAATGCCAAGGGCTCATCTTTAATCAGTAGAGTCACTATTAATGGGTAGATGCATGTACTCCTAAGAGGCATGTGAGGTCTTGAAACCATTTGAAGGAAAGAGCCTTCTGCACCTGACGATCAAAGTTATCATCTTTCTGAGCACTCACTGCCTTACCACGATAACCAAGGAGGCTGACTAGCATGGAGATCTACTCCCAAAACTTTTATCTCACTCCTTTAAAAAGATTTATGATAATCATTTTATGCATTGTTTTTGAGATAGGGTATACTGTATCTCGGTCTAGCCTCAAATTCACTACGTAACTAAGGAGGATCTTGAATTTCTGACCCCTCCCCACCCCCCAGTGCTTTGACCTCTCAAGTGCAAGAAGTAACTCAATGCCTGGTTTATGTAGAGCTGAGATCAAACACAGGATTTCTTGTGTGCGAGGCAAGCCCTGTCCAACTACATCCCTAATCCCAGTTTATGTATTTTAAGCATAAAGTTGAACAGTGTTAAAATTGGCATGGCTATGTAGTAATCGCCATCATCCACTTCCATAACTTGTGTTCTCGTGTCTTTTGTGATGGACTGCAGAGATACTCAGTGCTTGCTGTCCCTCAATTCCTGGGATCCCCGTGGTAGGGGACGACAGACTTCCATGAGTTATACTTTGACTTCCACCATGCACCATGGTATTATCTGCACATATACACAAAACAAATGACAATAAGTGTAATAATAAATGTAAATAAAATCTAAAGTTGAAAGCACTCCTAAGGGGCTGGGTGATGGCTCAGTAGGTAAAGTGGTTATTTTGCAGGACTGACAGCCTGAGTTTGAACCTGTATAAAAGCTGTGCTAAGCTATAAAAGTAGTACAGGCTTGCCCTACTTGGTGACTGGAGATGGAGACAGGAGATTGCTAGAAGCCCTTGGACTACCTAGTGTTATATACACAGCAGTGAACAACAAGAGTGACCATGCCTCGGATAAGGTGAAAAGCAAGGACAGACACCCAAGATTGTTCTGTGACCTACACACATGGACTTACTCACATGTATACCCTCACATGCTGAACACATACATACATGTGTACGCACAAGTACACACACAAGAGTACTGTAGACTATTTCATGTCACTGTTTCTTGAGACTACTCGAGAGGGAAGCAGACTGTCCCTGAAAATAGAGAATTACAATGTTCTTCCTACATACTGTGTGCTCAGCACCCTATTAAGCCTTCTGAATGCACTGCCTTTCCCGTCCACATCCCCTTAGGATAAAACTGTGGTTGCCCTCATCTCAAAAACAAGGAAAGCAAGGTGGAGATTTCAGGTGCCTTGGTCTTGATCACCAGGCTCAAGGCTGGTGGAGTCAGTATGTAAACAGTGGTACAGCTTTGGGGTCCAGACCTCAACACCTCACATTCTGGTGCCTCTGCTGGTTTCTGAGAGCGTGGCCACTGAAAACTTCAGGTTTCAGATCGCTTTTTGTCCTTGAAGAGTTTGGGATGATGGCTCTGACAGAAATATTTGGTCCTTCCCTCTGTTACAAATACATCCAGTGGGTGTGTCTGAGTCCCCAACTTCGGGCACCTGATCAAGCGTTTATTAATCATGGACTGCTGTGGGCTCCAAACATAAACACCCCAGAGCAGTGCTCCAGTACAGGGAAGCGAATGTACTTACAGGGGTAAACAGTTGAAAAAAAAAATTTGTTCATTTAAAAGTCCTGGTTCCTGGTGTATGCACAAGAGTACACACACACACACACACACACACACACACACACACACATACACACACACACACACACACACACACGAGTCCTTTTTCCTGGTTTAGAACATAAATGAATGGAATGAGCGAAATCCTTCTTTAAGGTTTGAGGGTTTAGGGAGAAGGGAGAAGGGGAGGGTCTGGGAGAAGAGGAGGGTGGGGAGGTTCCAATCAGCCTGTAAAGTAAATAAATAAATTAATTTATTAATAACAAGCAAAAATAATTAAGAGTATGTTTAAATGTCAAATATGACATTATTCATGATGAAAACGAAGCTCATCAAAATTCATTTGTCTCCTCATCCATATAAAATAACAAGATCAAGTAGAGTGAGGCTAGAAAACAAAAGATCTAAGGGTCGCAGGGAAGGTGAGAGCCAAAGAGCTTGCTTATTACTTGTTTATCATACGTGATCGTTGCCCTCTCGGGAAGAAGTTGGTACCGGCTACTGCACAGTTATAAGTTAGCAGTTTGGTTTCTTTGGCATGGCACTCTCTAGTCCGGCATCTTTATTTGAAGGAAGTTAATGGAGACTAAGAGTCCCATGCCTAGCCTGTGTATGAAAGTACCGTCATGTCTTTCCGCATCTGTTAGTGTCCCACCCCCCCTCAGGACAAATTCATTTGTTGCCTCTGCATGTAAGCCTATTCCAATGTCTAATCTGAACTATTAAAATTATTTATTTTAGAAAAAAGATATTTAGACAGTCCAGACGGTGCAGCAGGCAGGGCAGTGACTGAATGCCTCCTTGCTCTGGATCATTTGGATTCTGGGTATCGGCCTGTGGGCCCCTCTCATACACACGCTATAGTACTCATTTCCTGTGGAGATTTTCCCTCGTAGGGTTGAACTTTTCCAGCCTACGAGCACGATCCGTATAGTTTTTACTACGTGACTGATAAAGAGCATCACAAATACGAATAACGCTTGACTGTTTTTTGTCTTTTTTTACTTAACGAATCGATCATTGTATATAAATTTACCTCTGTTTTATGCTGGAACAAATGTAAGCCAAGTAGATCATAAGAATTACCCATGCTACATAAAATCCACAGACAAGACTAATAGACAAGCATCTAGGTTTCTGGTTTGGTAGGGTTTGGGGGTGCTTATGTGTAGTGTTTGCATAGCAAAGAGTTTGAAAGGTTTATTATGGATGATCCCAGGAGTATAAATGCTGTGTAACTCTTCACACTGTGTATTAGGTGTTGAAAGGGTTACTTACCGTGGAAACTGGCAGGACATGTGCTGTTCATTGGTCCCACCCCCTTCAGGAGTATCTGCTATTATGTTGCCTTTGTAATGTTACATATTTTCTTGTTCGAGATTAGATCTGCTCTGAGACGATTTTGGGTCCTCAGAGTAACAAGGTGGAGTTGTCACTGAGAATCCTGTCCTCCTCCTCTCCAGGTTTCATTGCGTCAGACATGACATCCAGACACTCCAGTACCCAGCTGTGGCTCATTACACATTACCACGAAATGGGGTCGTTGTATGACTACCTTCAGCTCACCACTCTGGATACGGTTAGCTGCCTTCGGATCGTGCTGTCCATAGCCAGTGGTCTTGCACATTTGCACATAGAGATATTTGGCACCCAGGGGAAGTCCGCCATTGCCCATCGAGACCTGAAGAGCAAAAACATCCTGGTGAAGAAGAATGGACAGTGCTGCATAGCAGATTTGGGTAAACTTTAAAAAAAAAATCTTAATTACTGCCCTCACTAATGTTGTACTCCAGTGTGGTACCTATTTCTCCTGCTAGCATGTTGTGGTAAAATTCTCAAACATCCCGGAAGGCTGTCATTGTAATCAGCAGCTGTGTGGGTACCACTTACAGCTCCCCACTAAGGTTTTACGGTTCTTTCCATCTGTACGGCATGTCCATCTACCCATCTATCAGTTCGTGTCCATCTATGAGGGTTTCAAAGCAAGTTGCAGACAAAAGAATTCTTCTCTCTGACAACCTCAACATTCAAGATAATAGAGCATTAAGTAATGTACCTTATGCGTTCATCCATTTTTCCTCCCTTTCAGGTACAATTTAAACATCATGAAGCACCTAAACCCTCTATTTTCCGAGTTTTGACAAAAGCTATAAACACCCCAATCTCTGTAGACATTCCCATTGTTCTTTATAGCAAGCTCACTCTCTCAGGCCCTGTCCCACCCTTACCAGCAACAAATACCATTGCTTCCAGATCTCACAAACTTTCACATGAAAGTCAGAACACAACTATGTATTTCATGGGATGGTTTGTCTTAAAAATAAATGGTTCATGAAGTCATCCTTTTTCTGTAGCCAAAGCAGAGTTACCAACTGGAGACAGTAGTCTGTGAGATAACTCAGCCTTTGAGGAGACAGAGCCCCGCCACCCTCCAGGGTTTTGAATCTGCTGATGGAGCTTCAGTTGTTCCACAGATGAGAATATCTTCACGGATAGAAACAATTCTGCAAAATAAAATCTACCCCAAAGCCCTAGAATTTTGGCTGCATAATTATGCTAATAAGAACTGAATGATGTTGTTTATTCATCGTAACTGACTGGTGAGACCCCTGATGAAGGTTTAGAGAGAACTAGATTTAATTGTATAATGGGGTTAATTTATTTTTGTTTAATTTTAAAGACAGAGAATTCGACATGTTAGGAAAGTGCATTTCCTCCGAGGCTCTTTCGAATCCTTGCTTGCATGTCGAGGGATGACTTCACAGTGTTTTGCAAGGGTGAGAGCGTGGTCCCAAAGCTTTGTGAGGCCATTTGAGTTGTGATGAAGCAAACTCGCACAACCTCTGTCATGGCTCTTAGAATCAGGGTGATCTGTGTGTGAATTCTGCCATTTATGCTGCGTTTTTTGAGTGTTTGTTTACTTATGTGTTTACCTGGCTCAAGGGCTGACTCTGCTTACACTCTGGGGGGGAGGGGGTCAAAGGGTCTTAGCCAAGGAGGGCTCTAGCTAGTGCTTAATGCTGTGCTCTGAACTTCTGTATCACTGGTGCCTTCATAATATAGTTACATGATAGTTACTAATGTAAGTCAACACCCCCACAGGGTCATGATAGGATTTGGGCAGTGCTAGAGCTATCTCAGATGAAAGGACTCAGGTGTGGGCTGCTTTTACAGTGTAATGGGGCAGCTCTTGGATGTGGTTTATGAGGCTCAATGTGGAAGGAGGGAGATGGATTTTGCTGCTGAGTCCAGCTAGTTAAGGATTTAGTCACATTTCTTAGCCATGAAGCCTTCCAATTATATAGATACATTAGTTTTTATACAAACTGGTGCTACCTAGTCACTGCAGTAGACTGGTTGTGTTGCGTAGGAAACAGCCCCTTTACAGCTTTAAGTCACATATCATTTTTCATGGTTTACCTGGAAATTAAGTATCACCCATTACGAACAGTGTTCTGTTATCGGGGCTGCTAAAAGGACTATACCTGGGTGATTTTTCTAATATTTTGTTATAAAACATTTAAGCATACACATTTTTAATTAAATTTTTTTCTTTTTAAAAATAAACTTTATTTTATTTGCTTGCATAGAAAAGAAAATATCACATAAAAGGTTTAAAAAATATTATGACTCCTAGATTGAAATGTGAAAAGTTTGTCACATTTTCCTTCTGTGATTGTGTACTTTACTAGTTTTGCAATGTGTGAGAAACATTAGAATCTTTATTACTAAATATCTCAAAATATATCCTCCCTCCCACATCAAAGTATATCTTTTTGAAAACCCCAATTTAATCTCATCTAAAAATCACTGAAGTCTTATTATGTAACCCAGACTGGCTCGGAACCTACTTTGTGCCCAGTCTGGTATCTACCTGCCTCAGCCCTTGAGTGCTAGAATATTAAAGATGTGTGCCACCATAATGAACAAGTATTTTTTTTTTTTGCTTTACCAAATAATAATTCATTCAAGGTTTATAAGTTAGATTTTTTTTTATTTTGATTATTATCCTATACTAGGTAAGGGATTCTCTATACAATTTAATACCTAGCATCTTAAGGTGGTTTTGTTTGTGTTTGTTTTGAGATAGTGTCTCACTGTTTAGGCCTAGCTGACCTGGAACTCAGTAGCCTTAAAACTTGTAGAAATTCTCTTGCCTCTGCCTCCTAAGTGCTGGGATTGCAGGTGCACACTGATAAGCTGCTGGTTAGGGCCCTAGTCACTTGAAGCCTTGGCTGTAGCCAAAACAGCTATTTCCAGTGTGGTGGATCTCATGGCTCTTGGCGGCAAGCTTCAGTACCCTGCATGTCGGCCTCTTCACAGGGCTATTTACTGGCATCTTAGCATAATGAATGAGCCAAAGAAAACAGTCAGGTAACCTTCATCCTTCCTTTTGTGCCCTGGTTTTAAAGACGCTCACGGTCACTTTGTCATACTTTAATAGTTCAGCCCAAAACTGTACACAGCCTCCATGACTGTGTCTGTTTCAACTACACTTTTCCAGCATCCTGATGTTTTGAGTGTAGTTCTAGGAATGGCAGAGGAACTTGTATATGATTTGGAAAACATTCACAATGGCCAGATCAGAGAAAGAGGAACCAGCCTGCTTTAGCTGAAGGCAGTTGCTAAAGTCTTTGCTCGATGTGAAAGTTGCGATGGCGTGTGCTCTCTGGCCTGGTACGGAGTCATGTGTTCAAAACTCCTGCCTGAAGAATTCATTCACTACAGATGAACTGGAGGGGTTTCCAAGGCTCCTTTGGATTGCACAGTTTGCGGGGGCGTGGTCCTGTTTGGCACTTCTCATTATACTGAGTGTTATCACAATCATTTAAAGATGGTCTATTTATGCATCAATCAATAATTCCATCCTCAAATAAGCCATGCACAAATCTGTCTTTCCCAGGTGGCTGGCGGGGAACGGCGGGTCTCTCTAATTGACTGAGGAATTCAGAAATGAGCCACGGTTTAAGTGCTTTGGAACCATTTAATGAAAGAGATGCACTCCGAGTCAGGGTTCAGCCTATCGCTGTCTGTTCCCATGATTCCAGAGGCAGGCCCGTGAGTCCAGCCAGCCTGATTGCCCTGGCTGTCCCTTTGGGGATACAGCACAACCTATCCTAGCGTGCTCTTTTTGGAAACAATAAATTGCCTCAGGTTTTTGGTCTCTCGCTCCCGAAAATTTGTATTAGGAGAAGAGTGGGACTTTCAGAGTTTAATTTGCTGATTTCTAAGCCACATTGACGTTCACATGTAATGTGCTTGAGACTGTTTTTTCATGCACTTCAAACATGGCCTCATATTGCTTTAGTATTTTGGTCTGCCTTCTATAAAAACCTTTCTCTTCCAGAGCTTCACATATTAACTCGATGGCCTCATTATCTGCCTGAAATTAGTCCTTGTTTCTGCTCTTGCTCCCAAAGTCACAAGTAATCCAGGGGGATATTGAGGACAGTCGAGGTGTACCGGCAGTGACCCACATACCACCAGAGGGCGCTCTTGATTGGGGTTGTTTTAAATTCCATCAGCTGCCCTGTAGGAGAAAGGCAGTAGCTAAACACCCTGTTGTCTTTTTCCCTCTAGGCCTGGCAGTCATGCATTCCCAGAGCACAAATCAGCTTGATGTGGGAAACAACCCCCGCGTGGGGACCAAGCGCTACATGGCTCCTGAAGTGCTCGATGAAACCATCCAAGTGGATTGCTTTGATTCTTATAAGAGGGTCGACATTTGGGCCTTTGGCCTTGTTCTGTGGGAAGTGGCCAGGCGGATGGTGAGCAATGGTAAGTGCCTGATGTTATCTTTGCCCACTTTGCCCACGGTCTCTTGATGCTGCATGGTCAAAAGGCAAAGGGGACTACGGAAGCTTCATTGTTCCTTGAATCAGATCTTACTTGCTGGACTTACAGTGGGTGAAATGTGTAATGGCGTTCTGTTTGAAATGCATGAGAGGAAATGATAACTGAAGAACGATTTTTTTTTTCTCTTGGTTTTTGTTTGGGTCTCTTGCTCCTTATTTCCTTCCCTGATCTAGCTTTCTTGCTGCCCTTCCCTCTTTGTTCCTCCATAAGCTAGATTTAACTTAAGAAAAATGCTCGGCTCTTATGGAAGCATCCTGCTGTTGCAGAAGAATTCTTCTCTTCTTCTTACTGGATTACTGAGAAAAGTCTGTTTCCACATTTGGAAGGCATTCAGTACTTTTTGAATGGGTCAAATTTAAGTTCAAGGACCACGGCTGGGTAGCTGCTATTGATCTGTTTGAGTGATTTTATGAAATGGTGTTGTCTTAGCCAATAGGAAAGCATTTGTCACTCTCCCCTCCCTCCCTCCCTCCCTTCCTCCCTTCCTCCCTCCCTCCCTCCTTCCTTCTATCCACCCATCCCTCCCTGTCTCCTTTCTTCTTCTTTGGAGGCAGGAACTCATTTTGTAGGTCACACTAGCCTGGAACTCACAGAGATGTGACTCTCTCTACCCTCAGGTGCTAGGATTAAAGGCTGGACTGTTTGTCACAGTTTTTAGCCCAGTACCTCCTGAAGCTCGCTCTCCCTCATGTCTGTCCACAAAGAACTTGAGTGTACCTCATATAATGGACACCAGTTTTTATTCTTTCAGCTTAGGCAGACCCTAAGAACTCAGAGTGATTTCCATAGCAGAATCTCTTGAATTAGCTTGATGAACCTCATATATCTAGGAAATATAGCTCTAAAACTATCCCGTAAAAAGAGAGGAAAATGATGCTTACATTTTTACTCATTTTTCAAGAGCTATTTTGAAAAGCCTGGGAACCACTGGGATCCCAGATCTGAAGGCTTCTACAAATAAGACATGAAATCTAACATCTGTGCCATGTCTGCCATACCAAGGACTGAGAATTGTAGAGCAGTTATAATCTTTGTGACTTACACAAGAGGTTCTGGAGAGGCTGGAGAGATGGCTCCGAGTTTGAAGGCCCTGGTTGCTCTTTGAAGAGGTCCTGAGCTCAATTCCCAGCAACCACATGGTAGCTCACAGCCATCTACAATGAGATCTGGTGCCCTCTTCTGGCATGCAGGCATACATGCAGGCAGAATGCTGTTATACATAAAAATTAATCTTTAAAAAAAATAAAGGTTCTCGGGAGGAAATGGAGTTAGTAACTTGATACTATTTAAATAGCTGAAGTTGGTATGAAAGCATTTTCTGTGACTTCAGTGTGTCTGCTTTGAACACACTCTCTACGGACATTACAGCGAGTGTTTTAGACTAGACATCCGTGAACTATAACTTGACAGTTCTATGGCGTCCTGGAAAGTTTCTGGTAATTGTTTCTCAATCCACCGCCTTTCAATTGGTGCCATCGAGGCACTTGAGACCGGTTTGCGACAGAGGGATTGCCTAGCTGGTTTGTAAAGTTGTGAACTTTGCCTGAGATTGCACGTGGACTTCATTTCCTCACCCCAGTCGTTTGTGCCTGCCTGAGAGCTAAGGAGGGAAAATCTGACTCTGCTTGGACTCTCCTAACAAGAGCATTTACAGGACCGTTGCCAACATAAGCCATGCGAAGGAGTCTCCCCTGTGAAGAGGAAGCTGGTGTCCATAGACCAGTGCAGGAGCTAGTTTCCAGGTTTGGGGGTGCAGCTCAGAGCCAAGCAGGCTGCTAGAGTGGAGCATGTGCTGTGGGCTTTGTAAGAATGTGTCACAGATGTGCCCTGTGTCGGTGTCACAGGCATCAACCCAAATGGCTTGAAAGATCAACTGTGATTAATACTCGTCAGTTTAAAGTTAGAGTCATCTGCTTAAAATTCAGCCAAACAAATGTTAGTTTGCTTGCTTAGATCCTGTCATTACGGTTATTTTTGGGAGAGGAAAAAAAAAAAAAAAAAACAACCATGGATGGGAGAATGTTTTGGTTGTTTTTGTGATTTATTGGTCTCTTCTTTGCATCATGGTTTAGGCGTCTAGCTATTTCCTAAGATGCCGTGGGTTGAACTTCTGTTCTATGATGTGGCTTAGAATTTTTTTTTTTTTAAAAGGGGAGATAAGGGTGTCTGATCTCTCATTTTAAAGTAAATCTTACTTTCTGACTGTGACTAAGTTGATGGTGTTTTCTCTCTCTACTCCCTCTTCTCCCATGAATATTCACACACGCACGCACACGCACGCACACGCACACGCACAAGCACAAGCACAAATAATTTGTCTAAACTCAGAATTGAAACTAATCAATGCTTCTTGAAAACCTGAAGCATTTGAACTACTACTAGTCCCAGACAGGACAAAGTGAGAAGAAAGAAGAGTAGGAGAAATGGCATCTTCCTACCACACTCCTACATTCTGTTCCTCTTCCCTTCCCCATGACCACGCTGTTGAAACTTAGTCACCATCTTTCTTGTATGTGACTCCTAACATTAATCTCTGCTCTTATTTTAAATGATCACATGGTATTTTATTAATGTAACCATTCCCAGGTTGTTAGACATCCTGTGTCTCTCATTTGAGCCCGTAGTAGACATTTTTGTGCACGGAACTTTTGACTTGGGGAATTTCATTACTCATCTGAAGAGAAGTAGACTTAATAGGTCAGAATATGGATGTTTTTATGGCTTGGCACATAGTGCCAAATTGCTTTCCATAAGGGTTGTCCTAATTTACAGTATTTCCTTCACCCCAGGGTGCGATGTACCTATTTCACTTTCTTACCACCTTTAGGAACTGTCATTAAAATAATATATATTTTTGAAATTATTGTGTATAAATGTACCTCATTTGAACATCTCACATTAAGAAGGTTATTATAATTATATATCCTTTGAGTTTCTGAGTCTATTATAAAAATTGATGACCAGATAGTTCTCTTGGAGCAGTGTGATCCTCAAGTGAACTATGAGCATAAAAATATGTCATATTTTGTACTTTTATTAGAATTTTACGTTTATTTCCTACTGGTAATAAACCTCATGCTGTTTCTGTACAGGAAATGGGACTTCAGTTCATTTTCATGGTCAAGAATTTCTCAGTAGTACCTTTTTGGAATTTACTGGTGCTAGTACTTTGACATTGAGAGTTTGGAATTTTTAGGAAAGGATGGGGTGTTCCTACCTTTCCTGTGTGAGTTTCTGTATGAATTAAAGTCAGGGGCTTGCTTAGATTAGCAGTTAATTAATTCAGCCCCAGAATTTCGAATTAGGGGTTGCTAAGTTGGGGAATTTGATGTCCAGGTTTTGAGTACGTCCAGTTGACTAGAGGCATCCTGAGAAGGCAGATGAAGCAATGCCAGCAAGCATCTGTGGTCTGTGTGTCTATAGGCTCTGTAGCGGGGCAAAGCTGTGTGTCTCTGTGGCATTTCTTGGCTTCATAGCTTCCTGCTGTGTGGATCTGTTTTCCGATGTCAGGAACCAGGGTTCTCAGGCACAGGTACACAGCAGCCAATGTGAGAGGATCCCTCAGAGTTTTATATCTCTGGTTCTAGGCCTGCTGGGTCAGGAAAATAAAAACAAAACAAAACAAAACAAAAACCACAACAAGCAAACAAAAACAAGGCTCTCGTGTACTTGAAAGGGTCATAGTGGTTAAATGAGATCATGTCAGTAAGGCGACTGTTATTGACCCGCTGTGTAAAGAATACGCTGAGCACCATCTTTTGTTTCTTTTCCATTGGAAATAGGTTTCCAAGAACTCCCAGATCTTTGACCCTTCCCACCTCTCACCGTCTACCTTTTCCCCCACACCCCATGTTTTATGTGCGTCCCCATTTTCCGATTATAGGAAGGGTCTGAAGGAGCACTGTTATTTCTCGCACTTTAACTATTTTGTGATAAAATCCATGTCCCAATGTGCCAAAAACCCTATTGTATCACAGGGAAAAAAAAGAATCATCGTTGCTGGCCAAGCTGCATCTCTCACGGGTGGGGAGTAGGAAACACTTGTTAGAGTAAACGTATGTTTGGCACACATAGTTTGGGAAGCCTCTTCTAATGAATCCTTGAGCTTGCCAGAGAGCCAGCCTCGTGTGTTTCTGTTCCTAAGCACAGTGGCTTGTGTACGGGAGCCATGACAACGCGGGTTGTCCGGTGTGCTTCAGGATGTGGATTCACTACCTCAGTGAGCACTAAGGTCTGAACAGATGAATTGGCAAAGGGAAAAAGTTCAGAGTCATTAAAGTAATTTGAAAGTTTTTATTCAGTTGTTTATTTTAACCTTTAGGGAAGTGGCTGGGGACAGGAATGTGGAGGCGAGGTTGGAGGAAGGATTATTTTTGTTCCTGTGATCTCCTGGAATTTCATGTCCCCAATTTGGAGATACCAAGCAGAGGAGGACCGTCAGTTGGCCTCGTGCTGAAATAACATGAAGTCATCAGAACTTTATGAGAAGCTGTTTGTTTGGTGTCCTTCTGACTTTCCTCTAAGACAAATATCTGTGTCTTTAACTTTGTAACGGTCCCAGCCTTCATTACATGACCCCTCTTCTCAAGAGACCACCCCAGTTCCAGGATGCTCCAACTCCCTGGTGCTCTGATCTGTAGGTTTGGGGGTAGGGTATACAACTCTTAACTGGGAAACAGCCATGAAGCTATCCTAGACTGCCTTCTCTCCCTCTGACCATATAAGATAATATTTTAGCTGTGTCTAGCTACACAGTACCTTATTATAAGCGTTTGGCTTTTGCATCTTACTTCTATGAGACTGGATGTAGACGTTGATGCGTGTGGTTTCATATGCCCATGAGTGGCAGTAGAGGTCAGTGATAGGGCCATGACTCTGCTCAGCCTTCACTTCCCTCGCATGGCACAGAGCTGTGCTTCCTCTGCCTGCCTTCAGGACAGTGGGCTGTGGGTTCCTGATCCTCTGTCTCCATGGCTCAGGACCATAGTCCCTTAACCACAACTGATTGATCCCCAGAGCTTTGGAAGCCAAAACTTCTTCCTTGACTATTTGGCAATGAGGATGGGTCACATCCTTTAGTATGACCAGCCATACCCATTTATGTCTTGGCCGTTTTTTATGTGTGCCATGATATTAAATTATTTTGACATTGTGCTATGAGGCATGGTAAGTTAGGTAACAGAAATACTGAATGTCCTGCTGCGGACCCCATCACACCAAGATTCATCCATACAGACGCTCCTTCTGATTTGTCTGCATATCCAAATGCAACTTCTATCAATGTCACGTAAATTTTTTCTTTCATATTCTTGAATCCTTTCCTCTCCTGCCCTGTCCTGTCCTCTTGTCTCCCCTTCTCCATCTCCCTCTTCTTACTCCCTATTTCTTTTCTTCCTTCTTTCCTTATCTGCTCTCCCTTCTCTCTCCCTTTTCTCGCTCTCCCTCTCTCTTTCTTTCTTCCTTCCCTCCTCCCTCCCTTTCTCCCTCCTTACTTCCTTCCCCACCCTCCCTGCCCTCTCTCCTTTCTCTCTTCTCTCCTTTCTCTACCTCCCTCTCTCTCCCTCCATCTCTCCCTCTGTCTCTTCCTCTCCCTCTCCCCCTCCCCTCTGCCCCTCTCTCTTTCTTTCTTTTTCTCTTTTTCTTTCTCTCTTCTCATGTTTATGTCTCTGACTGACCTGGAACTGGCTATGAGAGCCATATGAACTCTGTACTAACCTTTCTGTGGGTGTGGTTTGAGGCCTCTGTGACAGAATCTCTGGAGGGCTCTTGTTTCTAGATACGATGGTACTTAGTACTTTCTAGAGTGTGTATGGTGGACATTGTTGGTGATTTGCACATGAGCGGTTGTGATATACATTTTAAAGATTTGGAAAACTATGGCACGGTAGCTGAGGACCTTGCTCAGAGTAAAGGATGTTGGGAAAGATAGATTTGCCCCAAAGAACAGAAACTTTCCATTAGACATATGTACCCCGGGGGTGGGGTAATGACATACAAACACCAGTTATATAAATTAATTATACTTGCCCAAAGCTGTGGGGGAAGTTATGGATAATCGCTCTCATGTCTTTTCTGTGTCCCTTTGAGTCTTCAGCCTCGACGGAAGGGCTAGCGCTGGCTGTTCTCGCCTTGAACACTGTCTAAGGTCACCTCTTCTCTGAATTCCTCTTATCATTGGTTCCAGTCATTATCTTTGTGCTTATCATTGTCTTTGTACTACTCATATGGCACTTGAAGTATTTGTATATCTGTTCTCATCATCCATTTGCTTGTTTGGAGACAGCATCTCACTATGTAGCTCTGGCTAGCTATGCAAAGCCAACTGGCCTCAAGGTCTCGGATTGGCCTGCCTCTGCCTCCAGAGTGCAGGCATTAAAGACGCGTATTCTTAGTTGCTTTCCTTAGTATTTGGTATCCTCTCTGCTGGCTTAGGTGTTGCCAATGATCATCCAGTGCTATATGAAGGGCTTACAGTTCACTTTTGTAAGGGGTTGAGCTTGGCCAACCAGAGTGTCGCATACAGGCAGAAGGTGAGGAACAGGTGTAAGTAAATCACTCTCAGGGTCTATGACATTTTCATTGCATACCGTGAATGCATGGCCCACCCTCAATCCTGGCCTTCCCCTGGCCTTTCTACCACTTACACCAGTTTCCCTCACAGGGGCTCCTCTCCTTTCTCCAGCATGGAGGCTCTTTGTAATTCTTCTCTTGCTTCACCAACTCCTTCGACCTGGAAACACCTTTCCCGTGTATTTTTCTTTTCCTAGCCTCTGCTCTGCCTCACAAATTACTAATCTTTGCCCTGCTGCTATGCTCTGAGTTCTAAAACTTCTTTGCCTCCAGGACACCCAGTTTCAAGAAACTACTTAGGAAACCACATGCTGTCTCTTTTTCTGAGCTCTGTCTCATTGCCTCTGTCTTAATTAATTAGTTGATAATTATCCTTTCATCTGTCTTTCCCTTTATTTTGTGGTTTATAACCACCACCACATCTTTTTTTTTTTTTTCATTTCTGTATCCTTCCTGTCGGTCTCAATCTCTAATACACAGGTTAGGGCATCAAATGATGGTTGAATCTGTTCAGGAGCTAACACGTAAACATAAGAGAATTTCCCCCTTTCAAGTAAAAGTAAATAGTGGGGTGAAAAAGTGTTGAGGGCATTGGGGAGACAGTTCAGTGCTTGCACGAGCATGTGACTTTGATCCCAGGAAACCATGGAGAGAAGCTGGGCATGATGGTACAAGTCTGTGATCCCAGTGCTGGAAGGCAGAGACAGGAAGATCTTTGGAGCTTGCTATTCAGCCAGCCTCCTCTACTGAGCAAGCTTCAGACCCTGACTCAAACAAAACAAAACAAGATATAGTTGGCACTCAGATAACTGTTCCCTGAGTTGACTTGTAGCTCAATACAAATGCCCGCCCCCTGTACACATACATACGCACACAGACACACCAACAGACAAACAAACAACAGTTTTGAAGGACTTTTCTACAAGATTTATATTATCTAAAGCAAAAAGAGAGTTACTTCTATGTGATCTTCTACTAGATGGTATGTTCTCCAGCATTTGACAAGGCATTCCACTCATAATAGGTACAAAGAACTTTAGGCCAATAAAATAAAAATGGCTTTTCTTTACCAACATGAGTTTTCACCGAAAGAACATTACAGTTTAATCCCGGAGTAGTTTTTAATTAATTTTTTTTAAGGGGCTTAGCCAGAGTCAGATGGAAACAGTGAGCTGCGGCCAGTGGTTGAAGAAAGGGAGGCATGGCTTGGTTTTCCTTGTACAGTGAATTTAATGCTGTTTTGTTTGGAAGCCTAGATTCCTTTTATTAACACATGGCATTATTTAATAAGATCAAAATAAAAGAAATAGAGACACAAGAGACTAGGTTTTATATGGCAGTGTGTGTTGTTGGGCTTGCTATATTGTTTTAAAATATCCACCTATGTTTGATTGTGTGTGTGTGTATGTGTGTGTGTACATAGGGGGATAGACAAAAATCTAACTTCGTATTACTGCTCATATGCGCATAATTGTTTTGGTGCTATGAACAAGCTACCTCCAAATAGCTGGTGATTATGCTATATTATAAAAGAATTAAGCCGGGCTCTGAAGTATATCCCCATGGAATAATGGAGAGATGGTGAATGGCACTTTGTTTTCTGTTTCCTGTGAATGTAAGCATCCCAACAAAAGACGGAAGGTTTTTTTTTTGTTGTTGTTGTTTTATTTTTTGTTTTTTGTTTTTTGTGTTTTGTTTTTTTTGTTTGTTTGTTTTTGTTTTTTTTTTACCTTGATGCACAGTTGTGTTTGGGATGGGTTTTCTAAGTACTGCAGAGTGAAGACATTTTTATTTGAATGTGTCCAGGGATCCTTACAAGAGAAGTAGGTAAGACTCTGAGACAGTGTAGCAGCTACCTTTTGCGAACTTAAGAGTTACTGGTATTTGCCCCCAAAAGGTTTTAATTAGGATCCACAACTCAGTTGCCATCATACAACATGGCTACGTTGTTTAGAATTAACAAAGTATCAACTAGAATTTTTAAGATACAACTTAGACTAACTTTCCATTTTAAGAATAAACTGAGTTTGTGGGGTTTCGGTAGTATTTCCAGAACAGATGCTCCTCATCTCTGAGCTTCTGCGTAAGTGGTTTGTATTTATGTGAAATTGGTGCGAATGGATTCTCACTAATCTCTGTGACAAATGAAAAGGGGATTGAAGCTTTTTTAGGGGGCTTGCAAGAATGGAAAAGCTTAATTATACCTTTTACTCACAGCCTCCTTCTGGCCTCTACAACAGCCTGCTATGTGTCTAGGAATAGAAGTTGCATGCAAGAGAGAAAAGGGCTGGCAGTCGAGTTAGTCACTGACCGTTGTTGGTGAGGGAAGTCAAGTGATCATTTCCCTGGTTTCCTGTATGTAAGAGGACAGGGGTTACTTGGCTAATTGCACATGGCTAAGTTTTAAATGAATTTGTGAAATTCGCTGTTAAAAGACAGGTACTGATAATAACTCCGGAAGCTACCAGACAGACAGTTGTACCTGGTAGTTGAGGACATGCCCGCATGTAGAGGAAGTGACTGGGGAAATGAGGACCTCAGATTACATTATCTGCAGGTCCTTCACGGTCCTGCAGGTCCTTATTTTAAAGTAATGAGGGTTTTTTTTTTTTGACAAAATAATTTCATAACAAAAAGGTTACTTGGGTGATGGTCTTAATTTTTTTATTTGCCTCTAGATGTTTACAGATAATTTTTAAAAAAATTTATTTATTTATTTATTTATTTGTTTGTTTTATATGTATAAGTATTCTGCATACAGGTGTGTCCCTGATGCCTATGGGGGTCAGAAGAGGGTGTGGGATTCTCTGGTAGTGAAGATAGAAACAACTGGGAGCTCTTTATAGACACTGTTGAAGTGGTTTGTTAGTACTTATGATTGTACAAGAAGATTGTATGTCTTCTGATGTAGAGTGTATTTCCTGCAGGGTATATATTTGTTGCCCAATTCTCGACTTATTTTAGGACCTGCCTGTAGTTTCTGAAGTTGCTTTGACATAGGAGCAAGGTGATAGTATTTTCTTCTGTCACATTCTACCCCCTGACAAACAACAGGGAAACCCTGGGGTTGTATACTCTCCTATTAACCCATGTAATTCTCATCTTGTACACAGGTATAGTGGAAGATTACAAGCCACCGTTCTATGATGTTGTTCCCAACGACCCAAGTTTTGAAGATATGAGGAAAGTTGTCTGTGTGGATCAACAGAGGCCAAACATACCTAACAGATGGTTCTCAGACCCGGTAAGAGCACCAGCTTGTTAGCTTTAGAGTTCATCTCAGCGTTTGTTAGCTTACTCTCTAGTTCTTCCCTGCTCTTAACATCTGTATGATACGGACTATACAGCTTTTTTTTTTGCCTTCAGTTTTAAGTAGGATCCTAAAGCCCAATTGCAGAGGTTTAAAAGGTGGTGTAATTCTTGAAGAAGCACAGTCTGGTAGGTGTTGCTAATGAGTGACAGTGTTCGCATGAGTGTCCATGTGTGACCAGTGTCGAGCATGGGATGACTGATTGCCCTAAACCTGCAACTACATGTGTAAGCCAAAAGACTTGGGGTGGTGGTGATTAACTCTTAACTATCGATGCTTCCCCGAGATTCTAAAAGCAGGCTGCTCAATGCTGAGAAGCCTGGACTATTGCTCACAAGTAGTAGCACACCTAAGATCCCTAGAAGGGATACAGTTTGCAAATCTACTCCTATGTCTGTGAGTAACACTGTTGACACTGGGCTCACACGGACACTTCATGTGGATACAGTCACTCATTAGCAACACCTACCAGATTGTGCTTCCTCAAGAATCACGACACTTCCCGAACCTACTTGATTGGTCTCTAGGGCCCGACATAAAATGGTGAAGGAGAAACATAGTTAATAAAATTACTTTTAACAGCCAGAAGACCCAAAGGGGGTCCAGCTTGGCCAGTTTGTGTGATCTTTCTTTTCTCTCTACAGACATTAACTTCTTTGGCGAAGCTGATGAAAGAGTGCTGGTATCAGAACCCATCCGCAAGACTCACAGCTTTACGCATCAAAAAGACTTTGACCAAAATCGATAATTCCCTAGACAAATTAAAAACTGACTGTTGACATTGTCACCGGTGTCAAGAAGGAGAGTCAATGCTGTCATTGTCCAGCTGGGACCTAATGCTGGCCTGACTGGTTGGCAGAACAGAATCCATCTGTCCCCCCCAATCCCGAAGTGGCTGCTCTGACAGAAGCAGATGTCTCTTCCCAGCCATGCTCCGGGGGAGACACCAAAAACCACCCTAACCTCGCTCAAAAACTGTGACTCGAGCACTTGATGAACTGTTCACACCACAAAGACTAATGGTGGGCAGGTCTGGTTGCAAGGGGGAGGGAAGTGCAGGAACCCAGAGAGATCGTGCAGGAGCTCTGGGCATTAAATCAGCGGCTCTCTGCGTATCTTTCACGGGTCTCCTAGACACTCCCCACGGGAAACTCAAGGAGGTGGTGAATTCGTAATCAGCAATATTGGCTGCACCTACTCTTCTTTGTTGCACTAGGAATTCTGTGCATTCCTTACTTGCACTGTCGCCCTTAATCTTAAAGACCCAACTTGCCAAAACATTGGCTGCGTACTCCACTGGCCTGTCTCTGGATAATAGGAATTCAATCTGGCAAAACAAAAATGTAACGTTGGACTTTGCTGCATTTTACACACGTGCTGATGTTTACAACGATGCGAACATTAGGAATTGTTTAGACACAACTTTGCAAATTATTTATTACTGGTGCACTTAGCGGTTTTTTTTTCTTTTAAAACAAAACTGCCTCGTGCATATGTTAAAGCTTATTTTTATGTGGTCTTATGATTTTATTACTGAAATGTTTTTAACACCCGACTCTGAAACAGACATTTTCTTTTATTATCAGTTAAATTCACATTTTAAGTGCTTCACATTTTTTTTTTTTATGTGTGTAGACTGTAACTTTCTTTTCAGTTCGTATGCAGAACGTATTTAGTCATTACCCATTCAACACCACCCAATATATTACTGATTTAGAAGCAAAGATTTCAGTAGAATTTTAGTCCCAAACGCTGTGGGGGGGAAATGCATCTTCTTTGGAATTATCCATTACGTGCATTTAAACTCTGCCAGAAAAAAAAAATAACTATTTTGTTTTAATCTACTTTTTGTATTTAGTAGTTATTTGTATAAATTAAATAAACTGTTTTCAAGTCAAATGGTATTTTCTTTTCTTATTTTTTGATGTATAAAAATGATCTTTTCGTTTGGGAGTAGGAGAGACACAAGACTAATTTTAAAACTGAGTTTGCTTTTCAAGGGGGTTAAGGAGCCTGGGGATCTATGGGGCCTGCTCACAGTTTGAATATGACATTAGACCCCTAACCACCATTCTTTTATGCTGGGATTCTTTTCCTCGGGCTCCCTCATTTTCAAGTGTTTGTAGAGACATCTCTGGTTGTCCCCACCCCAACACCCTGCCCCCAGAGGCTGGGAAAGAAGGAAGACTATAGTGTAGTGCAGTGTCCCAGAGAGTGCAGAGCCTTACACACCACCATGCTGGGGAGTCTGCCCTCCACTGCTTTCTTTCTGTATACAGAAAGGATTTAGAATAAGCAATAAAAAGGGAGGGGAGATCTAGAAGGTTCCTCCATAGGTGGTTGTGACTTTGGTAGCATACGTTTATTTGACATGTAGTAGAATCACATTCAACCTTAGTTAAACACAGCATAAAATGTGCTATCTTAATAAAAGCCTGTGCAGCTCAGAGGCATCGAGCACATCCACAGTTACACAATCGTTTCCGCAGTCCATCCATAAACCTGTCCCGTCTCATAAAACCGAACTCTGAATGGATTCAATGCCAGCTTCCGCCTCCTTCCTACACATTATTCCTGATGTCATCTGGTGGCTTTCTCTGTGAGTCTGACCACTTCAAGTTCTTCATGGAAGTGGGACCGTACAGCATTTGTTCATCAGTGAAAGCTGACTCACTTAACCCAGTGAATTCAAGTGTCACCCATGTTGTAGCATACGTCGGAACTTTCTCTTCTTCAAGCTGAATGCCATTTCATGTGTGTATATACACCTTGTTTGTCTGTGCATCTATCGATGGACCCTCCCAATATGGGGCTGTTGAATGGCTAAAAGAACGCTCCTGTGGATATCAGTAGACATACGTCTCTCTGAGTGTTTGCTTTCAATGTATTGCCTGTATACTCAGAAGTGAAGCAGAATCACTTTATTTTTTTTTATAAAGATTTTGACTACTTTAAGAATGTATGCAGTTTGGTGGATTTTAATAAATGTTTACGGATTGTTGGCATCCATGGAAACAGAACCCCACTGAGCAGCACATTGTCAGCATGGGAGGGAGGCTCCCTCCTGCTCCCCAGCCACAGGGCTCTCTCCCTACCATTAACGCCATCTCTATATTCAGCTGTTAAAAACACATTATAGGTAGAACCATACTGCACGTGTGTGAGAGGAAGTGGGGTCACTGGGTGAGGGGTCTGGCAAATAGATGCTACCGACCTACTAACAGGGCTGTCGGCTGTGTTCTTCCATGTCTGCCCAGTTCTTAGTATTTCTTTTCTCATTTCGGTCATTCTGGTGAGTGCTGTGCACGTATCTCAGGAAAATAAAGAGGCGAAGGAGGGGAAGAGTGAATGATGGTTTAAATGGCTCCTGCCATTCTCCTGGAGCAGAGACTTAGCAGTTTGCACCTGCTAAATGAGAGCTATAGATGTACATCACTTATACTGCAGCCTTGACGTGAATGACCCACGGTGACGTCATCTGGTACCCACTGACAGAAACTGGCTGCTTCTGATCTAGTTTGCTAGACCAGTATGCTATATGTGAGTCTTAGTCTTAGAATGCCTGTATTTGGAAGCAATTTGACCCTATTTGATTAATATCTTAGTGATTTTTGAATTTTCTTTTGAAAACATGTTTTTAAAATTATATCTATTAACCATTCATCTGTTTGTTACCTATCTATCATCTATCTATTTCTATATCTATTATCTATCTATCTATCTAATCATCTGTCTATCTATCTATCATCTATCTATCTATCTATCTATCTATCTATCTATCTATCTATCTACCTACCTACCTACCTACCTACCTGTTTTCTATTTGTGTTTGGGTGTGCATGTGCCATAGTGCCTGCATTGAGGTCAGAGGACAATTTGTGAGAATCACTTCTCTCCTTCTGCCATGTGGATCCCAGAGATGAAATGACAGCCATCAGTCTTAGGCAAGTATCTTTATTTTCCAAGGTATGTCACTGGCCCGATTTTGAATTTTAACCTCAAGACTTTAATTTTTTTTCCAGATTTGTGTATGAGTGTTGTATCTGCATGTATGTCTACACCACATGTGTACAGTAACCCTGGAGACAAGAAGAGGGTGTCAGAGTCCCCATGAGTGGAGTTTCAAAGAGTTGTAAGTCACCATATGGGTACACAGATTTAAACTCAGTCATCCAGAGGAGCAGCCACCTCGCCAGCCTGTGATTTTTATTTGGGTGCTGGATGGGTGCAGGTGGTAAGGGAAAAAACCGGTCAGTGTGGATTCACCTCATCAGGAAGCTGAGGTCTTAAGAAGCCTGTTGGCTGAACCAAAACTGAAGGCTTAATTCTAAACTCAAGAGATACCCCTCTGGTTACAAGTCATTGGCTTTGGGCTACATTCCCTAGCTGCAGAGCTCTGGGGGTGAGGATACATTTGTTTTTGGGGTGAGGTGCTTGAAAACAAGCCCCTTGGTTGTTACATCAAGAAGATGTGTTAAAAATAAATTGTGCATTGTATTATATGGGTGGTCATGTGTCACCATGTGAGTTTGAAGACAACCTACATGTCTTATCATGTGAGTCCTGGCTATCCGTTCAAACTCAGATTGTTAGATTTGGTAAGCAAACACCACTACCTGCCGAGAGCATCTCGCCAGCCCTGGGGAGCTGTTTCATTTCACAAGGTCTGTAAGGACACTCAGGTGGCTTGCTGGCATGTCATCTCCAATGGGCACTGTACCTGATCAGAAGATACTGCTGTCTGTCCCTTTTCTATGCCACTGTGTCAGGTTTGGGCTATGTGTCCCTCTGCTTAGCTGTGGCATGAGAGGCAATTAGTGGAAGTTTGCACTGCAGGAGAAAGCCAGGACTTCTACTAGTCTATGTCCCGTTCAGTCAGCAGCTTCTAACACCACTTTGTGGTGGCGGTTCTTTCCAAAAAGCCATGGTTTCTTGGTCCAGTCTGTGGTTGTTTTAGTATTTGAAAAAGCAGCCTTTTTGTATTCCTTACTCTATAGATATACTACCAGAAAGCCAGAGGCTTCTCAGAAGGCCCAGTGCCTGCAGGGGCCTCAGATCAGTTCCTTCTTTGATGCTCTTCTTTAAACTTTGACACTTGATAGCACCCCATCCTCCCACCTTTCTTCCTCTGCCTCCCCAAGATTCTGCTGCTTCCTACATTCGAACTTTAATGCATTTTTGCATTAAATTTAATGCATTTTTGGCCCTTTCTCCATGCCTAGCTCCCTGACCCAGCTTAACCATTCTTCAAATACACCAAAATAGAATGAAGAACCTGTAGTCCCGGCTCTCCATTGGACTGAGAGCACCTTTGCCTAGCTACTTTATGAGGCAACAGCACAGGTTTTATGGCCCCATTTGGCAAGTTAGAAAACCAAGGCAGTACTATGATTTCAACTAATCAGAACTAGAATTAAGATTAGATTCTTACGCTTTTTAAGTCAGAGCAGTCTCAGTTACCTGTGACTCCATCTCCTCTCCCACCCTCCGCTCCCAGTTTACATCCCTCCTCTAGGGGAAGAACTAAGAACGACTCACCTGTGTGGTTTTATCTCTTCATGTGTTTATATTCTACAGGGAGATCAAACGAGTATGTTGGGGTGTATTTTTTTATTTCTAGGGTATTAGCAACTCCACTCTGGGGCTGGTCTTTCTTTTTCCTCTTACCTCGTTGTCTGCACTAGTAATATATGTTTTTTCTATATAAATTAGAGACCCCGTAGGACATCTAGTCACTATGAGTTTGTATCGCACTGACCACTTTCACCTTAATCCCTCCCCCAACCCGTCAACGGAAAGCTTCCCACATAATAGTCTGCCCATGTCAAAGATTCTGGGCAGAGTATTTCAAAACCTAAGTAATACATATATGAGGACGTGAATTTGTATTCTCTTTTTTGAGGTTTATGAAGCAGGGTTGCTCATAGCTTGGAGCTCATTAAATCAGGGGGCCTGGCTGGCTGTAAGCTCTAGGCACCTGTCTTCCTATGTCCCTGCTCCAGCTCTGGGATTATAGACACACGCCAGCCTTTATGCCAGTGCTGGGGATCAAACCCAGGTTCTTCGGCTTACAGACAAGCACTCTACCCACTGACCCATCTCCCTAGATACCTTTACATAATGAGAAACTACTTTGGAATGTTAGAGACAAGGCAGTTTTGTTTTGTTCTGGCTTGAGAGGCCAGGTCAGTCTGTTAATTACCAAATGGCTTGGTGGGTGGCTGATAATTACTTTTCTCAATTTACAATTTTAATACTTTCTAAGTTACTGTCTAAAAAAAAATGGCAACAACCTCTACAGTTACAATAAAAAGCTGCAGTCCCCTGGTATCTCTCTGCCCAACTTCCTCTCTCTCTCTAAAGGCAACCCCTATTGCTTCTTAAAAAGGTCATTGCCTTTGTTTTGAAATAGCATAATGGTCTTTCTACTTGTTTTTAGTTTCTACCAGTATTGTTCACCTCTACTGAAGGGGATGTAGCTTTCTGTACCTTCTCACCGGCATCTTGGCTGTGTTTATATCTCTTTCCTCCCTGGATCCATTCATTGACTTAAGTGCCTAGCATTTGCCCAGTGGGTTTGCCACGCAAGGGTGTGTATGTGAGAAACCCATGAACTAGCAGACAGAAACCTCTTTTCATTCCTAGAGTATCTGAGAGTATAATTTTGGGTTAAGTTATTGGTCATTGCTTGATTTTGTTACGATACTGTTACTCACCCATGATTCCACTTCTCTCACTGTAATTGGGGGTATGTGTTTATGCACATGTGCATGTGTATGAGCACTTGTGTACATGCACATATCTGTGCACTTGAACCCCCAGAGTTCGAACCTAGGATCCCATACATATCAGTCAATCACTATACTGCTAAAGTCACATTCCCAGGTCTGGATGGATTTCTTCTCTCTGCTCATTTGTGAAGTTTTGGTATAGTGTCACTCATTCTTTAAAATTCACCCACTCAAGTCCACCTTCTGCTTCTCTGGAAGGCATTCTCCTGCAGCCTGCTGTTGAGCTCCAGTCTGTTCTGGTTACGGTGTATACCTGTTACTTCTCTGCTCCAGATGTCTGCCTTCTTAATTCCCCTGGTTCTTTCTTATGTAACAACCTTAGTTGCCAGTATGCTTTATCATCTATCTATCTATCTATCTATCTATCTATCTATCTATCTATCTATCTATCATCTGTCAATCTATCTTCCTACCTATCTACCCATCTATGTATGTATCTATCTAGGTCTGTCTGTCTGTCTATCTATCTATCTATCTATCTATCTATCTATCTATCTATCTATCTACCTATCTATCTTTAGCCAAAATGTATCTTTTCAAGATTTCCTGAGAAAGAATATGTGGGGATGAAGTCTTTTAAACATTTTATATCTATAAATCTCTTTTTTTTACATTCATATATGATTAAGAGTTCAAGACTGTAGCATTCCGGGTTGGACCTTTAGAATTTGGGGGTGGTGATATGCTGTATCATCCAGCCTTCTTTGTGGATGCTGAAAAGTTTCCTGTCGTCAGAGTATATCATTCATATAGCTTTTCTCAGTAGAATTTTAGAAGATTTTTCTCCTTGTCTCTATGTTTCTTTCCATTTTGGGTTCTTACTATTTAGATGTTGGACCTCCTTAGCTGATCTTCTGACTTACAAAAATGGTTTTCTCCCTGTTTTCCAGATCTGTGACTGCAGTATGACATTAAGAACAATGAGTCCATGAACAGACGCCCTGATGATGAGCCCAGGCCTGCAACTTTGCAGCTGTTTAATTTAGGACAAGTCACTTCCTCCTGCTCTAGTTTCTTTTTCTAGTAAGTGGGCATGATTTGTTATGATGATTAAATGAGCCAGTACTTACTGTTTCCTCTGCTGGCTTTCCCAATGTTCATATTGCACTTTTCTATTTCTTGGCATTATATTGTACATTCAGAAAGTGGCAGCTCCTTAAAAGCCAATTCAAGCTTAAAAAGTATGTACCATACCTTATCAAGTAGCCTTGGTTGAGCTAGTCAGGACAATTCTACAGTTGTTAACTTTGCACTACCCACAAGTCTTCCTGGGCCTCTGGTTTCTTTCCTTTCTGTCTGCTCTGGTGTGATTTTTGGAGGAAAGAGGCTCATCTGGAAAATTCCCAGTTATCCTGAGGAAACTGAGTGGTAGGCTGTAAACTTCTGGGAGGAGTTTTATTTTTATTTTTTTATGCTTATATAAAAGTTTATTAAATATTTTGTCGATATATATATGCAAGCGATCTTACCTTTCTTGTGCTGTGTGTAAAGAGTCTATCAGTCACTGTTTCTTTCCTCTGGACACTCCAGTTGTGCATACCTTACTTAGGCTGCTGAAGTCCCACAAATCATCGGTGGATACTGTGTTCCTTTTCTTCTGTGTTTTATTTTGGGTGGTTTCTATTCTGGGGTCTTTAAACTCCACAGTCTTTCCTACAATGCTTGATGCGTCATTCATTCCCCAAAACCATTTTTCATATGTTGAAATGTTTTAATCTCTATAAGCTCAATGTAAGCATTTAAAAAATATCGTTATGTCTTTAATTCAGTGGTTGCCAATATTGAATATAGTTAGGATACAGTAAGGATAATTGCTTTAATGTCCTTGCCCGCTAATCTTTACATTTATGTCAGTTATAGATCCATTCAGGTTAATTTTTCTTCTTATTGTAAGTTATAGTTTCTTGATGCCCTATAATCCTGGTAGGTTTGTTTGTTTGTTTTTAGATTCTAGACATTGTGAAATTTCCTGTAAGTATCCTTAAATATTGTTCCAGGATATAGTCACTTGGAAATAGTTTGTTTCTTGCAGTTCTTGGTCTTCATAGTGTTTAGGTGGGGCTGGCAGGCCCAGCCTAGACCTGGTTTTTCCTCACCACTGGGTAAGGAAGGAGATTCAGAGTACTTTACCCAACAACCATGGTTTATGCATTTTGTCAATTTCTTTGGGGACAACAACCATTATCCTTGGCCCTGTGTAAAGACCAAAAAGTGGCCTTCCTTTCCTTTTCTTTGTTTCTTTGTTTTTTCTTTGTTTCTTTGTTCCTTCCTTCCCTCCCTCTCTCCCTCCCTCCCTCCTTCCTTCTTTCTTTCCTTCTTTCCTTCTTTCCTTCTTTCCTTCTTTCCTTCTTTCCTTCCTTCCTTCCTTCCTTCCTTCCTTCCTTCCTTCCTTCCCTTCCTTCTTTCCTTTTAAAACAGTGGCTCTCAAATTGTGGTCCTTACATCAGTGACACAGATATGAACTGCTCACTAGCTATATAGCGTTTACTAGTGGAGACCTCAGACCTATAGATTTAGACACTCTGGGTAGGGAAATACAATAAAGAGCCAATAAGCTATATATATATATTTTTAACAAGCTTCCAAAGTAAATCCAATAAGTCCTAATTTTTGAAAACCCAATACTTTAAAACCCACAGATGGAAAATATGGGAGAAACCTAAGGAAATACTTCAAGTGTCTTCGAACCCTCCTAAGCAGGCACATGCTAAGCTCACTGATGTAGCTTAACCTAATTCAACCAAGACAAGCTACTCAAGATGAAGGCCATACACAGAGAGATTTCTACTTTTCCTCTGGAACACTTTGTGGTTAGGGAAACTCACTACAAATCTACCTTTCCTTTATAGCTGTGAGAGTTTGGGAATTGAGACCAAGCTGAAAGCTGGCAGTAACTAATCTTAATGTGTACGAGACCGTGTCCCCATATTTTGGGATTTCTTGGTCCCTGATGCCATGTCTGGTAAACAAACTATTGGCTCCAGAGGGGGAACTTGGCAATATAAAAAAAGGGGAAAGGAGCTTCGTGCCGTAGGGCTTCAGAGGAGAATTGCGACAGCATTGAGAAAATGCATTTATTTTGAGAAAAGTTCCCTTTCAACAGCAGTGGGTCAGGCTCTCAAAGGGCAGATTTGTCCAACAGGAGTCAATCTGACTGTCTGTTCTGTTTCCCTTGAAAACACGAAAGGCCCACTGCGTCTCTCTGCCCTTCAGCTACAGAACAGAGAAAATGAAACAAAAGTTGTTGCTTGCTGTACTTCTCTAAGTAGTTTTTCTTACCACAATCCAAACTTACTTAAATTTAAGTAATTGGTCTTTTTCTGAATACACTCCAATTTGAAAAGCATATAGATCTATCTATAGCCCAAGAAATACATCAAGAAATATATATATATATATATATATATATACCAGCCATGTAGCTAGGTCCCTTCCTTATTTCTTCGTACATGTCTTTTGTTTTTGAATAATTTATTGATGATTTGAGTCAAGCAGATACTATCAAATCACACGTATTTGGGTTTTTTTAAAAAAGATGTTTTTGTGCTGGCAAGACCATAGTCAGAATCTGTATTTGGGTGAATACTATTGATACAACTGAGTGCTGGAATGTTCATACAATTTCTCTGAGGTTGTGAGTACTCAGGAATGATTTAAATAGGTGCTATGTCGTCTTTGCCTGTATATCTCTTTAGTGCCACAGTTGAAACTAGTCTATCTCAATATAGTCAGTGGGTTTAGGAATGGTCCTTGTAACCATCCCTGCCTTGGGCTTCTGTCTCGATATTTCCTCATTTTACTCCCAACATAATTAAATTCCTTACAGTGAATCTTGTCTAACAAGCCATTTGCTCTATGTTAAACATTTAAGAGTTTCATACTAACTCATTTAGTCCTTTAATATGGCTTTTTCTCAGAGTGGCCTCGTGAGAGACATTTACAATCCCAGTGGTGGATGGGAAAATGGAGATATTGAGATTTGGATTCTCTGAATCCTTACCTCCATGGCAGTGTCCTCTAGCTTCAGGGTTTTTTCCTGTGCACGCATTCCTATGCCAAGGCTTCAACTTGTTCTCTGGCTTTGTCCCATATGCGGATTCCCATGCCATGCCTCGGTTTATGGCTCTCAGGCTGGAAGTGCTTTCACTGCCTGTCCAGGAGAGGAACTGCCCTTATCTGTGTGTAGCTTTTCACTCCTGAGCTGTTTGTTTCCTCCACTGCTTTTTCTTCTAGAAAGCTTCTCCACAGCGGGTATCATTTCATACATTCTTGGTAGTTAATAAATAGTAGTTGTTTGCCTTTCATAGGGCACGCAGAGTAGTTATGCCATAAATATTGCTGGACCTTGCCTTGGAACTTCTTCTAGGGCTTCTTCCATTCAGATATGTTTCTGTTTTCATTGTTGGTGTTATGTTCAGTGCTGGGCATTAAACCTAGATAGAGTCTTGCATAAAGCTGACAAGAGTCTTATCACTTCCATTCCAAAACACCAGGACTTTTCCATTTAATCAAGCGGAGAGACAGAGACGAAGCTAAGGCCTTGGTCTAGGGAAACACTGGTTAGTACTTGTGCAAATACATTCTAGCTTATTGAAGAGTGATGACCCTGTCTTGGAAATTTTTGTGTTTTTTTTTTCTTTTTAAAGACAAGAACTTTGGGTTGCTGTGTAAAACTGACCAAAGTTTAAAGCACTACGCAGACACCAGAAAATCTGAAGTTCTGCATTTCTACATGAATTTTGCTTTATAAGGGAATGAAGTAAAGTTTTTAGTGATGTATTGTTTAATATCCATAGGCACACAAACTGCATATGAATACTCAAATGACTGTGGCCAGTGTGGTCTACAGAAAGAGGCCCAGTCAAGTGAAGTTTAAGCAAAGATTTCAGATGGAGGTGGCAAAGCAGAGAAAAGACAGAAACCACGAAAGCAAACAACTCCAGGACAAGAGGGAAGGTGTTAATCAAATTTACTGGCACAAACTGAATGTACATCTTCTTAAAGTTGTTCTCCTGCGAAAATGGCACCTCCCAGGATAGATCTAAGGGCTGGGGTGGCTTTGTCATCATGGCATCAAAATGACAGGGTAGTAACATCTTCACCATGGAGTGTGATAAGTGACTGGAGAGCTTTTTGGAGAATCTGCTGACTCATGGAAGTCATAGAGACTCTTTCTGCTGCAGTTACACCCATAATCTCTGTTAATGTTTGCCATGAGCCATAATATCGCACACAGTCTGAAAGGACTTTTTTCATAAAGAGACTTCAGAAATATATGTATTTTCTGGAGAATGTACCATTTCAGGAACATGAGTAAACTTTATTGACTTGGTGACTATTTCTTCAATTCGTAAGTATTAATAAACATTCTTTTTTTTTTTTTTTCCTCTGAGGAATAGTGGATACAAGGGAATACAATCTGTGAGATCTACCTTTTCTGAAATGTTTGACTGGCTTGGGAAGAGAATATCCCGCTACAAAGGAGCACGCTGAAGATGTTGCCAACTAAGAAGAGGTGATAAACGAGAGAGAAGTGAGCAAGCATTGTGACATTTGACTGAGAGTCTTTGCCAAGGTCTCCCCACACAAGACGACTTTACGATTCACTTGAAGTTTTTCATAGTGCAACATGTAAAGGAAGACTTCTCCCTTCATATTTTAGTATTCAACAGGAAAGTAGCTTTGCTCACTCTTACTACCTAATGCCTTGAGATGACCATGTATCATTAATCTCAGGCCGCATTCCATGTCTATGATGGTAACACTTAAGGACAGAACTCTTAATGTGGACACACATGAAAAATGAATAGTATAACCAAACAAAAACCAAAATTGCTCCATGCCTTGGAGAAAGGGATGTGCTTTTCCTCTGGGCAATAGCTTCAGAACGAAGCCTTCTGTTACCATGTGTGAGATGAACTGTAGTAATTCTTTCTGTATCTGCAGCTATTTATATAGTTATAACTGTGACTACATAAAAACATATGTGAATTTTTAATTTTTCTTCCCATCTACATTCTAGCTCACAGAAATATAAGTGGAAGCTAATTTTTATGTTTTGACAGCCTCTTGCCAATGTTATCCTTAAGGCTTTCAACAGCGGGGATTTAAAGTTGCCTAAGGAGTTATTTTAGATTTAGATTTGAAGTCAGGTCCAGTATGAAAATCCTAGGATGTGGTGGTGAATTGTTTATTTGTCCCATGTGACTGGCACACAGTTCTTCAATGTGCCAATTCCAAGAACTGTGGATAAGGTTGGGTTGCATGGCCAAGAGACCTTATTGGTGCAGGTGGAATACAGCAGCTAAGCGGCTGAAATTAAAATTGGGAACTCATCATGCCTTGTATTATCACCGAGTCCTTCGTAAAATGGAAGAGAGCCGGAGAAGAGCAGAGGCAGATGTGCTGATGGAAAAAGAGACAGAAGGGGTCCAGTGTGACTGGCTTTGAAGATGAGAGGGAGCTGCTGGAAGTGGTTACAGGCAAAGAAACAGCTTCTCTTGTGGTAGAGCCTCCAGGGCAGAATGCAAGAGGGCCTGCCACTCTGTTAATGGGATTTGGGCTTCTGTTCTATAGAACTCCTGTTTAGGAGTGTGTGTGTGTGTGTGTGTGTGTGTGTGTGTGTGTGTGTGTGTGTGTGCATGTGCCCTTGGAGACCAGAAGAGCATGTAAGACCTTCAGTAGCTGCAGTTAGAGACAGTTGCCAACTGCCACTGAAGGATTCTAGAGAATTTGGATTTTCTCATAAAGTAATAAAGTAATACCCATTCTTAACCCTGCTGCCACCTCTCCAGCCTCCTCCACCACCATTTTTAGTTACAATTTTGTTTATTTTAGAAGGGGCTGAGCCACGGTTCATATAAGAAGAGGAGTCCGTTCTCTCCTGCCAAATGGGTGCCAAAGATTAAACCCATGTTGTTGGGCTTCATGGCAGGTGCCTTTCTACACTGAGCCATCTCCCTGGCCCCATCTTTGGAACCATTAGCATATTTATGATGTGTAAGCCCTTAAGGTTGTTGTAACTTGTTATGACAATGAATAGGGAATCAGTTCACCTTGAAATTAGTCCGTTTTGTCAAATTAATCTTCTTTCCATTTGATAATAAAATTAATTTAGAAATTTTAAGGCCTCTGCTTTTGACTATGAGAGTTACTCCATAATTAATCATCCTCCTGCAGTAGACATTAGAAAACAAGTCGGAATATTTAAAGCCAGTTCTCTACTCTCACACAGGAAGCAATACCTAGGAGGCCTACCTAGGAGAAGGAGAGCTCTAGACACACCATGCTCTAGACACACCAGATTTCTGGGAGAGAGCAAGTCAAGTGAGTAAGCCTACAGATGAAGCAAGCCGCATCCGCTAGACCTATGTGCCACGCAGATGGAGGCTCCACCTGCCCCCAGTTCTCCATCTGTGCAGCACATATATTCTCCATATATTGCTTAGCTAAGGAGACTGGAGAAACCGGCAGTGAGGGTTCACGGAGCTGTGATGGGATAATCTTCTTATGCACTGTGGAAAGGTTGTTTTTGTATTATTCAAAGATTGAGTTCTGTATCAGCCAAGAGCTGAGTTCTGTCTGGACCTTAGATTTGTTATTCTAATTGCTCACTACCTGCATCAGATTTTGTAAACAGTCTTCTCTATTACCTTTGGATTGGTTTAATAAAGAGCTGATGGCACATAGAAGAGCAGGAGAGAAAAGGCTGGATGTCCATGCAGATACACAAACTCTGAGAAAGAATAAAAATATCTTGGGAATAAGTAATCCTAAAGAATGCAGTGGCTTAGGCCACCGTCAGTGTTTCCTGTGTTAGAGACTTGTTCCTTGGGTGACAAGACCCTGATACAAGGTTTAATGAGAAGTGTTTGAATCTCTAGAGCCCTGGCTTCAGGTGGGTCTTTAGCTGTTCTTTGTTTTCCTGACTTGTGACATGATTGTGGTGGCATCCTCATGAGGCCCTTTCTAGAACTGAACTGATGCTAGTTTCATGCCTTTGAGCCTTGAAAAGTATGAACAAAATATATACTTGTCCTTTTTCACATTATCTAGCCTATATATATTGTTATAATACAATAAGATGGGTTAAGTCAAATAAGTTCTTAAGTTTACACCGGGATGGAAGTTGTTACAAGAGGCGGAGTGATGACACCTCATTGAGTATACACATTTCAGAGTAACTCAAGAGAGGCTATGCCACAGTAATGTGACTGTAACCACCTCTGAACAGTGACTCTCGTAGCTCTACTCTCAACAAGAGAAGAAAGTTCTCTAAATAACAAAGGGATTCACACACAGAAAAATTAAATGTAGATCAAGGTCCAGAATTATTTAAACTAATACAATGAAATCACATACTCAGCAATGTAACATCTACAATATTCAGTATTTAATAAAAATAGTAATTTTTATACACTTGAAGAAAGAGAAAATATATAGAGATAAAGCCTCAAAGGGGGCATAAGGAGGAAAAAGTGATTCAAGAATACTCACACATCTGTTTTAAATATGCTTAGTATATTCATCTATTTAAGAAAAACCATAAATTTAATGTAAACGTGGGGATAAAATTTGAATAAAATAAGAACCAAATAAAACTTTTAGAATTGGAAGTTGCAGTAAGCCAACGGGAAATCCCACTGCCTAAAATGTCAGCAACGGAGTTCAAACGACCAGTATTCTGAAGACCTGGCAATAAAAATTACTCAAGATGAATTCTAGAAGGGGAGAAACAAGAATCAGTGAGAAGATCGCAGTAACTTGGGGACAGAATTCACAGAGAAGACCCAGAAGAAGTAGAGTCTCAGTGCAAAGGAGTGATAGAAATGTATTGAAGGACTAACTTTCAAAAGTATTTCAAACTAAGGAATGACACCTGCACATACATTTCAAGAGCCCAACAAGATCCAAGAATCTAACCATGAGTAAGACTCTATAAACATTAACAATGTGACACCAAGGTTATCATTATTAAGTTTCCAAAGTCTGGTAAGAAGGAGGATATATTCAAAGTGGTGAGGGGAAAAAAGACATACCATGTACTGAGGAACAAAGATACGAAAGTATTCTTCTCATTAGAAATGATGAAGGCCAGAAGTCATTGGAACGACATTTTTTTTAAGTACTGAAAATAAAACTGCCGACCTAAAAATTTATGCACTGTGAAAATAGCCCTTAAAAATGAGGTTAAAGTAAAGCATTTTCAAATAAACCAAAACTGAAAGAATTGACCTTAAACAATTTCCATTGCAATAGGAATAGGAATAGGAATAGGAATAGGAATAGGAATAGGAATAG
>JANHMN010000002.1:129009408-129062620 GCA_030674055.1 Rhabdomys pumilio | reverse complement strand
TGTGTGTGTGTGTGTGTGTGTGTGTGTGTGTGTGTGTGTGTGTGTGTATGAAAGAGAGAGACTGACAGAGAGAGAGAGAGAGAGAGAGAGAGAGAGAGAGAGAGAGAGAGAGAGAGAGAGGTAGATTGGTAGGTAGGTAAAGGAAATGGCATGGACTTTTGAAACTTCAAATTCTACTTTCCACAACACAGCTCCTCCCAAATGGAATTATTGCTTTGATTCTTACTAAACCTTTCAAGTGATGGTGGCATATCCATTCATTAGCTTCTTTCTCCTTCACAATAGTACAGAGCATCCTGAGTTCCCTGGGACCAAACACAGTAACCTAGAACTTTCTTTGGTTAGAAAAAAATAAATGTGGATATGGAACTCCATATCTGTGTGTGAGCATGAAGAAAAATAAAGCGTCTTCTTTTGATTCCTAGGTACAGAAATCACTGTTAGGTCTGACCCTTTAGCACAAGGTAAGCCAACTTAAGCAAATTAAATTAATTAAATATTTAATGGTAAATTATTGCCATCTATAAGTTTCTTAAGTACTCAATGCAGAATTGGCACTGGGCTTCAGAAAGTGGGCTGGCCTAGGCCTTGACTGTCCATCAGTCCTTTGTGTCTTGTGTCAGCATCTCTCTGCTTTTTCTTTTTCCTCCCTGTGCACTGCTTCTACCTCCTCTGGCCACAAAGAGGACAGTGATGCCCTTAGCACTTGAGTTGACAAATGATCATCTTCTTCATGTGTCAATGCTGCCTTGCTACTTTTGTCACACATCCACATTCCAGATGACAGCATCAGATGGGTCCCTGTCTAGTTAAATTTACCACAACCAATATCTGAGTCCAGATGAACAATCTGACTACAGTTCAAATCAAGGAAATTTCTCAGGACAGGGTTGGGATAACGCAGTTTGTGAGCTGGGAATAAAACCCAGATGGTGCACAATCAAATGGTCTTATATAAAAAAAAAATGAGATAAATCAAATAGATAGCATGTTTTCCCCACAGTTTGATATTTGCTTACCATTACCATAACTTTCTCCCCATTCAAACTATTAACTATCCCACTGAATCTATTTCTTACATGAAATGCAAGTGACCATGTTTTTCTGTATCCTAAGCAACTTCCTCCAATCACAAGTTTAATGGGTTTTATTTTTACAATTATCTATCATCTCTCTATGTATCTACCACCTGTTATCTATCCAACTACTATCTGTCTATCATCTATTTATCTACCCATCATCTATTATCTGTCTATCTATCTATCTATCTATCTATCTATCTATCTATCTATCTATCTATCTATCTATCTATCTTCTGTCTATTATCTATCAGTATATCATTTATCATCTATCTATCTATCTATCTATCTATCTATCTATCTATCTATCTATCTATCTATCTTTAAATGAAACTGTAAAAATAAAAGGAAGGTTACAAGTAGCCCATTAATGGAGTATTTCTAGACAAGTTTTTAACTATTCCTGCACTGTCTTTAACTGAAACTTCTCATTCACCCCGCCCACCTACAACCCCTTTCTTATATGGCAACCACAGTTGTCTTTCAGACACACCAATATGATTAGATCACCTTCCCAAATTAAACTCTTAGTGAGCTTTCCTTGTTCCATGAATGGTGAATACTTAGAAGCTGGGGTCAGGCGGGGCCTTGGAGATGTTCTTCACTCATTTCTTCTTCCTTCATCCAATTTGCTTATTTCTACCTTCGAAATAAACCAAGTGCACGACTACTTCTCACTACTGCCATCACCCTACCCAAGCCACCACCGCTCGTACCTCCTTTTTATAATGAGTTCCTAACCACATTCCCTCTTCTCTACCTTCTCACCATCCGTATTCACGGAACAGTGATGAGGACCGTCTTGAAGCATAAGTCAGAGTATTTTATCCTCTGTGTTCTAACAGTTGGATGACTCCCCTGCCTCTCCAAAGTGAATATCGTCAGGCTCCTATGATGCTCCATTGAAGATGCTTTGTAGTTTTGTTTGTTTATTTTGTTTTGAGAAATAAATAAGCACAGACCCAGGTTCTTGTAACAGATCTGCAGCTATGTGACTTTCTAACTCTAAGCAAGTCAGTCTCTTTCTCTGTAAGTTTTATAAATAGTGAGGTAGGATATTCAGTGCCTACTTCAGGTTTCCCTTAATTTCTCTAATTTTCACTTGAGGTAGATGGAGCCATTCTCAACACTTGCTTTCTGGCTTAAGTGGATGACATCTGTGAACTCAGAATGCATTGTACAGACACAGTAAAATCAAGTCTGCTTTGTTTTTGAGCTTTGATACTTTTTATCAGCAATATTTACTCCCTAGGTTTTTTATCGCCTCTCTTTGTGATCTCTGATTGCTTCTCCGGGGATTTCAGTTGCTGGGAATCAGGTTCACCAAGGTCAACGATAAGATGAGTTATGGCAGTGCCACAGTGCTTGCCTAGACCCTGCTCTTCCTGAGACTGTATGACTTCCTGCCCACAGGTTGATTGGTCCATGGTTTGTTTCCTTGTCCATTTCAAGAGAGGAATAATGAGGACACTGCTTTAGAGGCTCCTGGGACTGAAGAATGAACTGTGCTCCCTGTTAGTGACATAGACTCCAGAAAGCATTTTAGAGAACACTGCTCCAATGAACTCTCCTAGTCACCGTGTTGAAGTCTTCTTTGTTCCTCTTTATTGGATTTCTAAGCATTGCAGAATTAGCTGAAAGGGGATTTTACCCAATCCAAGTCTCAAAGTGTGTGGCGAACAGGTCTAAATCCCAGAGTAACTGACTAGTGTAAGATCACAGAACTACGCAGACAGAAAACTGGGAACAAGATCCTGGCCTGACTCCTCGTCTACTGTGGTTACAGAAACACGTAGGTTCCTGGGAGACTCTAGGGACCTAACATCAGTTATCTAAGTTGATGAGGTGGGCATGACTAAGTTAATGCAAATTAGCCCTCCCACCACTGAATTCAGTACTGAGTTTCACGGCCCCACATCACAGCGTGGGGTGTTCAATTATCTCTATTTTTAAGCGTTTGAGAGTCAGATTATGTTATAGACCAATCTAGGATAATGGAGGCAGGAGATCAGCACCTCAAACCCTACCATCTCACATAGAAGCTAAACTCACACTGCTGTCCTTGCTGGTCACTCTTTAGGAAGATTTTTTTCTCCCTTAGAGTTTAAAGCCTCTGAACAGTACTCCCATGTGCAAGGTGATTGGTTCGAGTCCAAGTGTGTCAGAACAGATTTCCTGAGGAAAAATATGTGTTTAGTCAGAAGGTTCTTATTTCAAATAGAAGAGTAACCTGAGGACTTTGGTAGGTGACTTTAGATTGAGAAGGAGCTGTGGCATTCCAGGTGGCACTTGATGGAGCACATTTATAGCCTGTCACTGAAACCTCCTTAGTGTCTTTCTGATGTGGGGGAGCCACAGTGTGTGGGAGTTAAGAAACTGGGTCCCTCTGAAAGTACTAGCTGTGTGTTCTTGGGCTTAGAAGGTAAAGTGCTCCCAGTCTTGCAGGCAGTGATGCCAAGTGGAAAGTTAAAGATGGCAGCCACCCCAATGGTGGCTCATTGTGAGTTTTGATTGAGTTATAACCTGTATGGAGCCTTTGATCAGACTAGTACATGTGACACTGGAGATAGCTTTGTCGTTATGCTCCTGACAGGATTCCTTTTCCTCCTCTTGGCACAAATCATTTTAGTGAAAGGTGGGCGATCTCATGGACAGGACCTCTCTTACTAAGGCAGACATGATGGCAGTTGCCACAGTGTATGTAGAGGCAAGAGGAAGAAGGGATTTCTGTGTCTCCACAATAAAATCCTTTTTGTGTTGAGAAAAATGAGTAATTTGTTTTTTATAGATTTTGTATCATGATAGGCATAGAGGTGGGCCTTCTCGATTGTTTTTCAAGGAAGGACTTGTTACCTGACTATGTGAAAGTACCCACTAGATGTCAATCTCATCTTGTAGCTGTCCAACCAAGACTGTGTTTTCTGGTGATCCTATATTTAATGATAAAGGCACTGATAAGAAGACCTGGCCACTGTGCCCCACATAGGACCCCCAATGGTCCCCATTCTTTTCAGCAAGTCTTTCAGCAATGGCAGTGACACAGTTGGACTGTGTTACCATTTATTTCTCCCTTTGTCCAGTCTTACCTTTTCAGCTTTCCTCCCTCCAAGCCTGAGCTCTTGCAGACCTTTCCTCTCCAAATTGACCTGCAAAGGATGGTTGTAATCTGCAGAAAGAGTTTGGAAGCCACTGGAAAACAATCTTTGATCTCTCAAGGACTCAGTTTTCATATCAATATAGTGGGAGTGATTATCTTGAACTTGCAATAAGGCAGCAGAGGTTAAAGGAAATTGTGATATGCCATAGTAGCTAGTGAATCATGGCATGGGGAGAGACTGTCTCCATTTTGACTTGTCTTCAAGTTCTTATACTGTTTCCTTCTTTTACCTTGTTCACAAGTTCCCTCATGCCACAGGTCCCTTTTCCTCTTTGATTTTTTTTTTTTTTTTGAGCCAGGGTTCCGCTTGTAGTCTTGGTTGGATTCCAGCTCGCTATGTAGACCAGGCTGGCCTTGAACCTACAGAGATACAGCTGCCTCTGCCTCCTTAAGTGCTAGAATTAAAGGGATGCACCCCCACACCTGACCTTTTTCATCTTTGTTTTTAATTGCTTGAAAACTGCATACATTGTCCTTGACTGAGCAGTGATCTTTGAAACATATCTGCACATGTGGATCTGTCACTATTAAGAAACAGAACAGTAACTCCAGCATCCAAGCAAAAGGGCTACAGTAGCTCTCTCTGCCTTGTCCATCCCCACCCTGCCACCCTAGCAGAGGTAGCCACTGATTTACTTTCTATCACAATGGGTTGGATTTGCTTTAGTAGAATTTTATATGAACATAATCCCGAAGAGTGTGCTTGCTTTCTGCCTGGCTTCTTTCTGTCTCCAGAATGTTGCTGTGATTATCCAGGTTGTTGCTTTCTTCCCATTGCTCTGCAATATTCCATTGTATGAATGTATTATAATTTGTTTCTCCGTTTACCAGGTGTTAGACATTTGCTTGCTTCCAATTTGGGGCTATCATGAATAAACCCAGTATGAACATTTATATGTAAGTCCTGTGTGGATACATAACTTGTTTGTGGTGTGGGGAGGGGGCGGTGGCTAAATGTGTAGGTGTGTCATTACTGAGTCAGATGTTAAGCATATGTTTAACTTTGTAAGAAAATGCTAGTGTGTGCTACATTACACTACAAAGTACCGGTGTTTCTGTCTTTTCAGACCCTTCCCAACATTCCACAGTGTTGGTCTTTCTTATCTTAACCACCCTACTAGGTACGAAAGTGGAAGTAACTCATTGTGACTTTAATTTACATTTACCTCAAGCATAGTAATGTTGCCATCACTTTACTCTTTTCATTTTTCCCAACATAGCCCAGGCTGACCCCAAACTTGCAAACCTGCTGCCTCAATCTGCCAAGTACGGGGAGTATGAGCATTTGTCATTACATCTGGCCCATTGTTTCAGTTCCCCAATGGACTTTAGTACATCGTTTGTGAACGTTTTAAAAATAACTTGCCCATTTTAAATGGTGTGACTTTCCTCTTATTGTGTGGTATAAGCTTGATACATATTTCAGGGACTATTCTCAAGCATACATATTGTGAATATTTTCTCCTGATTTGCATCTTGCCTTATTTTTCTTTCTCCAAAAGAAGTCGAATTTTGGTAAGGGTGAGTTTGTTACATTTGCTATGCGCCCCATTCTTTGCATCCTATTTCAGAAACCATTGTTTAAAACTGCAAAGAAGAATGTCTTTTAGTTTGAAGTTCTACTTTAATGTGTATAATCCACTTAAGTTAAACTTCCTCAGGCTGTGACAGAAGTTTCATGTCTCCATAATCATTTTGACTTCCTGTGTTATTGCTGTAAAGTCTTCCCCTCCCTCAAATTACTTTGGCACCTTTCTCAAAGTCAAATCTGACCTTAATTATGTATTTGTATTTTTTTTTATATAAAATGTCTATCCTTATGTCCTCAGTAATATTTTATTGCTGTATACAACTTTGTAGTCAAATACTCTTTTTTTCAGAATTGTGTTTTCCCTGCTATGGATCTATTGCATTTCCATGTGAATTTTCAATTCTTCTTGCTAATTCTTATAAAAAGGCCTATTGTGATTTTGATCCAGACTGTGATGAATCTATTTGGAAAGAATTGACACCTTAAAAATAATTGAGTCTTCTATCCAGGACTATTATATAAATGATGGCTAATCTTGATTGTCTACTTGATTTGACTGGTAAGGGTCTAGAATATTAATAAAACACACTCCTGGGCCCAGACAAAACTATACGGAAGAAAAGATAAAACTAATAATACAGGCATTTTCTCTCTGCTTCCTGGATGTTGTAGTGTGAGCATCTCTAGTCCAGCATGAGCTGCCCATCATGGTGAGTGAAATCACATGGTAAAACAACTCTTTTGATCTTCACATTGGTTTATTTTTTAATTCTGTCACAGCAATGTGAAGACCGACAAATACAATTTATCTCTTCTTTGATTTAATCATTAATTTTAAGATATAATTTAATTATAATTTAATCTTTAGCATAAGTACTTTGTGCATTCCTTGATAACATTAATTTTTACTGGATATTTTATTTATTTACATTTCAGATATTACTCCTTTCCCCCTTTTCCTCCCCGACCCCCAGAAACCCCTTTTCCTGTCCCCCCTCTTGTTACTTATATGAGGGTGTGCCCCCCACCCATTGGCCCACTCCCTCTTCCCACCCTCAAATTCTCCCACACTGGGACATCCAGCCTTCACAGAACTAAGGACCTCCTCTCCCACCAATGCCTAATAAGGCCATCCTCCTTATATATAGAGATGGAACCATGGATCCCTCCAAGTGTGTTTTCAGGCTGGCGGTTTAGACCCTGAGAGCTCTGGTTTGTTGGTATTGTTGCTCTTCCAATGGGGCTGCAAACCCCTTCAGCTTCTTCAGTCTTCTCTCTATCTCCTCCATTGGGGACCCAATGATCAGTTTAGTGGTTAGCTGTGAGCATCTGCTTCTGGCAGAGCCTTTCAAGGAGACAAGTATATCAGGCTTAGGTCAGCATACACTTCCTGGCATCTACTACAGTGTCTTTGTTTAGTGACTGCACATGGGATAGATTCCTCAGGTAGGGCAGTCTCCAGACGGCTCCTCCTCCAGTCTTTGCTCCACACTTTGTCTCCATACTTGCTCCCATGTGTATTTTGTTACTCCTTCTAGGAAGGACCGAAGCACCCACACTTTGGTCTTTCTTCTTCTTGAGCTTCATGTGGTCTGTGAGTAGTATCTTAGGTATTGTGAGCTTTGGGCTAATATCCACTTATTAGTGAGTGCATACCATGTGTATTCTTTTGTGACTAGGTTACCTCAGGATGATATTTTCTAGTTCCATCCATTTGCCTAAGAATTTCATAAATTCGTTGTTTTTAATAGCTGAGTAGTACTCAAATGTGTAAATGTACCACATTTTCTGTATCCATTTCTCTGTTGAAAAACATCTGAGTTCTTTCCAAATTCTGGCTATTATAAATAAGGCTGCTATGAACATAGTGGACCTTGTGTCCTTGTTATATGTTGGAACGTCTTCTGGGTATATGCCCAGGAGTGGTATAGCTGGGTCTTCAGGTATTCTATGTCTAATTTTTTGAGGAACTGCCAGACTAAATTCCAGAGTGGTTGTACCAGCTTTCACTCCCACCAACAATGGAGGAGTGTTCTTCTTTCTCCACATCTTCACCAGCATCTACTATCACCTGAGTTTTTGATCTTAGCCATTCTGACTGGTGTGAGGTGGAATTTCAGGGTTGTTTTGATTTGCATTTCCCTGATGACTAAGGATATTGAATATTTCTTTAGGTGCTTCTCGGCTATTTGAGTTTCCTCAGTTGAAAATCCGTTGTTTAGCTCTGTACCCTAATTTTTAATAGGGTTATTTGGTTGTCTGGAGCCTGACTTCTTGAGTTCTTTCTATATATTGGATATTAGCCCTTTATCGGGTATGAAATTGGTAAAGATCTTTTCCCAATTTGTTTGTTGCCGTTTTGTCTATTGACAGTGTCCTTTGCCTTACAGAAGTTTTGCAATTTCATGAGGTCCCATTTGTCAATTCTTGATCTTAGAGCATAAGCCATTGGTGTTCTGTTCAGGAACTTTTCCCCTGTGCCCATGTGTTTAAGACTCTTTTCCACTTTCTCTTCTATTAGTTTTAGTGCATTTGGTTTTATTGGACTGGCAAGATTAATATAGTAAAAATGGCCATCTTGCAGAAGGCAATCTACAGATTCAATACAATCCCCATCAACTCAATTCCCTACTCAATTCTTTGCAGAGTTAGAAAGAGCAATTCTCAAATTCATTTGGAATAACAAAAAAACCTAAGATCGCAAAAACTATTCTCAACAATAAAAGATATTCTGGGGGAATCACCATCCCTGACCTCAAGCTGTACTACAAAGCAATAGTGATAAAAACTACATGGTACTGGTACAGAGACAGGCAGGTAGATCAATGGAATAGAATTGAAGACCCAGAAATGAACCTACACACCTATGGTCACTCAATCTTTGACAAAGGTGCTAAAACCATCCAGTGGAAAAAAGACAGCATTTTCAACAAATGGTGATTATTCAACTAGAGGTCAACACACACAAGAATGGAAAATTATCCATTCTTACCACCTTGGATAACATTATTTTTAAATATTTTATTTTCTAATTTAAAATACTTTTTCTAAATTTTGTGGCCCAATGAATTGTTATAAATATATACAAATGCAGTTGATTTAAAAAATATTTCCTAAGATCTTGCTAAATTCACTTACAAGATACATTGAATGTAATATCTTAGTATATATATGTATGCATATACATATATATGATAGTTATATCATGTGAAAAGAAGACATGCTTGTGTCTTTTCTAATATATATTTTAAATTTCTTTTATTTTTTTCCTAGTGCAGTGTTTAGAACCTTTAGTATAATTAAAGAGAACTGGTAAAAGTGGATATCATTCCTAATTTATCATAATAGGAAAGCATTCATTCTCTTGCTCTTACATTGTCTGTTTTTGTTATTTCTAAATGCCTTTTATAAGACCAAGGGAATTCTTTTTTATTTCTAATTTGCTGAAGTTATATTTAAAAATCAGCTAAAAAAAGATTTGTAAATATTTTTCCATATATTGATATGATCATATAAATTAATCTTTATTAATTACTTATATCAATTGATTTTAAGATATTTTTATAATTAATTTGTGTGTGTGTGTGTGTGTGTGTGTGTGTGTGTGTGTTCGTGTGGGCGTGGGTGCATGTGTGTGCGCATGTTTTCACTGTGTGTTTGTGCATCATATGCATGCAATACCCACAGAGACCAGAAGAGGGCATCTGGATGCCCTGGGACTAGAGTCACAGAAGGTTAGGAGCCTCTCTGAGGGTACAGAAAAATGGAACCAGGGTCCTCTGAAATAGCAGCCAGTACTCTTAACCATTGAGGCATCTCTTTAGCTCTCCTCAGTTCATATTTTAGATATTGAAACAACTTCACAGTTCTTCAGGAATGCCTTATCCCCATTCATTGTGTATTATTCCATTTATGTGATATTGGTTTTATATTTTATAATATTTTGGTAAGAATTACTTTTTTATTTAATTATGCTAAGATTAAGCCCATATATTCGACAACTTTTCTACCACTGAGTTATATGCCCAGCCCACCTCTGTAATTTCTAGGTTTGTTATTATACACTAACCTCTCTCTTTTTTCAAAAACATATTTAATTATTTTATGTATATGAGTAGATTGTAGCTGTCTTCAGACATACCAGAAGATGTCATCAGATACCATTACGAATGGTTGTGAGTCACCATATGGTTGCTGGGAAATGAACTTAGGGCCTCTGAAAGAGCAGTCAGTGCTCATAACCACTGAGCCATTACTCTAGCTCCTCCCTCTTGTTTTAAATATTTTATTTTTCCGGTATATGTGTGGTAATCTATTATTGATTCTGAGCACTGTAAAATTGATTTCATTTAAATACTAGATTTTTGTATATTTCTTTAGCAAATATCAGTTGATTTTATCTGGCAGTCATTTAGGTTATTGGTAGAACAATTTGAATTATCTTTTAAGATTATTTTAAAAAATGTTATTTCAGTTGTAACAGGACACAGCTCGATAAAAGAATAGAGCCAGAAAATGTTATACTGAGTTGGAAAAATCCAAAGGACCTGAACTGGACCTTGTTTGAAAGCCCCACGAGGACTAACTATAATAGTGGTTATAATGCCTATTAACCACAATGATAACCAGCATGGCACACTAAACTTAAGGATGTGATAGTGGGACTTATATATTGGCAGCAATCAAAAGATCTCTAATTCAACTTAAGACTTGCTCAAGAGATGAAAGTTATGCCTGGTGCTGGAAACGTAGCCCACTATCCAGTGCTAACGAGGTTGTGGATCTTAGAGGTGAACCTACAACCACCACTTTATCAAACTGGTGTAATTCTAACTGCAATCAAATTACTTATTTTTATACCTATTGATAAATGTAGTTCTCATCTCTCATCAAAGAAACTTCTCTTTGCACCTGAAGGAGCCCATTACAGAAGACCATAACCAGTCAAACTGCAGAGAGCAACAAACTCTGGGGATCCCAGTACCAAATCATATGACTACAACACAGCTCCTGCATCTAAGGCTCAGGGGATGTCACAGAAGAAGAGGCAGAAAGAGTGTAAGAACCCAAGGAAATCTTCTATAGATTGTGTCTCCTGGAAACAACATAAAAGCTATACCTATGAAACCTCAATAATATGACTTCTTAAATAAGACTTGCAAAACTACAACAGCCTACATATGTTAACAATGGAAGGGGAAGTCTCACATGGTCCTAATCATAGACAAAGAAATACTGGCAACTAAGGAATGCTAAAAGAGGAAAAATAGTCTTCCCAGGGGATGTGCCCCATTGTATCCAGTACCAAGTGGTTAGCCCTGAAGTCATATACATACAAGGAACATTAAACAGACACAGCTGGTTGTATTTATTTGTTAATTCATGAATATAAACAATAGCATTTAAAGAAAGAGAGACCATGAATTCAAGAGGGATCAAGGGGAATTCAAGAGGGATCAAGGGACAGGATACACAGAGGACTCAAAGAGAAGAAATGGTAGAGGGGGAAAAAAGAAAAAACTTGGCACACATAGGTGTAATACAGACAAAACATGCATACATTCTGTATTTCATGTCTTTCAAAAATTAGATGCTGATAAAATACAATGATGAAATTAAATATTGAATACATGGAAGAGCAGACCATATTCATGGATTTATTGTGTTGATAATTAAATATTTCAACTTAAAAAAAGATCTGTTGTTTTTTCAAATTCTGTCTCAGTTTATGGGTCAATACATGTGAATATCTACAGAAGCTAGAGGTATAAGATCCCCTCTGGAGCTAGAGTCATAGACAGTTGTGAGTTGCCAGGCATGGGTACTGGGAACTGAACCAAGATCTCCTGTAAGATATGTATGCTTTCTTAACCATTTAAATAGTCTCTCCAACCTGAAATTACTTCTTTGTTCTAGTCTAATGTCAGATTCCTGCTTGAAGCCTACTTCCTTGTCCTTGGCCAATGTCATATTCCTGGCAAGCAGCCTATTTCCTTGTCCTTGGCCCATGTCAGCTTCTTGCCAAGCAGCCCCAAAGGCTCCCCACTTCTCCCCCTTATTTATTTTCTTAACAAGACTGAGCCTGTCTTAGGTCGTTCTGACAAGAATGCCTTCCTTACCCATCATGGAATATGCATTATCAAAAGCAATGCACTTCCGTCTTAGGTTGTGTGCAGAATCTTACCCTTATGGCTCTGTATAGAATCTTACCCGTCCTTGGCTTGCCAGCCTGTTAATTTAATACCTCTGTCTGGAGGTCCATTTTTCAGGTTCAAGCCATCTACTTTGGCTGCCAACATATTGAAGTTGTTAAAGATAAACCTTAACACGATGGGCAGGAATAAAAGTATTCCCAGGAGAAGAAGGGCTAGCCTGATCAAGTTATATATGCCATTCCTGAGGTTTGACCAAAATGGAAATACTGAGTTCAGGCCATGGATAATTTTATCGGCATCATCTGCAGCATCAAAGGTCAACAGAGCAGCATTCTTTAAATTTATAATCTCACTATGCAAAGTTAATGCACCCAGAGAGGTATTAGGATTATGCCAAATATTCTACAGGTGTCTTTAAACTTTTTTCTAATTATAATGGCAATCATTGTGAATTTCAAAAGTAACACTACTCCAATGATATTTGTCATAACACTTGGGATGGCTCCTAACTCTTGAATGCTCAACCTTCTTCAGATAATTTGAATGGGTTGTAGAGCATCAGTAATTGTCCCTGATACCTATATAAATCCTTTTGTATACAACAAAGAAGTCATCTCAGGCAGGAATCTAAATATTGGGCTAGAACAAAGAAGGAATTTCAGACAGGAATCTAAATTTTAGGCTAGAACAAGGAAGTAGGCTTCAGCCATGAAAATGACCTTGGGTTAGGATAGAGAAGTAGGCTCAGATACTTTGATCATCAGGATAAGCCTTTAGAAACAGTGATCACAGGAGTGTTCACGTAATTGGATTTAATGCCTTGCTTTTTCTTTGACTATTTGTGTTTATTGTATTGCTTGTTACTTGACTATTTTCATCTATTGTATTGCTAGACCCTCAACCTAGAACTGACCTTAATACATGCATGTAATCAAAATGCTATAAAAACATAAAGGAAGAGGGGGTATAGGAGAGGGGGTTCTAGGGAGGGGAAATGGGGAAACGGGATGACATCTGTATTATAAATAAGTAAAATATCCAATGAAAAAAGAACTGTTTTGTCTAGCTAGGCAAAATAGCTTGAGTCAGAACAGACCACTGGGTAGCACTTCCTGCACCTGTACATGAGCTTGTTATGTTTTTTTCCATATAAACTGGTCCCAAGAAACATTCAGGTTCACAGTCAGCTCCTGAGTCTGGTCTGCGGTCATGATCTTGGGGTGTGCATTCAATAAACCAGCCCTGTTTAACTGAACAACAGCAAAAAAAAGAAATAGTCTCTCCAACCCTATTCTAAAAACTATGTCTAGCACAGGCTTCATTTTATGCCTAGGTAGCAATACTGACTTCAACCCTCATGCCATCTCTACTAAATTCCTTCACTGATCAGCAAGGAATTTTCACCCTGGTAATTGTGAACAATGGCAACTCTCAGACTTGGGCATGCTGTATAGGCCATTTTTTCTTATAGTTCTGGAACAGTTTTAGCCTCAGAAGTTGGTGGTTGAGCAGACTGCACGGAACTTTACCAAGTAAATGTGCAGACTGATATTTGTCTAAACGCTAAAGAGAAGCCCCCGTATTGTAGAAGCTCTGTCTTTTAGACACTGTTCTTTATATAGTCTATGTCTTTCAGCCCCTTGAACTCTGCACCTGAACTGTGTCATGTCAACTCAGGGAGACTGCTGCGATCTCAAATTTTCTTCTTTGGCATGAAGCTTGGAAAGAACCTCTGTGCAGAATTCCCACACTCTTCTAGTGCTTGCTGAGTCTGTGTTCTACATCTCAGGCCTGGCAGCTCTTCCTTACCTGTTTGGTCTAGAAACTAGCTTTGTGATTTATTCACTATTGGAGTTGACTGTGGTCTGCTAGTGAGTTCAAACTTTCTTTCTTCTCAGTGGTCAGAAGCAGAAGTCCTATTTTAATTTCAAGAATTATATATGCATATAATTTAGGGATAGTACCATTAAATTGACACAAAACCCAAACCAGATGGTACAACCCAATGCCTATCCCTTCTCATTAACCACATTGCTCACATCTAAAGGCAACCACTTTTATTTTGAGAGTTTCAAACGTGAGTACCGTATTTATACTATTTCTATCCTCTCTCCCTCTAACTCCTGCTGTGTTCCCTGACTCCTCTCGAACTCATAATCTCTGATCATTATTGTTACACACATATACATGTAAATATATAAACACAGCTTGCTGAGCCCACTGAATATTGCTTGTATGTATACATTTTTAGGTCTGAGCACTTGGGATTGAAAACTTTATCATCAGGGGGCTCATTCCTAGAGGTGATTAAGATCCCCATTAGGAATATCTCTTTGAAAGATTTTTCCCATTTACATTGGCTATATCAACTGGTGATGTCATTGTTCAGATCTTCTTTAGGTGACCATGTTGCTGAGATATAATGGTGGTAGCTTCCCTGTCATATATAGAAATCACTATCTTGCAGAAGGTGCACTGGTCTTCTGACTCTTTCAGACTTTCTGCTTCCTTTTCTGCGATGTCCCCTGGGCCTTGGGTGTAGAGGTTGTATTGTACCTGTATCAACTGGGTACATCTGACTGGTTGGGTAACCCACAGTCAGTTGTCTTCTGTATTTTGACCAGTGGTAAATTTCTGTAATGGTCTGTATCTGCTGCAAAGAGGAGGTTCTTTGATGAGGTATGAACTACACTTATCTGTGGGTATTAAGATAAGCATTGAGAATACAATTAGGAATTACACTGTTTAGGAAAGTGTCAATAGTAGGTTCTCTAGAGTCCATCGTCTTACTGTCACATTTGCAAATACAATGGGGAGGATGACTTCCCTCCCACTGATGTAGTCTTAGGTCCAATTAGATCTTTGTTGGTTACCCAGTGTAAAAACAAGTCACAAATACTGTACTTGCATTATTGTAGCATGTGAATGTTCTTGTCTGGTTCTTATCATACACTGTTATTTTTATTTATTGCATATATTTTCAAGCTTTTGTGGAGTTAATAAGTGTCTTGTGTTTTGTCTGCTGTTTGTAGAAGAGGCCTCAGTATGTCAGACTGGCCTGGAGTCTCCTACCTCAGCTTCACAGTGCTAGGATTATAGGGAGATAATTTATTAATTTTCTAGCCCTAGAATAGGGTAATCTCTGAAACTTCCTCTGGCTATTTATTTCTTCTTGGTTAATGTTCAAATGCTGAAAGTCTTCTACCTTTATTTTCTTACTGAAGATGTTTCTAGAGCTTGAAAGTCTTGACTTGTTCTAACCTGGTCTTAGTCTCTGTGGTTATCTCTCTTTTCTAGTATGATTGTTACCTTTGCTCATTGTGGGGGGGGGATAAACTTCCTGTACACTATATTTCATTCTTGCCTTACCATTTCATTTTTGCTGTTTAAAATTCTCTTGTAGCTGCCTGAAAAAGAACATGAGAAGCTATTTTTCTCTGTTCTGTTACTTACTTTTTGTGAAGCTGAATGCTTTTATTTTTGCTTTGGTTCGTAGTTTGTTACCCATCTGGGGGAAGATGTTGGGGGTGAGGTGGGGATGGTGTTAGATCTCTTTAAGGGTTAGATCTAAACTTCAGAAGGGTTTATGTGTGGGAATTAGGGGTATCCCTTTTCTCAATACCAGTCTTTGGGTATACAGTGCTGGCACGAGGTTGGATTTGTATGAAGCACAAGAAAGCCAAAGCTAGTTACCATTGCTGGGGCTAAAATAACAGATGGGCTGGTGGAGGAGCTGGGAGGCAGATCTGAGGTGATGTAAGAGGCATCTGATATTTGCTTCCATCCAGCTAAGCTTCTGATAAATCCCTTTATTCCAGGAAATGATGCTGGCCCATTTCATAAGACTTATTAACTTCTTTCTGTCTTCTCTTTCAGGAACACCTGTTAGTCAGACTTTAAGATCATTTAGACTCTGAAGTATTCTTAAGTTTTTCTTCCATATTTTCATATGATGCTATTTTGTTCAACTTTAGGGAAGACATTTTTCTTAATTTTAATCTCCTGGTTCTTCTGATTGTTTAATTTTGACTACCATATAATTCTCCAAAAGGTTTGTTTGTGTGTGAGTGTGTGTATTTGTATATGCATATTACTGTTCTTGTCTAGAATTGTAATAGTCTTTAAATTCTCTTAATATTAATTATAGCTTCTATGCTGTTTTATCGGATTTTTCCATGAAAATACAGTTTTTAGTTTCCTCTATATTTTTATCCTTGTCTTGTTATCTTTGAACTTTGTCTTCATCTTAGATTTGTCCTCCAGATGTTTGCTGGTTATTTGTTAGACTGGTATTGAAAGCTCTCTGTGCTTGGGTGAGCCATTTAATTAAAGAGCTTCCAAAGTCATTAGATTGAAAAACTTCTTCTTGGCTTGTTAAATTCCCTGGAGAAAACTCTTCCAGTCTTTGATTTAAAGGGTGCAGACAAGGCTGCCAATGTTAAGGAGTCCATGTAGAGCAAAGGGGAGGTGCATAGCTAATGCATAAATTTTACAGTCTTCTTTGAGGGAGGGTATAAGACATTCCTGTGTCAATTATCTCTGGGGTCTCCCAGCCAGAGACCACTTATTCTACCATCTCCTGAGAATGAATTCTTATTTCACAAGAGATGCAAGGAATTGTGGAGGTGAAATATTTCTTAAGCTGACTTAAAACCCATGCATTCTGATTTCACCCCACCTCCATGCTTCTTGCCAGCAACTTCTAAGGTTCAGGGGTTTCCACCACATAAAATGAGTCATTGCTTAGCTCTTACCACTGCCAGCTTAGACTCTAGCTTCATGGGTTTGCTAAGTTACCCATCTGTTTTCCAGCTTCCAAAAACTTGTGCCTGAGATTGCTTCTGTTCTTTCTGTGGTATCTTTCTCCAAATCTCTTTTGCATGGAATATAAACAGATACTTGAGGATCTGCTTTTTCTTCCAGACTACCAAATATAGATATTGACCAAATTAAGGCTCCTGGCATGCCACTATTTTCTGTGCTCTGAAAAATTCAGATCCCCTCAGTGTGTACACAGCATAATAACATTTGTTTCTTTTAATGTGTCAACTTTGGCTTACTGTGGGGTTATGAAATACTCCACAGTTAGTACAGTTTATAAGAGACAATCTCATTCATAATTTTTACTTTATCCCAGTACAGTATAATATGACTGTGAATTCTGTAGCTGATTTGACTTATTATCAACATTGAGATCAATATATAATCAAGAGAAACAAGCTCAAAACATTATCAGAAATTTATTTAAAATTTTTATTTATAGTTTGGGCCTAAGAAAGCAGTGGTATAATCTTGTATACTTTCTAAATATAAGTGGCAAGGAGAATTTATGTTCCAAGTGATTAGCTTAAGATATCATGGTAGTTTGAATGAGAATGTTCCCCTACCTGGTATAGACTCATATATGTACATGCTTGTTTACCAGTTGGTGGAACTGTTTGGGGAGGATTAGGAGATGTGGTCTTGTTGGGGAAGATACGGCACTGGGTGTGGGCTTTGACTTTCTAAAAGTGCATGCCATTTCCAGTTAGTTCTTTTTGCCTTATGTTTGTGGATCATGACGGGAGCTCTCAGCTATTGCTCCAGTGCCATCCCTGCTTCCAGGTTTCTTGCTGTGATGGTCAAGGACTCTAATCCTCTGAAATTCTAAGCACCAAATAAATTTTTCTTCTATAATTTGCCTCGGTAATGGTATTATATCATATCATAGCAATAAAAAAGTAACTAAGACAGATACTAAAATAGATTGTCTCTCTCACACATTTCATTGGGGTCTATCTTTACTAAGGTTGAACCAGAGACATTTCTGGGATGTTTAATGAGGTGAGCTTTCAGATCAGGCATATGTCATATACCAGAATATTCTATACCTGAAGTTATTTCAGCTTTGTGGCACAAAAGTTAGTGTATGAGAAATCACCTAGATTTGTTAAGGAGGATGTGTGCTGAGTGAAAAGAGCCAGGTCTATACAATTTTAGGCTTGAGCCCAATGCTCCAACAGCAACAAGCTATTTCCCACCCCAAATCTGTTTTATATTCACTCTGCAGTTGTTGTTTCTGATGAAACTCCAGTATCACAATGAATCCCTGAAGCAATCAACTATAGAAGGATTAATCCTTCACACAACTCAAAAATCCCTGAGAAAAGACTAGTGAGATAGGCAAGTATTCTGTTCTGAGCTCTGGGAAGCTCAAACAAGTATGATCCCTTTTCTATAGAACTAAGCCAAAGAGAAAAGGCATTGTCTGCCACTTTTGAGTTTGGAGGAGGATGATACACATTGTGTCACTGGTAGGGATATTAATGGCTTTAAAAGTAATACAGAGGAGGTGAAGGGAGTTTATTTGAGGGGAAAATAGAGTCACCAAAGAGGAGGAGGAACCAAAAAAAGTTGTTCTTGTGCTTGTTCAGCTTGGGCCATAGGATCTTGGAGAACAATCCAGAGAGAGTGAGTTGGAAAACAGAGACAGCTATAGAGTCACAAATAGCTGTAGGCAGTTTAGGTATACATTATCCAATAACATATTTTATTTATAATAATAGTTGTGTGTACGTACATATTATCCAAGTTTCTTTTTTCACAGAAACCTACCTTAAGCTACTTTATGCCAACAAACATGTGTTGACCTCTGTGACTGACAACACCATTGATGAGTCAGATATGAATATATCTAGAAGCTGAGATGATTAGTAGGAACTTTTATCTGTCCCTTGGCTCTGTTTTCTCTTATGTTGGCATTGCTTTGGCAGGCTTTCTATAGGTGGTGGGAATGAGGATCAGTTTAAGTCTTGTGTGGTCCACACAGCTTTCTATCACAAATTAAATAACCTCTGTTTTAGTGCCCATGTGTGAGAAGTACCTAAGAGACTTTGATTACCTGCTTTGTGGGCAAGGCATGATGGACACAGGGTCACTGCTTTTAATGACATTGGTGACTAGAGTAACAGTTTTTCATAGCAGAGTGTACTGGTATGGGCATAACAAAAAGTGTACCTACAGTCCCAAAAGAATTCATTTTAGCTCCAAACAAATATATCTGTCCTTTAAGTTTCAGATAGATGCTAAGGACACTGATATCGGTGAAAAGATAGAGGGATGAATTTGGAGGTATTGCTTGTGATAAGACAATTACTCTATAAGCATTTCCCATCACCAACCACCCTATTCATGAGATACATTATCATCTGTAGATTCTGTTCCACTTAAGAGAGTGAAGACCACAGAGGTTCAATAGGATGTCAAAGTTTGGTTCTTCACTGTTCATCTTTTTTTTTTGAAAAAAGAAAGTTTTGTTAGGATATATATATATATAATTTACATATTAATTTGAGGAGATTTAAAAATTTATTTATTTTTATGTATGTGTATAAGTGTGGTGGTGGTCAAAGAAGACTGATCTATTTCAGTGCTTTCAGTAATCAGGACTGGCACTACTTGAGAGGGACTAGGAAGTGAGGACTTGTTCGAGTAGGTATGACCTTATTGGAAGAAACGTGTCAGTAGGGGTAGGCTTTAGGGTTTAAGAAGCCTAAAGTAGCCCCAGAGTCTCTTCCTGCTGCCTGTGGATTCATATGTAGACCTCTTAGATACTTCTCCAGCACCATATCTGCCTGTGTGCCCTGATGCTTCCTGCCGTAGTGACAATAGAATAAACCTCTGAGATTGTAAGCAATACATGCTTTCCTTTGTAAGAATTGCCATGGTCATGGTATCTCTTCACAGCAATACTACATTGAGTAAGACAATAAATTAAAGGGCATTCTGGCACAATCAAGAAAAGGGCATCAGATTCCTTTGAGCTGAAGTTACATGCATTTATGAATCACATAACTGGGTGCTGGAAATAGAGCTCAGATCCCCTGCAACAGCAGTAGGTGTTCTTAACTTCTGAGTCATCTCTCTAGCTCCTTGAGGAGATTTTTATTTATTAAGTTGTTTTATGTGTGATGGACATATGGCTATTCATTTAAGTTTTTAAATATAGCCTTCAAAAATTTTTAAATTTCTCTGTAAAACTCTAATTTTTATTGATTAACTTTGTTATTTACAACTTCATACAAGTATATAATGTACTGTGATGACTCTCTTCCACTGGCTTCTTATATTTTTCTTTAGTCCTATCAACCTTACCTTATCATTGCCTGTCTCCAAGGTTCATGACTTAGTGTTGAGCACATATGACCATTGGATAGAGATAGAACCACCATATGATCTAGCTGTCATACTTCTGGGCTTATTATACCCAAAGGACTCTGTACTGCTACAGAGACATGGGTTCATTAATTTTCATTACTGATTTATTCATAATACCAAAGAGCATACATGGGCTTGTCTGTGGCCCCCAGGATTAGTGCAGTTCAGAAAGGGAGATGGAGCAGATAAAACAGATGAAGGGGAGAGGGAAGGGTTGACTAAATGAAGTGGTATAATGAAAGCTATATGGAAACTATTATTACCAAAGTAAAAAACACAATTCATAACAATTAAAAAGGAATTTGAAGGGATATACCATACATGATTACAAAAAAGCTGTATCCAAAGCTGCAAAAAAGGAATGAAGATGCCCAGTGTCTAGGCAGAAGGCCAAGGTTAGAGAAAACTTCACGGTTCTTGGACAAAGAACAACCCTGGTGATGAAGCAATTGTCCAGACTCAGTTTCTTAAGGTTTAGGTGATGAGACAGAAGGTGGGGGTAGTAGAGAATGAACGTGATCAGAAAAGCATGAAGTAGTTGTGTTGGTTGGGGGTACTGTCAGAGAAATCTAACATCAAAAACACTGGGAATCTGGTTACTTAGCTGTAATCATCTTGTTCAATGCACTGAAAAGGATCCTGAAGCCACAGAGGTGCCTAAAGCAACTACTCAGTGGGCAAATTGCTTGACACCTAAGTAAGGGCTGAGGTTCAGATCCTCATCAAGAACATAAACTCCAGGAAGACATGGTGGCTCTTTGGTAATTCCAGTACTCTCAGTAGATAGAGACAGGAATTACTGGATCAAGCCAGCTAGGTAGACTAGTTGATTCAGTGAGCTCCTTCAGCAAGAGACACCAATAAATGAAGTGGAAAGTAGCAGAAGAAGATACTCAAATCAACCTCAGGCCTACAAATGCACATGCATATATATATATATATATATATGCATATACATATATATGTCTCCACATGTGCACAACAAACATAGTTCTGTACCATACACACACACACACACACACACACACACACACACACACACACACACACACACAGGAGCATCTGGGGGGTGGTCTGAGGAAGCACCCAGATCTCATAGGTGAACATAAATGAAGCAGGAAGTAGGAATTATGAAATGTTTACCTCTGTTAAGTATCACAGGAATTGAAATATGATGCACTATAAAATTGCTTAGGATAATCATTTGGGGGGTGAGAGTAGAGTTTAGGGAGATAAAGAAAACAATCCCAGGATTCTGTTAGTGACCTTAGAAATTACCTGGGAGGTTTTTGTTTGGGGGAATGTGTTAAGTAACCAAACACATTCAAGAATCACGAGAGCAGCCTGCAAATTAGCAATCAGCCTCCCTAATCTCCATGTGCATTTTGTGTGTTTCAGCTGCCACTCAATCACTTTAAGGGTGCTCCTTCATATAGTAGATAACCCAAAGTTTCCAAGCACCTCCAATACTGTTTTCCCTTCTCAGTAATCAACTCTTTATTGAGAATTTACTATGTACCAGGTGCGCTAGGCTGAAGGATACCAGGCTGCTCCTTTCGTGTTTCGTTGGTGTGTGGGATTAGGTGGAAGAGCCATTCTTACAAAAAAAAAAGATGTTGTAATAAACTGTACTATAAGCTCAAGCATCGAGAGGCAGGATACTGTCACTTTGCCTCAGGATCTGATGAATTATCCACAGAGCAGGGGTTGTTTGAGATGACCTTCAAGAGCTAACTCAATGCTGATGATCTCATAATTCCCTCTGACTCACTTGTGGTGTTTACTTGCTATAAATGTACAGCATTTACAAACGGCCAGGCGTATAGTCTTTACGTAAAGAAAACCAAAAGGTTTTAGCTTTTTTGGCTTTGTGAAGATGAAAGCGGGCTGATTGGGAAACATACAAATGAGTGGAGGAGCATGGGACAGTGTAGTGTAAGGCCTGTCAGGACCATCATTAGCAGCCTGGGGATGCTTGCCACGTGACAGCACACCCATGTCTGTCCTGCAAACTTGAATTCTAAGAACACCTCTTTTTGTTGAGATGCTGATGCATCAATGGTAGAAACAGAGTTGTAGAGATAACCATGTCTATTGTGCTGGCTAGTCTTATGTCAACTTGACACATAAACCAAAAGTATCTGAAAGGAGGAAACTTTAATGGAGAAAATATCTCCATAGCATCTGGGAGTAGGGCATTTCACTAATTAGTTATTGATTGGGGAGGATCCAGCCCGTTGTGAGTGGTTCCAACCCTGGGCTGGTGGTTCTGAGTTCTATAAGAAAGCAGACTGAACAAGTCATGGGGAACAAGCCAGTAAGCAGCACACTTCCATGGCCTCTGCATCAGCTACTCTTCCAGGTTTCTGTCTTGTTTGAGTTCCTGCCCTGACTTCCTTTGATGATCAAGAGTAATATGAAAGTGTAAGCCAAATATGCCTTTTACTCCCCAACTTGCTTTATGGTTATGCTGTTACATCTGCAGCAATAGAACCATAACTAAGACATCTTTAATATGTTATAGCAAGAGTATATACTACCCAGGGCGACTGTAGGTTGGACTGTGTTTATCTGTGTTGAATTCTACTTTCCCTGATATACAGCAAGCACTTCTCTTTCTCTCCTGACCTCCCCTTGTTCATCTTTCTTTGCTAGGGATGGAACTCAGTGCCTCACACATGCTCAGTGGGTCCTCTCCCACTACACTCCCAGTTCAATGTTATTTTTGGAAGAATAAGAAATAAACCCTATTACTATTCTTATGTAGGCTCTGGAGACCTTTTTAACTTTAGGCATCCTGGTACTTACCGTGAACAAAGGAGAGATGGCTTTAAGGCTGCTCAGTGTTTCAATATAGACAGACAGTCTGTTCAAATACCTTTAAATGCCCATTGTTCTCTAAAGGTTTTGCTTCCAGTTGTTGGTACTGGGAGGTAATGGGATCTTGGTAAGTGGAACCCAGTGAAAGGTTATTAGGGGCATGCCATTGAAAGGGATATGGGCAACCTGGTCTATTTCCCCTCTGCCCTTCTCTCCTGTCATAAGGCAAACAGCTTCCTCCATCCTTACTATCAGCCCAAAGCCATGAGACCAGGTGACTATGAATGGAAACCTTTGAAATCATGAGTGAATTCTTTCTCACTATAAGTTGATTATCTCAGACTTAAAACATTTTCATTTTTATATGATGCATATTTTTTATTGAATTGATATACAGTCACAGCATTCTCACCTCCTTTTCCTCTCTCCAATCCCCCCTTTGTCCTCTTGTATGAGTGCTTTGTTTGCAAGTATGTCTGTATAGCAAATAAGTGACTGGTGCCTGGGAAGGAAAGAAGAGAGCCTCAAACATCCCGGAACTAGACCAATGGTTGTGAGATATCATGTGGCTCCTGAGAACCAACCTAAGGTCCTCTGTACGAGCAGCCAGTGCTCTTACTGAGTCATCTCTCCACCCTTTATCTTAGATATTTTGTCACAGCAATGGGAAACTTAGTGACAAAATTAGTACTGAGAAGTGGGTTCATTGCTAACTATCCCTGATGATATGTTTCAAAAGCCTTTGAAGTTTACTGGAAGAGTTTAAAAATGTAGGTAGAAACGAAAATACCCTCCAAGAGCTAGTCTTACCAGCCCACTCTTCCTCTTTTTAAAAATAATATAAGATGATTAAAAAAAGATACATTGCTCTTACATATACAGATTAGATTTTTTTTTAAAAAAAATATATATATGGAAGAAATACTCAGATCAGAACATTTATTCCACCTTAGAAAGTTTCAAGACACTATTTATTTGTTCATTTATTTTATTTATTTATTTTCCTTTTTTTTATTGGATATTTTATTTACATTTCAGATACCAACCCCTTTCCCCATTTCCCCTCCCTAGAAAATCCCTATTCCGTGCCCCCTTTTCCATTTTGCTTTTATACAATTTTTTTTAAATGTTAATCAAAGGCTTTATAAGTATGGTAATGCTCAATCAGAAGTGTAACCTAATACCCAACCTAGCTATGTAAACTATCTTTGACTGGTGGAGACAGATATTTATTTATTTATTTATTTATTTATTTATTTATTTATTTATTACATTATTGACTGCTTGGTCCCAATAAATCTAGAATTGTTTTTTCTTGTCTTTAGCTGAGTATTCTCCATTACATCTGACTTTTGAGGCATGTATTTTACAAATTTTACAAAGGGAGGACAAATTCTTCAGCCTTAGCATATTTTTCTGATGCATGATGCATACATCAACTCTACTCACTCAAAACCCTGACCTCACTCACTAGTGTGGCATTGGCACACATCTTAAATTCGAGCTGTAGGGTATAGTGAGAGAACACAAGATTGAGTTCTCCAAGGTGATGGCCCTGGGTCACATAAATTTACATAATGCTATGTCTTGCATGCTGCGTTTCTCTTGTGCATTAGTATACCCAAAGTACCAGGGAGTCCTGTAGGAAAGAAACCTATCAACCAGATGTTACTCAAAGAAACACAATTGTAGAACAATGTCTTCCTCTGTAAAAACTTTCATTTCCAGTTTAACATTTGAAAAATTGTGCTCATTATTTTGTTCCCAAAATGTTCCTCTCACTATCTTCCCAGCTTAGAAACAGTGCTTTCCTAATTGTCTGAGTTCAACATCTAGAATGTTTTCTTTCTTCTTTCCTTCCTTTCTTTTTTCCTTTCGTCCTTTCTCTCTTTTTCCCTTCTTTCTTTTTTCTTCCTTCCTTCCTTTTTTCCTTCCTTCCTTCTTTCCTCCCTCCTTCCCTCCTTCCCTTGCTCTCTCTCTCTTTTCAATGAAAATGCTGCCCCCGCCCAGTCCCTCCTCTCAGAGTTCCTCCCCCATCCATCCTCCCCTTCCCCTCTGAGAGGGCAGCAACCACCATATCTCCCACCCTGGTGTAACAAGCCTCTGCAGGGTTAGGTGCATCCTTTCCCACTGAGGCCAGACATGGCAGCCCTTTGCTACATATTTGCAGGATGGGTTAGTGTGGAGGTTCGGACCAGCCCATGTATATTTTTTGGTTGGTGGGTGGCTCAGACTTTGGGAGCTCCCAGGAGTCCTGGTTAGTTCACACTGTTGGTCTTCCTGTTGGGTTGCTATCTCCTTGAGGGCCTTCAGTCCACAACTTAGGTGCTAAGGTTGAGAATTAATAAATAGAACCTCATGAAACTGAACAACTTCTGTAAGGCAAAGGACATTGTCAATAGGACAAAATGGAAGCCTAGAAATTGGGTAAAAATCTTCATTAAACCTTCACCTGGCAAAGGGCTAATATCCAAAATATGAAAAGAACTAAGAAGTTCTAATATTGGAATTTACTCCAAAAAACCAAATAACCCAATTAAAAAATGGGGTTCAGAACTAAACAGAGAATGCTCAACAGAGGAATCTCAAATGGCCCAAGAGGCACTTAAAGAAATGTTCAACATCCTTAAATCAGTGAAATGCAAATCAAAATGACTCTGAAATTCCACCTTACACCAATCAGAATGACTAAGATAAAAAACTCAAGTGACTGCACATGCTGTAGAGGGTGTGACGAAGGGGAACGCTGTTGCACTCTCAGTGGGACTGCAAACTTGTAAAACCACTCTGGAAATTAATCTGGTTCTTTCTCATGAAATTGGAAATAGTTCTACCTAAAGACTCAGCATCTAGAAACTTCTATTTCACTCTTCCTGTGGTCCAGCGCTTGACTGTTCCCTAAGGCCCTTGTATTAAAGGTTTGGTCTGTAGATTGGCATCGTTGGGAAGTGAGGATTGTGGGAAGTCTTTCTATCGTGGAAATGTGGGACCACAATGTCTTTCTCTCATTCACCTCCTGTTCAAAATGGTGAGTTGTTTTCTTCTGCTATGCATTCCTACCATGATCTGCCACTTTGGTACAAGCTGAAAGTAAGGAGGCTAACTGATCCTGTGCTGGAAGCACTAAAACTATGAAAAAATAAACTGTCTCTCTTTATAAATTACTTATCTCAGGCATTCTGTCATAGTGATGGCAACTGACTTGAACATTTTTCTACATAAAATCTCTCACAGAAATTCTACTGATTCATCAAAATTCCCCAAAATGTTTTACATCATCAAGTATTCTATTTTGTACTAAAGCATCTAAAAAAAACCATTTTTGGATCTCTCTTCAACCATAGAGGGGAGTTTACTTCTGAAGGTCAGGATAGATATAGAAGCTTGCTTCCATGTGTCTGTTGACATTTTTGCTTATTGTATCAGCTATAAATTCTTAAGTGGGGGGAGGGGCGGTCAAAGAGATTCCTAGAATGCAGTGGATTAAATACAATTGTTATTTTATAACTCTTTCCTGTAATCTAATAACTTGATTGATCTTCTCTATGGAATCATTCAGGGATCCATGCTTCTGTCCATTTTATCTCTGCCAGCCTCTGGGACACTGTCTTCATTGGTATGGTTGCAGCAGTTATCGTCACATCAGATTTCTAGCCTTGGGAAAAGAAAACAACAACAACAACAACAACAACAGCAAGATCAACAAACTCATAAAACAAAACAAAAATGCAGTATCATAGAAAACGTTCAGTGTTCAATGACTCAGACTGGGTCAGCACATGCTCCCATCCTGCTATGATCAAGGCCATTAGGCAGTATCTTGGCTAGCTTCTTGGTCAAGTGTATAGGAGGAGGAGCCGGTGGATCTCAGGATGGTTTGCCATCTTACTTTCATCCAGGCCATGAAACATTTTCTCATTTACACACTCAGTCCTACGTTCTTTATTTATTACAGTTGGTAAATCAGTACATGTTTTAGCACCTATTCTGTGTTATTCATAATGAACACATCATTACAAAGTTGAACTAATGGTGACCATTTTAAGACCCTAGCAAATCTAAGAGAAATATTTGTGGAATGGAGACGATTTAATATTTCTATCAGTAGTTTTTTAAAATTGTTTTTTGTTGTTGTTTTTGTTTGTTTGTTCTAGTTTTTTGTAAAGAAACTCACCCTTTAGCACACCAAAAGAGAGAGCACTTTTGTTTTTCTAAGGCTGTTTAGGATGGGCTTGCTGGCTGGGTATATGCAAGTAGAGTCATTTCCTCATATCCATGAGAGACTGGCTCCAGAACCTTCAGGAGTACCAAATCCTTGCTGAGGAAGTCTCTTCTAAAAAGGGGAGCAGTATTCACGTAGTGCCTGTGACATGTAATTATCTCTAGATCACTTCTAATAACTAATATAAGTAGAAAGTTCTTATGCTGCATTGTTTAGGGTATTGAGATGAGAAATCATTTTCAGTACAGACATTTTCTTTTCGGATATGTTCTAGCCATATTGGTTAACTCTAGACATTGGATGCAGGGGATGTTGAGGATGAATCTCTCAGCTATGAAGTATGAGTGACTAGCAAAGAAAATTCAGGACCACATTTTAAGCATCAGTGCAGGTGTTGTTCATGTGTTCCTACCTAGCAAATTGCTAATTTAGCTGCCTATAGAGCCTGTCACCTGTCACCTGTCACCTGTTGCCTGTCATCTGTTACCTGTTGCCCGTCACCTGTTTCCCAGTCAGTCAAAAATTTCGCAATGGTTGGATGGATTTGTATGAACTATTTGTCAAGACAAACAACAAGAAACTTCCTAGTCATAGCCTTAATACTCTGTCTGTCCTTTCTTCCCTCCCTCCATGTCTCCCTCTCTCCCTCTCCTCCTTATTCTCTCTCTCTGTCCGTGTCTCTGTCTCTGTCTCTCTCTGTCTCTCTGTCTCTCTGTCTCTCTCTCTGTCTCTCTCTGTCTCTCTCTGTCTCTCTCTCTCTCTCTCTCTCTGTCTCTCTCTCTCTCTCTCTCTCTCTCTGTGTGTGTGTGTGTGTGTGTGTGTGTGTGTGTGTGTGTGTGTGTGTTTGCATGCTTGTGCAAAGGTTGGCACTGAGTATCTTCCTCAACTACTTTTCCATTTCATTTTTTGGAAATGAGATATGATGGGCTCTTAGATTCAGTTGGGTTGTATAGCCATTGAGGATCCTCCTGTATTTCATCTCCCCAGTGCTTTGAGTCACAGGCATGTGCTTTCATGCCCAGTTTTGGGTTTGTTTTTTCTTTAAATAGGCACTTCGATGACTGAGTTGTCTCCCAGGCCCAATTTTGTTCATTCTTAATGAGAATTTCTTCATGAACAAAGAATACACATCTCAAATTCTCTTGTCTTGTCTAATTCTTCATCCCTAAAATAGATAGTTTTGGTCTTTAGCAAACCTATTAACCCCTTAGGACCTACATTTAACATAAGGAACTGCTTATGCTGAGCTTTCTGACATTAGTAATCTATTATAAGCTTGTTTCTCTTTCTCTGCCATTCCTCCTAGTTTCTTTCTTTGTCACAGTTTGGCATTCAGGGCGCCTTTCCACAGCACCTAACAACTTCTGGCCATTGCCCCAAGTCAATGAACTTGAGCACTCTTATAATATCTTATATTTTTAAACACTGTCCACACTGATACCTATTCTTAATTAGGTTTCTGGTTTATATTGCAGCCTGGTGTGGGTCAGAGTTGACCAACATCATTATGTCAGGTGCTCTGCGTGCAACTCCTCTGGACCATTCCTGCCATCGCAAATGAGTCTCTCTATTTCAGAATTTTAAAAGCTAATAATTTTAACATTTATCTAATTATGAATTAAATAACAAGTATTAATTCATATAAGAAACACTAGTAAGTATTTAGTAAATGTTTCATAATAAAATACTGGTGGCACTGAAAGTTAATTCAACCTGCAAAGCTGGAAACAACACAGGCACGCCTGCATGTCCTTCCTTATGAGATCTGATGCAGCGACATAGCCTTTGGGTTATAAATGTTTCTTTCCCAGTGGCACTTGCTCTTCAGTAGTAGTAAGCATATCTCTTCTTGCTAGTTCACTTTCTTCTATCCAAACAAAAGTTTTCAGATCTCCATAGCAGGTACTATGGTCAAAGCAGATGACTGGTACAGTGGTGGTATTCCAGAGGCCTCTCAGACCTAGACTCGCTTTCAAAATAAAGGATGCAATCAATGAAAACATACCAAGAGGAGCAGCAGAGCGGACAGTATCATAAACACATCCTCCTTTTCCATGGTCTTTATTTATTCAACAAATATCTAAAGAACCTATTACACAAGCAGCCGTAAGAGCCTCCTGGCCCTGGGTTATAGTAGGGAACACAGTACTGCACTCACCGTCAAAGGCCCCCAGTGGGAATAATGGCCAGGAACTAATGACAAAAGTGGAGAGTGCTGGGATGTAAGTTTCTACTGCTTTGGGGACACACAAAGGGCACAGCTAGTCCATACTGTGGAGAGGGAGTAAAGACTCCAGTGTCGGCGTAACACCAAAGATCAACACTTTACCATGATTCTGTCGGAGTGACCATTCTTGATCACTGCATCATGAAGGAACGTAATACTAGGCTGTAGCTCAGTTCACTCCTGGGAATCATATACAGTGAGAACACCCGTGGGAGCTACAGATCAGTGGTTCTCACCTTTCCTCATGTTGCCACCCATTCATAGAGTTCCCCATGTTGTGGTGACCCCAGACATAAAATTATCTTGTTGGTACTTCATAACTATAATTTTTGCTACTGTTACGAATCATAGTATAAGTATCTGATATGCAGGATATCTGATATGCAACTCCTGTGAAAGGTCTATTTAACCTCCAAAGAGGTTGCAACCTAAAGGTTGAAAACCCTGTATTGGGTGTCAAAAATAGAGTTACTAAATAGCAACTACTGGGTTGAAGAGTTACCTAAGAATGACTACCTGAGATACAGTAACAGTTTCCCTACATAAAGGAAGTGAACACTTTCACACGCTGGATGCTGAGCCTGCAAGGTACCCGTCTGCTCTTGGAGGCTGCTTTCTCTCTGCAGTGTACATTCTACACGGGCAATAGTAGTTCAATCACTGTTCAGAAGCTAGTTCCCACTTATCCACATCTTCAGCTTGAGCTTTCCTTGGGTGCTTCAGATCTACATAGACTGCCAATTGCCTATAGGTATTTCCTTTCCACCTGGCTATTCCATAGTCTGGCCAAATCAGCATCTAAAAACCATGTTTTCTATACTTATAGTCTCTACCTTATAATTTATAATTATAAAAGTATATATCTTCTGCCATGTTTACATAAAACCCTGTACTTCTCATCTAATGATGTCACCATTGATCTATTTACTCTGGGAATTGATCCTTCACTCTCAGGTGCTGTCTCTTCTTGCTCCATTCTTCTACCATCCACCTTAACAACAAAGTAAGCCCAAGTCCCAAGCATCTCTTGGTTCCTTTCAGTTCTTTAATTTTTGCTGTTAGGACCTTAATTGAGGACCACATTGTCTCCCACTAAGATATGGTTGCCCAATAATCTCCCTGCCTCTGATGTTGTTACAATGCAGCCAGAACAATCATTTTTGAGGCACAATCTGGTCATACTACCCATCATTCTAAATATTAAACAGATTCTCATGGCCTTTGTGAAAGTCTGTCTCCTACATGCAGTTTGTAAGTAGGCTGACCATATGTCCCAGTTTCTCAGAATACTCTTTGTTGATGCCTGCTGCTTTAATGTAATAGTCCAAGTCCATCCTTTCACTCTACAATGTGTGCTGGTCTTGTCACATTATAAAGATACCCTAATTGCAAGGCCTTTCATTCACACAGTTCTCTTTCTTTAGCATTCAGCATCGCCTATTGACACCGCTCCATCTCACTGAATGCCATTACGCTCTCTGACACATACATCTTTTTCTTGCACACAGCTTCTCATGCTTTCTTCTCCTCCTGGGTCACTTTTTATGTTCCTTCAACCCTTGTCAATGGCCAAGTCACAGCCTGGTTCCGTTGTATCTCTGTTCTGTCATCATCACTTGGTACTTAAATGTGTGTGTATCATTACTGATACTTAAATGTCAGCCCAATACTACAAACTCTGAGGGAGACATATTTTTATATTTATGACCACATACCATGTGTGTACTGGGAGCCCAAGAAGGTCAGAAGGTATCACTGGATCCTCTGAAACTGGTTACAGATGGTTGTGAATCATTATGTAGGTGCTGACAACTGAACCCTATTCTTTTGCAATAACAGCAAGTCTCTTAAACACTGAGCCATCTTTCCAGCCTCTGGAAACTGAACTTCTTGTTCATATTTTCCCTAGAAACTCCTGTTGGTCCATCAAACAAACATAAAAACCAATAGCCCAATTCCTGTGCCCCTTATGGTCCCACAGAAAACCTAAGATGGGCATAGCAGAAGTTCTGTATGCAGCTGTGAAGTGGGGTGTGTAGCTGCTGCCCTAGCACCTCTGTGGTGGGTGCCCTTGCAACCTCTGTCTTTTATGTTTTGTCAGCCTAGGGCATAAGCCTGAACTTCTGTATGTGATTTCACATTTTTCACGAAGATAGTCAAATCAAGGTTGCTCCCTAGGTTGGATTCTGAATATTCTATGGTATCCTGAACCAATAGCCTAGGAAATACCCCACCAACCAATAGGAAGGGAACATTTTTTTCTAGTTGAGGTTTTTTCTTTCCAAAAGACTGTAGCTTGTGTCAGGTTGATATAAAATTAGCCAGCACACACAGATAGTGCTGAGGTTTACATACTAAGACCCATTCATTGTTGACTTTGTAAATAAAACTTTATGGGTGCACAGTTAGTGTCCATTCATTGACATGTTGTCTATGGATATGTTTTTTTCTGAGTGGTTGTAACAAAAAACATGTGACTCACAAAACCTAAACTGTTTATAATTTTACCCTTCACAGTAAAATTTATTTACCATCTGGTCTTCATTACCAGTGCGGAAGACATTGGGTAAAATCTAGAAGCTTTGCAGCTCCAAATGTGTTCAGTGGACCAGCAGCAGCAGCAGAAGTAGCAGCAGTAGTGTCAAGGCATTTAGTATGAATACAGGAATCCTGAGCCTAGCCTAGAGACTCTGACTTAGAATATGCATTTTGATAAGGTCCCTGGGTGAGCCATGCATATTAACGTTGGCAAAACACTGATCTAGATATCTGTAGAGGTTGAGAAAGAGTCCCAGTCAAACTCACTGAGGACATGGGACATTTGGATGTGTGAGTTTCAGGAGCATTAGTTGTGCTAACAAGCCATGTGTTATATGCCAATGAATAAAGTCTTAAATGGTGCATGCAGAGGACACAGCCTAATGAAGATTCATAGGGTTATGGGAATTGATGGGGTGAATATTTGGGGGCACAGACTCTAAGTACTGCTAAATCACAATGTTTGGCAGCCATACACTTTGTGAATGCAACTGACCTTGAGCTTTGTATTTTTTTCTAGTTTTCTGAGCTGGAAAATGGATACAGGAGATTAAGCATCACAACGCAGAAGCAGCGGCTGTTTTCTTACATGCTACTGTGGTCCATTTTATTTCAAGGGCAAAAGTATCTTCTCTTTCTTTCTCTACCTCCTTATTTCTGAGTTCTTATTCCCAAAAGCGGCAGTTGATTGGTGCTATGACTTGGAGAAGCGGGAGATGAGTTCAGTGTTTGAGAAACAGTCATTTGCCATCTCTTGTTTTCTTTGTGTGTGGGGCGGCTCTAAAGTTAAAAAATCACCCCAAGCAAGGCTAATATTTGCTTTGGAAACATCATACTGAGGATGGTTCCTGGAACCCTGTAAGAATCATATGTGGGGGATATTATGAGAGTGTTATACACAGGAATTAAATTGATTGGTGTCAGAGCTTACACATAAATACCACTATGGTCTGTGGAATGCTCTGTAAATAATTTAGGCTGAAAAGTGGAGAAAGTCCCCGATAGCACAGGATGTGTTGCCTCAGAACAGCAAATGTATTTATTCTTCCAAAACAATCTACAATAAAGCCCGGAGTCAAGGCCATAGACTGCTTTCTTGTTGTGGCAAATACGCAAACACAGTGTGTCAACCTGGAAAATTTAATAAATCTTACTGCTGGCCTCTTCAACATAACCCGTCACAGCAGAATAGACACAGGAAGCTGATTTACCTCTCTCTTGTGTTGCTGTTGCTTTGCTAAGGATATTTATCCACTAACCTTGGTCTGAGAACTATTTCCATAGCTAGCAAATAATAACTTTGATTGGTCTAATTTATCTCTTTTTTCCATTTCTCTTGATATGAGCTCAAATGAATCAGCTAAAATAAAAATTAAGAGAAGAGAAGGAGAGAGGGAAGGAAGGCAAGAGGGAGGGAAGAAGAGAAATACAGACAGGTAGATAGATGATAGAGATATTATAGATAGATGATAGATATGGAAATAGATACATAGATAGATAATAGATAGTTGTTAGATAGAGATATACATTGATACATAGATACATGATACATACAGATGATAGATATATATATAGAGAGATATGAATAGATGATAGATGACTAGAGATATTTATAGATGATAGATATAAGATAATTAAATGTAGACATAGATAGCTACATAGATAATAGAGATAGATACATAGATACATGATAGATGATAGATGACAGAAGGATAATAGATGATAGATACATAAGTTGATATAAAGAGAGACATAGATAAATATAGATTGCTAGATGATAGAAGATAGAAAGATTTAGATGGATGGATAGATAGATAGATAGATAGATAGATGGAAGGTTATGGAGAAGGGGATGGAGAAAGAGAAGTAATACCTCAGCTGGGCAGGATTAAAGGTGCATGCCCAGTGCAGCTGTAGTCCCATGTTCCTATCACATTCTAATAACCTCCAAATGATTCTGTATTTCATAACACAGGAACACAGAGTGAAAGGAGCAATCAAACAGATACTGGATTCTAGGAACAGGAAGATGTTCTCATCCAATTCTTTGGTACCAGTGATGCATTTGACATGTGTAGAGAATGAAGACTACACATGAGAAAATGCTTCCAGATGGAGGACAAGTTCCCCTTTCCCTTCTGGAGTGGGCTGGTCTGATCTAAATATGCTCCATGAATGGAGAAATGCATGCTCTTTGCTCAGTCTAAAGAATGAGGGATTCTTAGCTAGGAGGAGCTCCAGCACACCTTCTGAAGTCCGTGCACCACATAGCTACCTGCTTCTATTTCTTCTTGTCATCTACAGGACTGGCATAATTCTATTTCACATACAGATGAGGACACTTGGTGAGTGACAGGCCCATGCTTCATCTCTTCACTGCACCCTGATGCATTGTTTTTATGAGTGAGCTATGAAGATCTCACTTACATATCCACTGTCATCAGGCAACCATCAAGACAATGAATATGGTTATGAAGCACACACTGCATTCCATGTTGAGGGTACAAAGGTAAGTGAGTCATTGTTTCTGCTCTCGTGGGACTCTGCCAAAGAGGAAGAGACAGCTTTTGCTTTCGTTATGAATTTGAATTGTTTTCCCCTCCTATGCCTTCACTTGGCCTTAAGAGTGTACTTGTTATATGGCCTGTGCCAAGTAGGCCCTACACAAAGTTAGCTGAGACAGAGCCTTTGCTCTTTGCGTGTTTACACGTCTTGACAGACATAATAGACCTACGGAGATGACTAATTAACCATATGGGTGATGACAAATGTTCTCATTAACTCCAACAACCCACTAATTCAGGAATCTCAAAATCTGAAGAATATCATCAATCTAATAAGTTTTTAAAAAAAATGAGCCTCTGAAGACTCCAAATAGTGACTGAATAGAACGAGTAAGGCTCATGTGCTTTCCTGCAGGAAAACAGTCTTGGCTCTGTGTCTGAACCAATGTACTCTTAGCTCACACAGGGTTCTAATGCTGTTGGATATCTGCTTGAAACTTACAGCACATTTGAAAAAAGGGACCTGTTTGTTCCTTGAGCACTACCCAAAAAAAGAGATTTAGGTTCCCATAAAACCGTATTAATAGAAAAGTATCTGACCTGGGAAGTAAGATAAAGAACATTTAGAAGCACAAAGAATTTTTAAAAAGTATTTGACTTGATCTTGAAGAACGTGATTAAACTTAATAGTCTTTTCTCAAAACCACTTTTTTTTTTTTGAATGGAACTTAACAGTGTCCTTTACTCTTTGTTCCCATCTTTTTTGCTCCCATTAGTCTGAGTACTGACAATCTGTAGTGTATTGATAATAGGTCCAATTGACTACCAGCTATAGAATTCTATAACCCAGAGAACAGTTTTTAATCTTCTTGTGGTTCCTCAGTTTTATGAAAATATAGATCAGAGGTGGTAATGCCCTAACTGGAGTCTTCATTTTTCAGCTAGCCCATTCTTCATGGAGGCCTACCTACACTGCTCTTTCCTTAGTCACTAGACTGGGTGTGTTTGAAAACAGCTAGGCTCACAGGGAAGCAGGCCCTGTGAACTGGAAGGGAAACCTGAACATACTCCAAACCCAGGGGTGAAACTGCTGGCCATTGGGATTGATGTTGGCTTGGAAAACTACTTCCAGATGACATATAGTAAGCAGTTCACTATCCAGAGAGTGGCCGAATGGCCTTTTATTACAGGAAGATGTGGCTAAGTGTGTGTGTTTTTTGTTTTTTGTTTTTTTTTTTTAGAGAGGACCAGTGAAACAGTATCTGAGAGTAGCCCTATTCTTGATCAGTCAGAGGGTGGAGGGTAGGGGGACAGTAAGTAGCAGAAGGATTTCATTTTGATACCTGGACATTGAAAATAATTATGATATGTTCATTATTTTAAAAAGTGAATTTTTAAATCTAGAGGTGAGATGTCAACCATATATCTTTGTTTTTCTTTGAGTCACAGAGGAAAGAGGCAGATGGAAGTCTAGTCATTTTTCAGAGCTTCTTGTTTACAGAGTGAGACTGGACCTCAGTGATAAAATACTTGTACAAGGACCTAGATTTAATACCAGCACCAAGAAGTGAAAGGAGAAGAGTGGAGAAAGAGGAAGAGGAGGAGGAGGAGAAGGGTGAAGGAGGAGGAGGGGAAAGAGAAGGAGGAGGAAGGAAGGGAGGGAGAAGGGGAGAGAGAATGTGTGTTCAGACAAAGAAAGTCAGGAATCTTTGAAGGATAACAGAATCAGACACAATACAGAAGTACAATGTTAATCTCATCCTCTGTGATGCTGGAATTGAATCTAGACCTTGCTACAAGCTAGCAAGCATCCTAACTACTCAGCTACTGGCCAAGCCTAATGCAAATATCTTGAATTGCTTTTCCAGGTTGTACATTGCTAGTTCTGTGTTTTTGTAATTCATTTGAATGAGTGGGCAGCTATTCAAAACTTAGCATTTTAATGAGCAAATGACTGAGAAACATCCATCTGTAGGTCAAAATGTCACTGAGGATAGTCTTGTGTATATTGTCTTAGGTCTGGTGAGGTCTCAGGGCAGTTTTAATTTTGCAAAATGACAGAAGTGAAGTTCATGGAAAAAAAAAGAAGAAAGGGGGAACCCCCCCTTCCCGTCTTCGTTTTGGCACTCAGCCAGGTTCTAAAAGCATTCATTCAAGTTCCCATTTTGTAACTTCCAGACCAGTGATTTTCCTGATAGATTATTCCTTGCTTTCTCAGCCACACAGTCTTCTCCAGAATGTCTGATTGAGACAGACTTCTTGATTAAAATTCAAATGTAAAATTGTAATATTTTATATTTACTGCAACTCATGAAACTCTGTCGATTGGAGTATTTTATAAGCGGCATGAGACAGTTTCCCAGCATCTTTTAAGTCCTTAGGTTAGCTAATGCTCTCTTGTAGTAGTCTTACATGTGTTATCCTGACATCATTTTGAAATGAGACTCGTTGAATTCCATTGCAAACATAGTGTAGACTCACACTATTGAACAGCAGAGTTGGGCAGTGCTCTATTAACTTCACATAAGATTTGATTTGCCTTCATCCACCCATCCTGAAAGAAACCCATTGACGTCCTTGACTAGTTTCTTAGACATATGTGTGATAAATAAATGGATTTTTTTGAATATTTAAAAATGCTTTGTTACTGAGCACCTGCTAAATACAGCTTGTATTTATGTACATTTAAGAACACACGGGGCCGGGCAAAGGTGGTGCATGCCTTTAGTCCTAGCACTTGGGAGGCAGAGGCAGGTGGATTTTTGAGTTTGAGGCCAGCCTGGTCTACAGAGTGAGTTCCAGGACAGCCAGGGCTACACAGAGAAAACCTGTCTTGAAAAAACAAAAACAAAAAGAAAAAAAGAGAATGCATAGATACATGTGTTTAATGAGCTCTTTGTCCATTAAATAAATAGCATTCCAGTAAAGACAGAATTGAAAAATTCTAGCACTTTTGAGTTCCCAATGATATTCAGTTGTGAAACTGCAGAACACAGTCCATCCTATAAGCTCTGTTAATTACCAAACAGAATTTAGTTAGAATGAATTAATTTTAATCTCTCTCTGTGGTGAGGAATTTAGATTATGAAGTACCCAAAGGAATTCATTATGAGGCAGTTTTGCTTGTAAGCAAGGCATCAATCTACCTATTTTGCTTTTGAGCAAGATTCAAACTTATGGGTAAAAGATTCCCTTGGGTTAAGGCAGATGTCTTGAGAAGTTTCATTAATAACTATTTAGAGTAACTGTTTATGATTCATGAGCTCTGCACACTTATTTTCCTGTGGCTCACTAGACCATCTGTAAACTGGCCTGACACAGGGCTTCAAAAGAATAAATGCATAGAAAAAAATCCTAAGTTAGAATTCTGTTCTTTTTTAAAGTTGAAATCTGTGCTGTTTTCAGAGTCAATCAAGCGTCTTTTATTTTAAGGGTTTCTTTTCCTGGAGATATAAACATCGATTGTACATTAATTTCATCATATTGATTTTAACATATGGCAGACAAATATTTCTGTTATCTCGTATGTATTTTTAGAATATTTGGCTATATTATTTTAAGTCGAAAGCATGGATCTCTGGGAAACAGAGACAAAAAAATAGTAAAGTAATGTTATGTAACTCAAAGTTCCTGACCTTTTAGTAACAGCCACATGCTTGAAAGTATGGATGGCATGTCTTTAATCCTGAGTGTGGTATGTAATCTTGTAAAATTTAAACAACATGAATGTGAATTTTAAAATTGATTACATACCGCACATCTTCTCCATACTATAGTCTAGTACCTCTTCCACTTATGTACATATGTACACAGACATGTACCTTTTATATTGGAAACATTGAGATCAAGTCATGTGTACTGTGTAGGAGCCAGTCTTCTTGATCTTGCCTGTGTGTGATCATATAGAAATACTAAATAATATTTGGTAGCCATTTATTATTTCAGGTGTCCACCGAAAAATAATTTCTTTGTTGATTGACGTTGAAGCTGTTCTCAGTATCTTTTCATACAAAATTGTGCTTCCTGGATCAGAATATTTGCTGTGACTTGTGTTCTCAGGAGAGCCGTCAGGCACTCATAACCACCTGGAACGCCAGAGCCAGAGAATTGTCTATAAAAAAAAATCTCAGAGTTTTCTATGTATAGTGTATGTTTCCTGTATATAAGTATGCATATGTTTCTTTAGTATAATGATCTGTTAGTCAAATTAAGCCTTGTGTTTCTTTTTTCTTGACTATGGGACATCTTCTCTTTTTTTCTTTTTTTCTTTTCTTTTTTTTATTGGATATTTTACTTACATTTCAGATATAATCCCCTTTCCCCCTTCCCTCCCACTCCCACCCAGGAACTCCCTATCCCATCCCCCCTCCTCCTTCTTCTATGAAGATATGTCTCCACACACCCTCCCACTCCCACCTCCCCACCCACAATTTCCCCCACTCTGGGGAGTCTAGCCTTCACTGGAGCAAGGACTTCCTCACCCACCTTTGCCCGCCAAGGCCATCTCCCCTATGTATACAGCTGGTCAATGGGTCCCTCCCTATGTGCTCCCAGGCTGATGGTTTAGACCCTGAGAGCTCTGGTGGTTGGTATTGTTGCTCTCCCCATGGGGCCACAAACTCTTTCCGCTCCTTCAGTCTTCTCTTTCACTCTTCCATTGTGAACCCCATGATCAGTTCAGTGGTTAGCTGTGAGCATCTGCCTTTGTATATTTCAGGCTTTGGCAGACCTCTAAGGAGACAGCTATATCAGGCTCCTGTCAGCATGCACTTCCTGGCATCCACATCAGTGTCTAGCTTTGGTGACCGAAAAAGGGATGGATACCCAGGTGGAGCAGTCTCTGGATGGCCCCTCCTTCAGTTTTTGTCCTACTCTTTGTCTCCATATTTGCTCCCATGAGTATTTTGATACTTCTAAGAAGGACCAAAGCACCCACACTTTGGTCTTCCTTGTTCATGAGCTTCATGTGGTCTGTGAGTTGTATCTTAGATATTGTGAGCTTTTGGGCTAATATCTAATTATCGGTGAGTGCATACCATGTGTGTTCTTTTGTGATTGGGTTACCTCCCTCAGGATGATATTTTCTAGTTCCATCCATTTACCTAAGAGTTTCTCAAATTAATTGTTTTTTAATAGCTGATTAATATTCCAGTCAACTGAAGAACTCAAATGGCCTAGAAGCACCTAAAGAAATGTTCAACATCCTTAGTCATCAGGGAAATGCAAATCCAAACAACCCTGAGATTCTACCTCACACTAGTCAGAATGGCTAAGATCAAAAACTCAGGTGATAGTAGATGCTGGAGAGGATGTGGAGAAAGAGGAACACTCTTCCATTGTTGGTGAGATTGCATGCTGGTACAACCACTCTGGAAATCAGTCTGACGGTTTCCCAGAAAATTGGACATAGCATTACCTGAGGACCCAGCTATACCACTCCTGGGCATATACCCAGAAGTTACTCTAACATATAACAAGGACACATGGTCCACTATGTTCATAGCAGCCGTATTTATAATAGCCAGAAGCTGGAGAGAACCCAGATGTCCTTCAACAGAGGAATGGTTACAGAAAATGTGGTACATTTACACAATGGAATATTACTCAGCTATTAAAAACAATAAATTTGAGAAATTCATAGGGATGTTTTTTATATGGAAATAGTTTGGATTTTCTGATGGGGTGTGTTTGGTGGTAAGAATCAAATCTAGGTGATGTTGGATGAATACCAATGAGCTGTATGCCCCGCCTCACCCCAGCCCATAGTGAGATTTGTTTTATCTAGTAACCCTTACAAAGCTCTTAGCTATATATGTATTCATATATCATTTTGTAAGTCATCTAGCTTGTATAGGATTTGTTTTATATCTTTTATTCTTTGGACATTTTATATATGTATACACATGTAAAACATATATAGGGGGCTATTTATCACCTAACACTCCCCCTGGAAAACCCCAACATACTATCCCTTCCTACCTTCATGCCTTTTTGGTTGCTTATATCTCACTGAGTCTAGCTAATGTTGACCACCAAAGGGGCTGTGAGTTCCTAAGGACAATGTCCTTTAGATATCCAGAAGATAGCATTTTATAGCACTCTCTCCGTCCTCTAGATCTTACATTCTTTCCATCCTTATTTCTGCCATGTTCCCTAGGCCTTGAGGTGGGGGTCCTATAGATGTCCCATTTAGGGATAAGAACTCAACCATTGTTTGTTCTTAGCACTTTGACCAGCTATGTGTCACTTGCATTAGGTGATGACAATGACAGAGAGAAGCTTCTTTGGCTAAAGTTGAAAGTGGCATTAATGTATGGGTCTAAATACAGTTTGAGAACATGCCTGTTTAGTGAGCCAATAGTAGCGGGTTTCCCCTTAGGGCCTATAACCTCTCAAGTGGTAGACTGGCTTTGAACTAGGTTTACAGTGTCAGACATTAATTTCCTTCTGTGCAACAGGCCTCAGGTCCAACCCCAAAATGGTTGGTTACTCATATACCTTTGATGGGCACTATTGTGCCAGTGAGCATATCTTGTCTGGTGACTGAGTACTGTATCATTTAGTGTAAACTGCTGGGTAGTTGATGACTTTTCTCTCCCTGTGGCTTGAATGACCCCTTCAAATTGTGAGAGCTAGGGAGAAGTTTTCAAGCCAGTTTCAGCTTGACTTCTCTAGATCTTGCAACTGACATAGAGACATGACTTTAGCAACAGGGTCTTCCCTACTAGTTATGATGGGCCATCAGGAACAATGGCAATTACCAGGTTTGTTGGGGTAAGGGCTCTGGGGCCTCTGTGACTAATCACTTGTTAGGAGGTAGTCCATGCCTGATATTGAGATTTTTATTTTATTAACCTTGTCTTCTGAGAAAACATTACCCATCACGCAGGATATCTGTGTCTAAACACTTTCTCTTTTTTTAAATTTATTTTTCAGTAGTACTGATGGTATATGCCAGAATTTTATTGATAGACAAGCAATAACATATTTTTAAAACATTAAAAATAAGTCAATGGTGTGTGTGTGTGTGTGTGTGTGTGTGTGTGTGTGTGTGTGTGTGCTTTGCTTTCAGACAGGATCTCGTGTGGTTCAGGCTGGCTGTGGTGAACTCAACAAATAGCCGAGGCTGACCCTAACCTCCTGGCCCACTTTCTTCTCTTTCTCCCTATATAAATGTAATTAAAGGTTTTATGTTTTTATTTTTTCGCTTTTATTGAAAATGAATTCCTTTCTTATACAATGTATCATGATTACAGTTTGCCCTTCCTCAACTCCTCTTCAGGTTTTTTCTGTTCTTTATAATATTATTTTTATATTTATTTAGCTTATTTATTTTATATTTATTATATATTAAATTAATATATAATTATATAAAAATAATATATAAATTAAACATATTTAATTATATATAAATTAAATATATATTTAATTATCTTACAAAGTAGTGAGTTTCTATAGGGTCATTTATAAATCCTTAATTTTGGCTAGGCCCCTCCCACTCTCTCCTCTTTCTTCTCCTGTTCTTCTCCCACACCCACTTAGACAAATTCCAGTATTCACCTCCTCCTCTCATGTCACATGTGCTCCACTCCCATCTCATTCTGTAAGGCCCTTCTCCGCTTTAATGTGGCAGGTCATGTGTCTTGATCTCTATAGACAATTCAAATTAACCATATATAAAACTTCAACTCAAGGGTCCACATATGAAGGGGAACATGCTGGGGTTCATCTTCCTGAACCTGGTTACCTCGCTTAATATAAATCCTCCTAGCACCATCCTTTTCTTGCAAATTTTATTTTTCATTATAGCAGAATTTAATTCCATTGTGGCTATGTACCACATTTTCATTATCCATTTCTGGGTTGATGGACAGCTAGGCCGATTACATTTCTTGGCTATTGTGAGGTTTCATTCTTAACTGTGGAATTTCTAGATGAAAGAATGTGTTTGATTTTTTTTTTTGAAAATGTCAAATTTTAGAGCTTTTGTATGTGGTGCTTGGGAACACTATACTCTACTAGAAATTTGTGGAAGACAACTTTCTTTTCAATTGAGTGATATACTCTCAGTGTTTCTCTCTCTCCTTATGGTTGAGCAGGTAGATGAAAACAGAACTTCATTATGATTTTATTTTCTGTATTTTAAAATTAGCAGTGAGGCTGAACAATAATTCATGTGTTTAATAACTGTTTATATTATCTCTCCTATTAATATGCATCTTCCGTTTCTTCCCAATTTGACACTTAGACTTTCCTTACTGAGTTAAGTGAACTCTTCACATTTAAAGATATTAATTGTTCATTAGTAATATCAATAACAAACCTACTCCCTAACAATGCTTGTCATTTGTCACTTGGATTTTGGGTCATTGCAGTGAGCTAACTTTATGTATTACAGCTAATCATGAAATATGGGTGGTTGTCATTTTCTCTTCTGTTTTGTTTTCAAAAACCACATTATCTTATCAATATTCCTGCGCCTTATTTTTCATGTTTGAATTGCATATATCTGACAATAGTTTAATTTTTCCATATCACATTTCAAATCTACTTGTGTGTTTTAACACTCACTTGACAGATTTGAAGATATCAGTCACCTCATGAGTCCTTAGTTCCTGTTTGCATGTTTCCAACATGATTTCATGACCCATTTGAGCGTGAGGTAAGTAATTCCCTGATATAATTGTGGCTTCCAGGGTCAGACAGACATAGTGTTTAAGTCGTGATTCAGCTATTTACCAAATGAGACACCTCCAGAAAGTATTGATGGGTTCCGTTGGTCATAATTATGGTAATGCTTTCGTATAAGCTGGCGGTGCTGGATATTGCCATCATTTTCAATGTTATTATTGTTGTCATTTAATCTGGTAGAGTTGTGTTGAGGTGGCCCCTTCTGCTTGAGAGGATCTCAGTGAACTTTGTGGAATGGTGGCATCTAAGGTGCTGCCTCTATAGAGGCTGCTTCCACATAGACTGTTTCCAAAGCCTGGGACTTTAATGCTGCATAAGATAAAATACAGGATTTGTTATTTCCCCAGTGGCATCCCTTGATGATGTTTATGCTCTACACACATATTTTTGGGAACCATGAAAATTCCACTCATTTAATTATGAAGTTTAAACCTGGACCAGCAGGCCTGGTAGATAACTGGTATATAAAACAAAGAACAGGGATTAAAAACCTTCTTGGTAATTCATAACATTTATAAACTATAAAGGAAAGCATCACCAGATAGTTCATAATTTAGAATTCCTGTAAATATATGTCATAAAGTAAAACAAAAAAAAAAAAAAAAAAAAACCCACTAGCCACCTGCTCACATACAAAAAAGTTAATAACTGCAACAGCTAAGGAGTTTATAAACATCAAGATGAAAAAGCTAATTCACAGCCAGCAAAAGTATGAGAAAGATTCAAATGCAAATTAAAACATTAAAAATATTTATAATAGCCAAGATCTGGGGAAATAACAAAGTGTTATTCACACTTTGTAGGTAGAATTCAGCGTGAGAGTACCTAAAAATTTAGACTCTCCATACACTTTGGATCAGCAAATGTCACATACAGACATTTCTTCTACACAGCAATGCATGTGCACTAAGCTATCTGATAAGGAAAATAACTACTACATTATGAAGGAGTGGAAACAGTTTGGGCTTCCTCAGGGACAAAAAGCTTGCTACCCAGTGTTATATAATGACTAAAAATCCCATGGCTAAGTTTGACATGGAGATTTTCTCAAGACATTATTATAAGAGGAAGCAAGGTCCATACCGTGAAGAGGAAGCTTCCAGACAAATGCACAAATGTATATATAACCATGTTGGAAAAGGTCTGAGAAAATGCATACCAAAATGTAGGCTTGGTGTTTCTGATAAGGAGTGTGGCATCCACAGGGAAGGGAAGTGGAAGCAGGTTGGGAAGAAACCATGGGGGTTTGTTTCCTTTTCATTCCCTGTACTGCTTTGTGGTTCAAAATGTTTATGAATGTATTCATGCCTACTTCTGTAACTGAACTTAAAAAAAAAAAACCCACAATAACATAGTTATCATTGCACAGTAATAGTTGCTGTGAAGTGTAGTGGAATGGTCACTTCTGAAATCTTGCTCAGGATAATTTACTTTTACAGAGTACAACTGGAGAGCCAATTATAAGACCACAGCTTATGAGATTCATGGTATAGTGTAGGATTCTTCAGAACCACAGTACACAGGATTCACCCTGCATCAGCACATGTTTTAAGATGATGCCTAAATTCTCATTAGAGTGGGAGCTGGGGTATAATGAGGTGATTTTGCTGACAAACTGCACCTTGTTCCATCACACTAAATTTTGCACTGCAATGAGTACTGTCATGCTGTGGGATAGATTGTCTCTCTCTGCTGGTACCTTACTGAACCTTTACTCTTTAGCATATAAGAAAAGCCATGAAAAGATGAAGCCTTCTGCTCTCATTAGTTGTGAAACTGACTTAGAGTTGTTTGGCAAGGCTGTTGAACAAGGACATCGTTAATCTCTCTTGAATTTCCTGAGAAATAGATTGATGCTCTAATACCATTGACTTTTCTGCCGCCAAGACTGGCCTTTTGGGTCTGTCATTTGTTTTCTGCTTCTGACAGAGATCTGAATAAGCAGAACAACACTGAGAATGCAAAGGTTGGCATCAGTGAGCTGCAGCAGAGGCAGCTGGGAGTGCGGAAGACTTGGGACACATACCAGACTGCACACCATCCAAAGAAGGCAGCTGTAGTCGGGTTTTCTTCCACGTTGGACTGGAGGCCAAGGGTTGTAAATTTTTTAATTTTTAAAGAGAAGCAAGAGGCCCCAATGTTGTATGCTTTTACTGTTAGCTTCCAAATGTTTGGAAACACAAATAGAAAATTAACATATTATGAAATTCTACCATCAGTTATTCAACCCTATACAACTTACCACAACCAAGTTTGGCATTTGCATATTCACCACTTTGCAACATTACATTTATTATTACATTTATGACTTTTTCAGGTGATCTTAAATACTCCATGTCACAGACTCTCAAACCTTGCAGTGTGTTCTTACACACTCTTTGCTGAAGTTTCCAATAATTCAGGCTATTGGGTTCTACTCACATGCGTTGGAAACTATATATTTTTATAAACTCTCCCATTGAATACATATAGTTAGTTCAACAAGAGCCCGTGGCTAGCTGCCAATCAGCTATAATTGGAATGGCAGATGGGATCTATCTTAAATGCAAATTCTAATCCATTAATGGTGGTTGTCTGGAACACTGACTTGAGGACTGTCAGACTGTGTGTGGCCAGGTCTGTGGGGAAAGACTTGTGATCTTTTAATGATGTGTACCTTGGGTACAGGCTAGAGGAGAGAGATGGTACCGGTATAATTCTTTTTTCTGACCATGGCTCATAGGGCAAGATTTTTGCCTTAAAAATACTTTAAATCTCTTTGCAATGTTGCCCTATTTTCTTCTGTAAGTTTGTGTGATGGGAAAGGGAAGGAGAGACAGAGAAAGGAATGGAGAAAGTATAAAGGGAGAAAGAAAGAGAGAGGGAGGGAAAGTGTAGAAGGAAGAAGGGAAAGGAGAGAGGAAGAGGGAGAGGGAAGAGAAGACCAAGCTACTGGTTTTTAGTCAAAACACAGACCTCCTAGGTTTCTAAACTCAGATTTCTATAAAGATTACAGAAATTGATGAATTTCAATCTTCATTTACTAGACATTAGTCTAATTAGTCCTGATAAGCATAGCATAGTTCCCTTGGGTTGCAATTCTATTCCTAAGGTGCCCCATTTCTTCTGACCTATCAACCAGTTATCAGAATACCTTCTTTTGGCTCTTTCGTTGGTCATAAACTTGAGGAGAATTGAGATGTTTGTGTGTATAGTTGAAGTCCATTATTATTTGAAAACGTTTAGCCGTTTTGATTAAAAGCAAGCAATTAACACTATATAACCATGTGTTTGTGGTATCAGTAAACTTCAAGTGAATGTTCTCATGTTGGGTCAATAGCAGAACATTGTCACCAGGAACCAAGGTTTTCTCTTCCTTTTGTTCTTCTACCTCATAAATCAGAGGCTGATTTGTTTGCAAACAAGCGTTGATTGTCCTTACAGCTTTTGAGTAGCTTCTGGGTTCAAACATTCCCTTCCATGAAAGGGAAAAGAGCAAAACAAAGGGGAACTTCCTCCTTGAAAACAGCTCTCATGTTGGGAAGAAAAGACTCTGAAGTCCCAGGTACTCTCTCTCCTTTTATATCACCAGTCAGAATAGTGTTTTAAATCCTTTACTGGACCAATCATGGGCAAAGGTAAATTAGTCAAACCAATGGCAATTCACTCCATGGGCTGGACATGCTACAAGCAGAAGCAAGCAGACAGAGAAGGTAATGAGTGGCAGGGAGTAATGAACACTGTGTTGAGTTGAGATGAGTTTAGACAACAGTCCAGAAAGCTTGTTCTACTGCTGGGATGATGAGAACCATCTCCTAGTATGAAACGGGTTTCTGAGGATCTGAGATTCCTGTTCAGTAGCTACTTGTAGGATAGAAAGTGTGTCAAAATGATGACTTCAATTTAGGTGTAAAGATAAGATATATTTGCTACAAACACTAGTGAAACCTATTTTCGGTATTTTAGACCAGTAATGGACAATTGCCGACACAGGTATTTTCATTAATACAACAGGTTAAGCATTATGCCAACATATCCAACAAATTCCAGCTTTTCTCAGACTAACTGTGAATCTGAATCATGGAGCTTTAGAAATTCTAAAGAGGCTTTGGGAATAGATGAATAGCACTAATGTGAACAAGGGGATGAGCCATGGTGTCTGTAAAAAGCTCAGAGACAGTTTACAACCCATAGAGCTTAGATTTACAACATGCAAAACCAACATGCCTGCTCTGAGCACAAAAGATGCTCTTAGGCTGTGAGCGAGAGGTAGTCAGATGTGAGCAGCAAACTCAAGTTTGAAAAAAAAAAATCGAGCAAGCTAACTTTTGTTTGCCTCTATCCAGTGATTTTTAACCTTCTGGGTTTAAGGGCCTCATTGAGAATCTGAACAAAGTTGTGGAATGCTTCCCAGAGAGGTGCATTTGCATAGCTGCACAATGATTTGAATATTAATAACCTCTACTCTAGTGTTCTTGGCCCTATTAGAAGAACTAAAGCAGCGTAGCTAATAAGTAACGATAGACATCATTAATTGAGTCCTTTCCAGTCTCCTAGGCGCCACCAAAATATACTCACCGTGAGCATCAGGGGCTCAAAACCACGCAGTTTTATAAAGTCCTTTTATTGTTCTTGATGAAATTAATTAGATCCTTCCTGACTTATGAGTGAAGCAAGGAGTTTATGTTTAAAAAAAAAAATCAAAATTTTGTGCTCACTGAACATCAGCAAACTGCTTCAGCCTTCTGAGCCTTACTTTATGTCACCTGTAATCTGAGGAGAGTAACTGTCCCCAAGACAAAGTAAAAACAAAGGAAACTGTACACAACAACCACAGCAGAGCACGTCCCTGCATACAGCTTGCACTATAAATATTTAACTTCACTGTAGGCATGTATAAGAGGCTGATTTATTTGCAGGAAGAATCTTGTTCAAATAGGGAATGATTACTTGGACTAAGAAATTCATGGCCATAATATTTACGTTGCATGTTAAAAACAGAAAACAGCAAGGGCACCAGCAAGCTGGAGACTATTTGAGCCACACAGGACTCAAGCGCATTAGCCAAACAAAGCTCTTTAATCCTCTGGTCTCATCCTCTCCAGTGACCCTGATTTTGGGAGGCCTTTGGAGGTTGCCAATTCCTAAAGCTTTAACACTTCCCTGCCAATGAAATAGGTTCTTGGGAGTGTGGAAAGAGATTGTTTCTAGTGACTGATTGTTCTGACGAGGGAAGAGAGTAGAAAGCAACAAAGACACGTTGCTTTTCTAGTGATGTCAAAACAGTAACAACAGTAACAACAATAACAATAAAACCCCATCACTTGAAGATAATATAATAAATAATCCAGACTAGACATCTGGAGATTTACTCTGTTGGAGCTACAAAAAGATACCCTATCATACATTGCAGTTTCTTCTTCCAGTTTTAGTGTTTATCGGTGCCCACTCTCAACCTATACCCAAGCCCATGCTGGTTGCTCTCCCAGCATGCCCTCAGGAACCTCTCAGCTGCTCTGTGAGGTAGGCTCTTCCTCTTGTACCATCTAGCTTGAGGCCTCCATGACTTGTCCCTAGCTCAACCTGTAAGTGAAAGGCAGGATATAGTTGGACGCAACCCAATACTTGCCTCCAACTACAACTCAATACTTTCGCCCAACTCCAGCTTTTGAGGACAAATTCGGGATGTAGCAGTTGAACAAAAGACTGTTGAGCAAAAGACTGGATAAAATCACGCTGGAACTGGAGAAGAAATATAGACAGAGCAGGAGAAGCAGTCACACTGGTGAGATTTTCTGTCATTTCTAATGTCAACATGTCTCTGATTCAGCCAATGATCCAACAACCCAAGGACCTCCCGTGTGTGTGAGGATACTTCTTCTGGGATGTGCGTCCAGATGAAGTAACAGGCCAAGAAAATCTCAATGAGATGTAACCATCTTTAAGCCACGATTGTTTCTTACAGAAGCAACACAAAAAATAAACATGAGTGCTGAGCCCAAGAATGTCCTATGAAAATTGAACATTTGCAGAGCACTTGCCGTGAGTTAGTCACAGCAGGCCTGACTTTCATTTATCTTTGGGCAGTGATCCATACCTTTGTAAAATATCATGGAAATTATTATCATTTACATGCAAACACTGTGTTTTGTGGATTCACTTTTAAGTGGCAGTATGGGGAAACACGTGCACTGTAGCACAGATGATGAGTACAGGAGATTAAAAACTGCTCAGGCCGTTGAGGACAGAAACCTTGAGAGCAGCAATTCCAGTTTTGTCCTTGGCCAGTAGACAGGTATGTCCTTGGTACTTACTATCCTAGACACAGGCCAGAAATACAAGGGATGTTTTGGGATCCTAGTGTCTGGTCTGATTTCTTGTTTTTTTTTTTTTTTTTTTTACATAGCCTGGAAACTATACAACCATCCTTTGGGTCAATAGCTTTAGAACAGGAGGTCTAAATGGTGAAAATGTGTTGTTTTTCACCGTAATTTTGGTAATGATGCTGTTGATGTTTGGATCTTGTGCACTCATTTATGTCTTAAACTATTCTCATGTTTATAGTTGATCTACATTCAAAATAGTCCTCCTATGATCCATCTATTTGAGTGCCGTTGATCATTTTCCTAAGCCTGAACATGAGCAACAGTAAAGACCCTAATTGTAATTATGCCTCAATTACAGCCCATCTCCTAAATTATTTTATGGTCTCAGCTCTTGAGGGAGGAGTGTCACAGGAACCAGCAGGTTGTGCATCCACTGAGGATGAATCCCTCCCTCATGACTCACTTTGGACCCTCCCTCCCCTTACCTGGTGATGCTGGAAGAGAAGCATCACATTTTCCCTTCCTTGGGATTTAAAATACACATGAGCAAGTAGTGATCTTTAGGTTTTGTTGAGGCCGGTTAAGGGAAAGCTGCTTCCCCCTGATCCAAAATTATGAAATTTCAGTCTATCTCTAGAACCGGTGGTGACATGGTAACATCCTATACATTTGCTTCTTTCTTTAAGAGTAATTGAGCCGGACCTGTCAAGAAGGCCACTCCTTAGGAAAGCAGATTCACCTGAGTATGTGCTAAGAAGATGGGAGGAATAATTATCCCCTTAAAGAGATAGGGTGCTTTTATTCCCAGAAGCCCCTTCTCAAAGATAGCTGCTTACAGACTGTCAGCCACATAGCACTGCAGAATGTGTCCACTTTTCTGAATTCTAACTCAAAAAAGTATAACTTTTCCTTTTCTTTTTCTGTCTTTTTTCTTTTTTTTCCCAGAGACTGGCCAAAAGCCTAAACATGCTTTCCCTGATAACTCTGGACTCTCGCTTTCCCCTTCTGCTTTGCAGCTATTTGCCAACTTGCACTAATGAGCATGCCAGCTTTCCTAGACCCTGAGTGAAGAAGGCATGCCTTTCTCTCTTCCTCTCCTCATCAACCTCCGTCTTGGAGCTGCCAACATTTACAGCTTGCCTGTCCCGTTGTTTATATCTCAAACTCTAATTAAATTGTCTCTGAGATTTCTTTGGAGTCTGTTTTCAAATTCTTTTGTTAACAAGGTTGAGAATCCAAAAGGGAATCCCAATTTCCTTTGTAAAAGGGATACTTTAATTAATTATGAATTAATTAAGCTAATAACTATTGGCTACTACTATTCATTAAATCCTTAGTAGGTTACAGACATGCCCTTACCTTGAATTATCATATTTAGTTATCATCCCTACCCTATGAGGTAAACAATGTTATTGGTTCCATTTTCATAGATGTGAAATTGGAGTTAGCGGACTTAAATAGCTTATTCACAGTTTTGTAGTTAGCAAATGAGAACAGTCAGAAATAAAACTGAGGTTTCTTTGATGACAGAACATACACTCTGAGGGACTCAATTACAGTATCTTTAGTTCTTTATAGATATTCAAGATCTTTTATTCCAACTTGGACTAAAAAGAATTTGTGAGCCATCAGAATTTATTTTCGATGTTGTGTGTGTGTGTGTGTGTGTGTGTGTGTGTGTGTGTGTGTGTATTATTTTTTGGGGGATAGGATTCTTAGCAGCTTCCATCTGATCCAGCAGACACTAATCAATCATCTATTTCCTGGCTTAGCTCTGGATTAAGTTCCGCTGTCGTGAGCCACAACCTGGTCATGCTGACCATTTCCTTCCTCTTCTCCCACATCGAAGAGTTGCTGCTATTAAGCTGTTTTCAGGACTAAGTTTAAATCTTGAGTTAAGGAGCAGCACTAGAAATGCTACAGAATCTATGGCAGTATTTACTTTCGGGAGGTTTTTAGTATATTCCCAGTGTCTTCTAAATAAGATTTGAAGCAATCAATTGCTTTTGAATAAAATAAGACATTTTCCAGTGATGTTTCCTTTTACTGAAAATTCAGAAAGTCAGAGTTTCAGACTCCAACCTGGAATCCAACTTCAGTCTCCATGAAAGACCACTGACTTGTACTTATGCTTGCCCCTCAGTCGTAGACACCCTTTCCAATTTTTGTTTTCCTTTGGTCTGAATATATAGCCACATATTACACCAAAATGTATTCTTGTAAGAGATCTCAGATTCTTTGTGAAATAAAGAGGAATATAAATTGTAATTTAACCAGTTCTCTCTTTTTGCTTTCCCAACCCATGCTACAAAAAGACATAGCTATGAAAACAAAAAAATTGGTTCTTTGGTATCTTAAATTTCAAGGACACAAAAAAAAAATGACCTCCAGTTAGGGAGATATAATAGTAAAAAAGCTCAAAGCCTCTGATGACCAACAGCAATTTCTCCTCTTCTTCCTCCTCCTCTTCCTCCTCCTCTTCCTCCTCCTCTTCTTCCCCCTCCTCCTCTCCCTCCTCTTCCTCCTCCTCCTCCTCTTCCTCCTCATCCTCTTCCTCCTCCTCCTCCTTTTTAATAGGGAAGGCTACTATGCTGTCTCCACCCCCCAGAAAGACTTATCTCAGGCAGAATCATTTCTTTCATTCACAGTGTATCCTCTACTTATTGTAATGGCTTTGAGTAGAATAAGACTAGTATTTAAACCCATGTTTTGTTGTTGTTGTTGTTATTATTGTTTAGTTGCTGTTTTTATTTTGTATTTTTTGAAACTAGATCTCACTATGTAGCTTTGGCTGGCCTGGAACTAGTTATGTAGACCAGGTGAGCTTCAAACTTGAGGATTCCCCCTGCCTCTGCCTCCATCAATATTTAAATCTTAGTTTTGAAAGGACAAAGTTCTTTTTAAACTAAATATAGTTAAGTATGTGAATTTGAAATCTATTCTAGCCAAAAGGTCAACAGAGCAGCCTAAGCTCAGCCAGCAGAGTGTCGTCTGCACTGTCACTATTGTTCCCTGGGAAGAATGTTGAGATTTTCTGAAGCAGTTATACTAGTTAGATAACAGTCTTAATCTTGGTGCTAGATAGCATCGACCTTGAAAATGTTTTAAGTATGCTAAAATCAACTAGAGAACATTGCTGGGAGATTATTTAAAAAAAAAAAATCAGGGAGTTCCCCAGAGCAGCTTCTTTGAATGCCTCGTTTGAACATATATGTCAGAAATCTGTTTAGGCAAAAATACAGCTCTTACTCAAAGGGAATGAAAGATAGTGAGCATGGAAACATAGTTATAGATTACCCCAAACTTCGTGTTCCAATGCAGGAGAAGTTTCATGAAGTTCTTATAGAAACAAAACTACAAAAAGTCGTAAATCAAGGCATCTTTCAAATACAGTGGTGCAACCATTAAGCAGGAGATTACAACACTGCAGAGAAATCTCAACTGTCAGCCTTGATGCTTTATGATAGTGTCACCGGCCCTTTCCATGGTGGAGAATAGCTAATTCTTCACAAAGTATTTATCAGGTTGTTCAGTTCAGCTTTGTCTGCTAGTCACAGGATCTTAGGAAGAAGGATAAGGAATGGCTCTTTAGGCTCTAAACTTGCAACATTCCATCTGCTTATTTATCAATTTCCTGATTTACATATATGTACATAAGTGTACAATGTATGCCAGGTAACCATTGTGTTTTTTCTGGAACTATGTACCGTCTGTCTGTCTGTCTATCTGTCTCTGTCTATCTATCTATCTATCTATCTATCTATCTATCTATCTATCTATCTATCTA
>JANHMN010000002.1:128957224-129000505 GCA_030674055.1 Rhabdomys pumilio | reverse complement strand
TGTGTGTGTGTGTGTGTGTGTGTGTGTGTGTGTGTGTGTGTGTACATCTTCCTGTGTGTGTCTGTGTAAGTGTCCATGTGTGCAGGCATGGAAGCCAGGGGTCAAAGTGTCTGTCTTGAGTCTTCATTTATCGTTTATCACCTTTTTTTTTTTTTTCAGAGTCTCTCATTGAACCCAGAGCTCATCAGTTCAGCTTTGTTTGCCGGTCAATGGGCATCTGCAATCTACCCACATCCACTTTCAAAGTGCTGGGGTTACAGATATGTGCCTCATGTGGGTGCTTGGGATCTGAAATAGGCCCTAGAGATTACCTGCCAGGCAATCTTGGGATGGAGCTATCTCCCCAGTCCTGACAGGTTTTACTTTAATTCACATGGTTAGAGGTTTCAGAGTGTTTTCTGTTGGCCCGGTTGCTTTGGACCTGTGGTAGCACGTTGAGATGGGGGTGGTGGAGTAGCAGAGTTAAACAGCTTCCCTCATAAATGGCAGGGAAAAGAGAGAGGAAGAGGAAGGCCTCGGGTCTCACCATCTTTCTTGGGGATATGTCCCCACAACCAAAGACCTTTAGACTCTGCTTTTTAGAGCCAGTCCCACATACCAATAGTAACACAGTGAACAGCCAAGCCTCATGAATCTGAAGGGAACTTTTATGCAAAACACAGCACATATTAGAAAGTAAAAAGGGATAAATGGCATTCATTTTAATAATATATAGTAACGATAGCCTTATGAAAGAATAAGTTCTTAGAAATGGTTCATTTGGCAAATTCTTTGTTATGGAACCATCATAGAGAATGGCCTGAACTTAGACAGTGTGGCCTCCCACACACCTATATTATATGGTATAACCTTTGATCCCCTGCTACAAATCCTCACAGCATGTTTCTGAACTGAAGCTCTAGACAACTATGTCAGAACACTAATTGCTTTTGTGTCTAACCATATCTAAACATAGGAAAGCCATCATGAAATACAGTGTGATTAAGTGCAGGAAGCAATTCCAAAGAGGAAAATTTGCTCGGAGCAAAGAACTGGAGTTTGCTCCAGGCTACTTGTGGGTGAACACTGGGCTCACAGAAGGCATTAAATCTCACTGTGTAATACCTTATTATAGGGTACACTAAATTTGTAATATGTAATTGTTTTTCCTTCAATAATAAATTTAGCCCAGTTTGCAATAGCTTTAGTAACATTAGTTTTTGGAAACTTTTTGACTTGTTTGTAATATTATTTAGCTTAAAACACACATGTTACAGTTCTTTATTTCTATTTTTTCCATAAGCTTTAATCTACTTAAAATTTTATTTTTCTTAAATATATTTTATTACATCTATTTACTTATCTATCTATCTATCTATCTATCTATCTATCTATCTATCATCTATCTATCCATGTATCTACCTACCTACCTACCTACCTACCTACCTACCTACCTACCTACCTATCCATCCAGGGAGGGAAAAAGAGTGCATATGGAGATCAGAGGACAAATTTGGGGAGTTGGTTCTCTCCTCTCACCATGTGAGTCTTAGGGATAAAACTCAGGTTGTCGGGCTTGGCAGCAAGTGCCTTTATCTGCAGAACCACCATATTGACTCACTTTTACTTCTTAATCCTTTTTGTTTTTAAAACTAAGATACAGAGCCTGCATGAGGCCAAGGTTCTCATTATCATTGTTAATTACCACCTTTAACTGGTCAGTCCCCAAGGAAAGGTCTTCATGGTCTATACATGCATGGCACATTGTCATCTTCTACCGTAGCACTGCCTTCTTCTGGAACCCTCTTGAAGATCCTGCCAGGGGCAGCTAACTTTCAGATGGGTATAAGTATATTTAAGTGGATGGAGTGCACTTTGAAAATAAAAATATAATACAGTACATATGTAAACAAGCAATTATTTTATTGTTATCAAGTATTGTTGCTGTGCACAATTGTATGTGAGTCACGGTAGAGTAGGTTTTATATTTTACACTAGTACCCCATCAAAAGGAAGAGTCTTGGGGCTAGTGAGATGGCTCAGCATTTACCCTGCAAAGTCTGACAGAGACCTAAATTCCTGAGACCCGAATGGTGGAGGGAAAAAACTGGCACCTCCACGGACATGCTCTGAATCTCTCTCTCCTCCCTCTCAGTCCCTCTATCTCTCTTCTTCTCCCTCTCCCCCTCTTCTCTCTCTCTCTCTCTCTCTCTCTCTCTCTCTCTCTCACACACACACACACACAAGAGAGACAGAGAGAGAGAGAGAGAGAGAGAGAGCCCACCCCCACCCCCAATAAATAAATGCATATAACAAAACATAAAAAGTATATGTTCTGTGTTGCACTACAATTTTCTGATGGATATGAGTCTTTTGGAAATAGGACTTTTTTGTTTGTTTTTCTTATAGTCTTATGAGACCCTTGTCACATACATTCTGACTTATTTATTCCGGTTGCCAAAATGTTACAGTATTGCCTTGTAAAACAAGGTACATTTTGTTCATTTGTAACGTATCTTACATTACCACTTTTGCACCGAGTCTTGGCAGCACCACATGGATTTTGTAAGTACAGCCCATATCGATTTGCGATGGACACTTTGTAAGCACTAGATACCCACCTGCTGTTTGTAGAGACCATATTGACAGTGCAGCATCAGACTGAGAGAAAACCACTGCGTTCGTTTGGAGAGTTAAAGTTACTCAGCATCTGACTTCTTGGCCTAAAATCCTTGCTTTCTTAAAAAACAAGAGCATCCCAACTTTGAGAGGACACAGTTTTCTGTATTAAAGACAAGTGTTTAGGAGTAAACACCCGGTATCAGCTGAGTGCATGTGATGCACCTGTGCTGTCACACTGTCGTTTTTGATCTGGTCAGCACTAAAGTAGAACCCAGCTGTGCGTCAGGGCAAAGGCACAACATACTGTGCCCAGGGATTTTCTTGCTTATTTATTTATTTTTTTTAAGTGTCTAGTTGTGGGTGTCTGGAAAGGCTTAGATGTGTACCACATCTCCATTTTTTTGTTGCTTGTTTGGATCCAGGATGAAATGAGGACGAAGTCTTTTTATACGCTGGGATGTTTTGATTCATCCTCTGTGATGGTACAAAAGTTCCCCAGAACTGGTACTCTCGTGCTTCAAAGTCCATCACGCATCCCGCCTCCAACAGCGCCATCATCGACAGCGAAGGCATCTTTACAGAGTTTTCTTAGGCTTCAGAAAGAACGCTTGCTGTTTAGTGCTAAGATAGGTGAAGACGTATCTCTTACTCTAAAGCAATTAACTCATATGACTCAAGCACTTTCGAGGAGCCTTCTACCACCAGTGATAGCACGGGCTTTGTAGTCTTGGTTTTGTGTGTCATTCAAATGAAAACAATCCCATTCACTTTTACGTTCAGGCTGCTTGAGTAAATGGAGTTTATATTTGTTTTCTATTTAATTGGTGATGGCTACTCTTATATTTTGGGTCCCAATCTGGATCTTTAGCAGGAGGATGTGTATTTGGTGGTGGTGGTGGTGGTGGTGGTGGTGGTAGTGGTGGTGGTAAGCAATACTCAAATGACTTTCTATGATTTGTGCAATTCTTTATTTTCCTTTTCTTTAACCACCTCCTTCCCCCCAGTTGCTAACTCTGTAACTGCAGAGATACCTTCTACATGTCTGGTCCTTTACTTCCATTGCTCATTTTAGACGGCTATGCCACCCGGCACAGCTGTCTCAGCTGTGTGCCATCGTTTTTTTTTTTTAGGGCACACGAAGTCTTGATGATATGAGTGGAGTTTGGTAAAGCAGAGCTGTGTGGTCCGAAGGCAATGGTGCCTTGGGTCATTTTCAGGGATCCACAGAGAGGAAGCACTTTCATAGACCTAAGAACTGGGGTGGTGTGGTGGGGCAAGCCTGGGGAAACAGCCTGTGGTGTTTTCATGGCTTAGACTGGTCACATTTAGGGGACGAATAAATGAGTGTGGAGGGATCTAGAAAGGTGGATCTTCCATAGGAGACTGTAGAGAAAGCAGCTGCTGCCGTCCTACGTGTCTTTAAAGTCTCAGCTGGGCTTTGCTCTCCTATCTCCCCCCCCCCCCCCCCCCCCCCCCCCCCCCAGGAAAAGCTAATCTCTGGGACCTGGCGCCGCCCGCTTCTCTTCGCCTACAAGAGGTGTCACCTCCCCGCCACCCCTCCGCCCTCGGCCTCCTGCCCCGCCCTCAGGAGGGTGGCTGGCAGCGGTGCCTGTGGAGGCGCGGCAGGGGCGGGCCCTGTCCCTCGAGGCAGCCCGCGGGGCCAGTGGCAGGAGCGGCGCGCCGCCAGCCGCGGGGGGCGTAGGATGGGGGAGGTGGCGGAGGGGAGCGCCCGCTGCCACTAGAGCCAACCGCGCACTTCCGAAGGGTGTCGCGGCTGCGCTCCCCTCCCGCGCCCCGGGAACTTCAAAGCGGCCCGTGCTGCCGGCTGCACTCTGGGACCCTGAAGCTTTGCACCGCCACCGGGTGGCCATGAACCCGGCGCTCGGCTCAGCACTGAGTCTGGCCCTCCTGCTGATGGCCATGGTCGCCGACCTTGCGGCAGGTATCGTGGGTGTCTCTTTCCCGAGCTAGTGGGGGTGTCAGTGGGGGCGGTCTGAGGGTGATCAAAGGTGATAGAAGGTACTCTGTGCCAGGTGGCCGTCCGGGAAGCCTAGTGGGGAAACCATAGTGGGCTAAAAGCGCGTAGGGCAGGGCGCAGCGTGGGCACCTGATGTCTGGCAGCCGGAGGGGTAGGGAGGTGTACAGGTGTTTGGGGGACGAAATCATCAAGGGAGGAAAGGCGACGGGGACGTGGGGCTTGGAGAGTGGGACTGAGGTGGATGTTTAATTTGAGGACACTGTGCAGCAGAGGGAGTAGGGGAGCATTTGTAGGTGCGTGCTTGGCTGGGAGCTGGGCGCCACTACTTCACACTGCAGGGACTTGGAGGAGTGCAGGTGCGCTCTGGGGGTGGCTACGTGTGGAGCCCCAGAGAGACGCACAAGGGTGGGCGCGTGGTGGGGGAGGAGGTGGCAACTTAGGCTGAGTTTTCCGAGGTGAAGTATATTCCAAAGGCCATTGGTGCCAATCTTGGGAGGCAGGAAAAGGGGCTCCAGTCTGAGTAGCTCGCAATGCACGTTGCTTTCGAGGTAGGATTTTTTTTTTTTACTCAGTTTCCGGAAGTAGGGTATGGCAAGCGTCCCAGCGTTTATAACAGGTCTGTGTTGCGATAGGCTAAATAGAGTCCTCGACCCGAGCTAGAATCCAAACGTTTCTTTTACGATGTTTACTAGAAACTGGGGCAAATGCATCTTTGCTAAAAAAAAAAAGTCTGCTCTGGAACTACATTGCCCCGGATTTGAGAGAACAGGGACAGGTCCCACCCTAACTCATTCTTTAAAAATTTCAATCAGACATTGAAGACATTTGTACATATAAAAAATAAAAAAACTGGTGTTTTTCCATAGAGCAGTACTTTGTCCAAAGCTGATTTTGATGCATTTTTGTTTTGGTTTTTTTTTTTTTTTTTGCAGATGACAATCTGTTTGACATTAATAGCTATACTCAGGGTGGATAGTTTCCTCGTGGTGACATGTGCAAGAGATTGTTTTGAGTAGTATGATTGCTGTCATGTACAGATTTCAGATGGCCTGAGAGAATTACCAAGTCTAATATTCTAGTTAAAAAGCGATAATTGGAAAGAATTAAGTGATAAAACTGGAGAATGAAAACATTTTAGCCATCTTTAGGAAAGCAATTACTGTACTGCAGCCAGGAAGATGGTGAGGGGAAAGTCAGAGTTTAAAAAATCCATCGTTCGGAACAAAGTCGACTGTGCCAAAGTCCTCCTAGAACATGGGCGAGCACGCTAACTTGGGATGCTGAATTCGTGTTCTTGACAATTGAATAAAATTTACCACCCCAAACTGCAAAACCCCCAAGGCAGCCTCCAAGTTTCACAGTTTTGATTGGCTACCTGTGAACCTGTCTGTCTAGGTTAACCAAGGTATCTTTTTTTTTTTTTTTTTTAAATGGGAGAATAAAAAGGAAAAAAGAACTATATTTTTTAATGTATGCTGGAGAGATACGTTTTGTTTTAGAATAGAAACTAAGGCACAGCAACATAATAAAGTATGTCCCATATGTTTTTGACAGAGCATGAAAACTTTTGACACTAAAATGCAATATATACACATTATGATATATATTCTACTTAAATTTGTTTTCTTAAAAACTGAGATAATAGAGAAATGCATAATATGGAAGTAATGTGTCAAGATAGTGGCAAACTTATTAAAATTGAACTTTTGTGGCCAACTTTTCTTTCCAACACAATTATTTTCAGATTTTTTTGGAAACGTGTAGTCTATTTGTGTCCCACATAAGCAACATGTGTTGACATTTACATTATTTGTTCCAGGTTTTATATAATTCTTTGATGACCTTTTTAGATTTATTTATTTTTATTTTATGTATGAACATAAAACATATGAACATATGCCTCTGTGTGTGTGTGTGTGTGTGTGTATGTGTGTATGTGTGTGTGTGCACGCGCGCATGTGCGCGTGTGCGCGCGCAGTTATGTACCATGTGCTTGCTTGGTGCCCGAGGAGGGCAGAAGAGGGTGTTGGATCCCTGAAATTTGAGTTACAGATGGTTGTTAGCTACCATGTAGGTGCTGGGAATGAACCTGAGTCCACTCTAAGAGTAACCTGTATTTTAGCCACTGAACCATGACTTCAGGCCCTCTTTGGTATTTTGATAATAGAATTCTAGGTAGTTTCCTCCCCAACACTTAACTTGTATTTTTCAAATGGTTTCTAGCCTCTTTTTATAAACTCTGTCATTAACCCTAGTGAGCATTTACAAATGTTTACTTGACATGGTTGGCGCTTTATATGGGAAGTTGTTCTCGACAGGAAAACAAAGTGAGACTGTGTTACAGAAATCACCAACTTCCAAACTGACCCTGAATGTCTGAAAACATGGTAAAGTAGTTGGCCATTTCTGCCTTGGCTGATTCTCTCCAGTATCTCTGTTACCTTTGAGGTGGCACGGAGTCACAGAAGAGATGATTGTTCCTCTGTGAATTCCAGAGTCATAACAGCTGGTAGAATCTTAGAAACACTAATCACTGATCTACACAGATTATTCAAAAGGGCTCTTCTTGTTATGTGGCTCTTAAACACTCTGACATTTGATAGGATGAAATCTCACAGCGTTTACAACACTCCTTGTTCATACCAAACAAAGAAAAACTGGGCAGGAATGTCCTGGGATCCTGCATGGTTACATCTTGTGCATTCTTTTCTGATGTCAATCCTCTCCTTTGTCTTTTGGTCAGTAAAGAGCCCCCTCTAAAGAAGTACAGAGCTAAGTGTTTCCTTTAATAACTGCTATGGGCTGAGGGTACCAGGTGGCGAGATGTTTCCCATCAAGCAAGAGTTAGCAGTTCACAGAGGTTCTCAGCGGTGCTTCTGGAAGGGAAAGTGAAAACCTGGGCTGAGCTTACAAATGCAGAAGCTGTTGCCACCTTTGCCCTTCTTTAGACACAGTCATTTATTGGTTGATGGGTACAAATGTGGCAAGAGCCTCTCTGGTTCCAAGGAAGAGATATCTCTGGCAGAGGAGAAATGTGTGGGCACCCTTGGGGCTTATTTCTTCATCATGAACTGCCCAAGGCTTTTGCCTAGTCTCATACAGGGATGCAAAATCACGAGCTCCCCTAATTCATGTAAGTTATACAGAAAAAGATACAAAAAGTTATTTGAAGTGGCAGTGCACTGTAACTAAAAAGGACATTCTTTAACTCAGACAATGGACCTGTCAGGGGGCCTGAGAAATTACAGGAGGATCCAGTCTGGGAGAGGAGGGGGCAGCTGCAGATAGCAGGAGCTAAGCTGTGGATTAATGGAGGTGATTATTCAGTTGAGTTTTAAATGCCCATTAGACATTAAAGTGGACATCTTAAGAAAGAAATTGATTTTAAGGGTCTGGAGTTTAGAGGATATGTCTAGGCTAATGGTAAAAAACTGAGCCAAAGCCATGCAGATAATTTTGAAAGATATGTTAGGCTCTCAAATTTAGTCAACAAAGCACAGACCCAGTTAAACTGAATTTCAGGTAAATAATGAATAAATTTTTAGTCTTCTTGTATCACCGAACATACATATATTAAAATTATTAAAAATTGGTTTCTACGGCGGCCAGTGGTGGTGCATACCTTTATTCCCAGCACTTGGGAGCAGAGGAAGGCAGATCTATGAGTTCAAGGCCAGCCAGGTCTACAGAATGAGTTTCAGAACAGCCAGGGTTACATGGAGAAACCCTGTCTTGAAAATAAACAAACAAACAAAAAAAATAATTTTTGTGTGTAAATTTCAGTTAACTGGTAACTCTCTGACTTTAGCTTGCAGCCCATGAGAAAAAAAAAATACTGTGATAATATAAATTCTTGCTGCACATATTCCTGGCTTTTTTATTGAAAGAACAGAGCAGACCTATTTTCTGTGTCAGGTCTCTTAGAACTTTTGTCCCAGGTTGTGTCTCAGGATAGGTCACAGTGAGCTCTTTGAACAGGAAGTTCCCCTGCTTCTGTGTGGCCAGAAGCAGTTCTAGCCATTTCCAATGTGATTTTGAATATGTCAACATAAGAACGTATGCAGAGGAGACAAACATTCTCTGGCGGCCCTGGAAGTGACTGTTGAATCAAAACAGTTGTTTTCATCCAAACCTGCAGCCTTTTGAAAGTGATTATTATTTATTGATGCTACCATTTGAGGGCATTTTTCTTTTGAATATTCTTTTGTGTTTTCTTTTTTAAGAGAAACTCTTTCAGGCACCCAACTGACTTACTTTTCTCAGTAGTACTTGTCTAACTTGTTGAAAATCAGTTTCTTGTTGCAAATCAGAAACTTAGGGGCTGGGGAACCAGACAAGGTCATGATTAGGGAGTCTGTTAAGCCCCGTAGGACCTGCCTTGTTTAACACAATTTGTGGTTTGGGGCCACAATTTAAAAGAATTATTGCGAGTCTTTTGGGAAAGGAGCCAGAATATAAAAATAGCAGCCAGCGGCGATTTTGCTTTTGCTCTAGCTTAGTCTCCGCCTACGACTGTTGTTACCAGCTGACTGGTTCCACCTTCATGAATGCATATTTGTACTCAAGGGTTCTCAGGCTCTAGATATACTCACACATACAGAAATATTTTAACAAATGATAGAATGAATTTTCAAGTATCTATGACAAACTAAAGTAACAAAGCAAACTTTCTAAGAACAGAGGGCATGAAGTGCCACACCTTATTGGTCATTTTCGAGGTTTCTTCTGCATCTTTTGGTGCTTTGACTTGCTGTATATTAAGATTTATGTTCTGCCAGTTATCAAAACTTCAGGATTTATTTTTATTTTAAGATAATGTGGTATGTTCATAAGTAAAATAAAAGTGACACTTTTATATTACATAGTATATAAAATAGTACACTATATATAATATAGTACATATATTATATATCATATTAGGAAAATCTAAATATCGTCTTGGTTCAAATGCCTTTCCTTGGTTAAGTTGGAAGACCTAGAAAAGGAGGCTGGCTATGGCAGAACTAAGGAAAAAAACCTCTTGTAACCTGTTGCTTTAGACCCTAACTGCATGGTGTAACTCCAATTTATGCTACCTTCCTAAATGCTTAATAACTCAACAGTCAATGAATCAATGAAAGAGACATGTAGGGACATGGATAAACCAGAATCCTAGATCTGGACACTATCTTTTCAAGGCCATCAAACGTTTGACTATGGAAGACGCAGATCAAGGCCTCTAGCACGCCCACCCTAACACGCACATTAGTGCAGCTCTCAGGGAAACCCGTGAGGGACACAGGTAACAATGATGTGAAATAAGGCATAGGCACTGGATCTGTGGGAAAAGATGCTGAGTATCTTCTCTATGCTGAGGCAGGACGTACGTTTCCTGTATTCATTTCAGAAGGAGATAGAAGACAAAACTATGACTCTGACTTCTGTATCTTTCTTGGTTATGAGAGTTGGATCTCAAAATGTGAGAGCTACCCAGTCCCTAGAACATGAACAATACAAACATTTACTTTCCCTTAGGAATTCAGTAAGAAGGAAAAGGGAGAGGGAGATGGTGAGAATGTGAAACATGTCCAGAAGACTGGTCCCACCCAAGCCCACATGACCACCTCCCATCTTGTTCATCCCTGCTCTGATTGGCTAGCAAGGTTTTACTTGTTCTGATTCTTCACTACCCTCCTCCCCCAAATCACTTACCTTTTCTGTTATTCTCTTCTTTCTGAGAGTAGGCATGATTGTCTCTTTGGAGCTGTTTTAAATTAATCCTCTCAAGAATTCATGGCTGAATCATTCAGTATGACTCAAGAGCTTGCTTATTATTTTTTAAAACCATTTAAATTTTGCAATGACTTATACGTCCCAAATTAGAGCAATCTAGTTTTTCTTTAAACTTTTCACATAGAAGTATCATCAGAATACTCAAATTTTGAAGGTGAGCTGCACTTCCCCCCCCCCCCCCCCCCCCCCCCCCCTCAAGTCTGTTTTGTCATCTTAATCTCATGTCAAGACACAAGGACAGTGATAGGTGCCACATCTCGGTGCGCTGATTAGAAGTTTTGAACAACTTCATGATTGATTTAAAAGAAGTGTGTGTGTGTGTGTGTGTGTGTGTGTGTGATCAAAAATAGGACAAGACAAAATGTAGTCCATCAGGACCTGGGAAATGGTAATTCTACAGCAAATGTTTCATACATGTATGCTTATCCAAGAGATGGTAATTGAGAGAGTGGTAATCCAGATTAGAATGTTTTTTTTTTTTTATTATAAAAAAAACAGGCTGTTTTAAAACAGAGCCAGAATATATTAAAAAGTATTAGCTCCTCACATCTCCCAGTTCTGATGACACTTTCCTGGCCTGCTCTCCTAGACATGTATTTCTTCTTCTTTACCACCACCCCCATTAACACTCTTCAAGAGTAAAAATTCGGCTCTGAACATTTGCCTGCTCTTAGAGTTATAGTAAGACTGTGTTCTCACTTAAACTCCACTTACAGTCTGCAATATGTATTTCCAGGAAATAGACAATGTACTGAACCTGGGAATAATAGTTCTAGAATTAGAAGATTCCTTGTAGGATGACAAATGTGTACTTGAATGGAATTATTTAGGAAAACCTCTTTCCTAGGGTCGGTCTCTAGCTATATTTTTACTGAAAAGGAATTGCTTTGTGCATAGGGCAGAATACTGTCCTCAGTGGACCTCTTTCAAAGAGTTGGGGGTTAGTGATTCAAGCTCAAGACAGTTTGGGTTTTGTCACCAGCATAGAGGAATTTGCAATAGCTCATCACATGTCACCCATTGTCAGGGTGCTCCCTTTTGTATTTCTGACATTGGTAATTTGAACTCCATCTCTTTCTACCTTGCTGAATCTATGACTAGAGGTTTATCGATTTTGTCGATTTATTTCAAATATATAGCTGTCGGTTATATTGGTTCATTGTTTCCCTTTCTCCCATGATCAGTTTCATTATTTCGTGTTTGCTACTTACTTCAGATTTGATTAATTTAGTTTGGTTTAGTTTCTTGAAATGGTACCTTAGATCAAGTGTTGGCAGCTTTTCCCTATGGGATCAAGTAGCAATACATTCCGGCATTGGGATCGGTGTCCTAACTCTTTAATTCTTCCTTTGCAGTAATGGAAGCACCCAGAGACAGTGTACAAATGGATAGGCGTTGCTGCATTTCAATAAAACTTTATTTATAAATGTCCCAGACTAGAGTTTGTTGATGCGTTCTTCAGTCATTCACTCATGACCTTTGTTTTTTTTTCTAACATACATATTTAAAGCTGTAAGCATCTGGCTCTCCAGCTGCTCCAGTCCATCCACACAGTGTCATCCGGGTTGTGCTTCTACTTTGATTGAATTTAAAATATTTTCTCATTGTCTTGTTAAGTTTGTGAGGCCAATATAGAATATAGGTACCTGCTGTTCGATTTACAAATGTTTCTAGGAACTTTTTAAAATTAAATTTTAATTTAACTCCATTGTTGGCTTAAAGAAAATCCACAACCTTTATGGTTTCAATTATTCCACTTTGTGTTTGTTTTATAGGTCACTGTGTGTCTGACCTAGTGGGTATGCAGGAGAGGATTCTGCTTGGCATGGGCTGCATGTTCTGAAAAACCTACTGGCTTAGGCTACTTGACAGTGCTATTTAAATCTTGTATATCTTCCTGAATCTTTGTCTCATGCTCTCTCAATTACTAAAGGAAGGAGTGTTGAATTTTTTTTTTATTTACCTGTGTATTTGTCTATTTCTATTTCTAGCTTCCCCAGAGTTTGCGATTAGGATTTCAGATTTTATTACTGGATCCACTCACATATAGGATTATTATATCTTCTTTGTGAAGTGTATTTTATAGTTCTATGTATATGAGTATTTTGCCATCATATTGTGTCCGTATACCACATGTGTGCTAGGTGCCCATGGAGGACAGGAGAGGACATTAGGTCCCTTAGCACTAGAGTTATGAGTGGTTGTGAACCACTATCTGGGTGCTGGCGGTTGTACTTAGAATGTCTTGAAGAACAGCCAATTCTCTTAACCACCGAGCTGTCTCTCCAGCCCATATATTATGTCTTTTTGATACATATTGGGAAATCTGTTTTATTTATGAAGCTGTTTATTAAAATGACACACTGCTCTTCATAATTGGTAATAGTACTGTTTGCTTTGAAGTCAATCCTGTGTATGTAGTCTTACTATTCTTATAGTTAATATTTTTAGCTCTGTTTAGAAAAACTATTAGGATAGCTATTATAACTTTCTGGGGCCAAGGCGAGGCCTGCATTTGCAGAGTTTTCTATTTGCCTGTTATCTTACATATTATGGCTTTGTACTTATAGTTGGATTTTTTTTTTTTTTTTTTTTTAGCAAGCATATTAGTGAGTTGTTATCACCGACTCTTACCTACTTGCCTTTTAACTGGGGTATATAAAACAAATATATGGACTGTATTTATCAGTATGGCTGGGTTTAAAGCTGTCACTTTTTTTTTTGTAACTTGTTCATTGCCTTTCTTTCCTTGCCTTCAACTAATATATTGGACCAAGGACAAGTATTATATATTGTTTCCACTGTTAATTTATAGGCCCCGCATAGTTTTGTTTTGGCTATTTCTTCAAAACTTCTCGCTTCCATTTTTAAATGACTATAGATTAAGAACTTCATCATCTGCTTCAGTTTTCTTTGTCTTTGTGCTGTAATGTCATCCATCCATTATACTTTTTTTTGGTTATTTTATTTATTTACATTTCAAATGTTGTCCCCCCTCCTATTTTCCCCCCTCAAATCCCCTCCCTCCCTCTGCTTCTATAAGGGTGCTCCCCCACCCACCCACCCACTCCCTCCTCATCACCCTAGCATCCCTCTACACTGGGGCATTGGGCCGACACAGGACCCAGGGCCTCCCCTCCCAGTGATGCCGGATAAGGCCGTCCTCTGCTATCTACACAGCTGAAGCCATGGGGCTCTCCATGTGTTCTCTTTGGTTGATGGTTTAGTCCCTGGGAGCTCTTGGGGGGTCTGGTTGGTTGATACTGTTCTTCCTATAGGGTTGTAAATTCTTCTGCTCCTTCAGTCCTTCCCCTAACTCCTCCACTGGGATCCCTGTGCTCAGACTGATGGTTGGCTGCCACCCTTATACTTCTAAATGTCGTTTAAACCATCAAATACATTTGCTTATTGTATCTTAAACATTTAATTATGTTTAAGTAGATTAATGAAATGAACATCAGTTTCCATTTACCTGTATATTTATCATTGCCAGGATTCTTTTTTGCTTTAGTGTGAACAATTTTCTTCCCCAGTGTTTGGTAGTATAATCTCTTGGCCATGAATTCTAGTTTGCTTTTACTGTTACAAAGTTTTATTTTACTTTTCCTTCACTCTCCAACTTATTACTTAATTTATCAATCTTAAAATATCAAAATTTAAATGGCTTTACTGTTACTGCTCTTCTACTTTCTAACCTAATTTTTATAACTGGTTTCTTTTTTACTTTTGTCAAATGCTGACCTGTTTGCTCACCCTTTTTCCTATTGATACATATCATTTTTATGTGTTCCTAAGTAACTTATAGACAGTAGCATGTCTCCTACTAAATTCTTCAGCATGAATATTATACAGAGCTCAATATTTGTTCACATTTTCTCCTGTGATCAAATATTTATATATGATATTTTTGTGTATTAATTTTGAGAAATGCACTCAGTTACTCTTTAAAAGACATTAATGATTAACTTCCCAGTGGTGGACTGCCTCATGTCCCTCTTCAGTCATTCCTTGATGCCAGACTCTCAATGACATCTTGTGGGTTTTCTTTTCTTTTTCTGTAAATACTTTTTGGTTATTTAAATTCTGATTTGTGAGTGCCAATTAGGTTAAGTTTGTTAGTAGTATTGTTCAAATTGTGTATATTTTTACTGAGAAAACTGTGTTAAAAACTTTCCCATTATGTTGAGTATTTGTCTAGTTTTTCGTTTAGTTTTCGTAAACATTATTATTATTGCTATTACTGTTATTGTTAATTTGTGTGCATCTGTGTGTCTTGTGTTTGTTTCTCTCTCTGTGTGTGTCTCTGATGTAGGTGCTCATCTGCCATGAATTGTGTGCAGAGTTCAGAAGGCATCTTGCAGGGTTTGGTTCTCTCCTTCTAGTATATGGGTCGTTATAGGACTCAGGTTGTCAGACTTGACAGCAGACACCTCTACTCACTCAGCCATTTTTCCTTCCCAGCTTTAGGTTTGTCAAATTTCATTTCATGTATTTTGAAATTCTTTTAATTGTACAAATATGTATGTAATATTGATGCCTTCTTGATGAACCAACTATTTTTTTTTCTATAAGATAACTCTCTTTATATAGCTCAGAGGTAGAGTCTCCCAATAATATTATCTTGATGCAGTCATGATAATGTCATGATGTTTAATGCTTGTGTATGTTATTTTTGCTACCATTTTACTAACAGCTTAACTGTGTTTTTATCATCGTGAGCTCTACAGGCTATGTTAGAAGCACACCCTTCACCACGTGCTTGGTTCTTGATTTTCAACCCTTTGGCAAATGACACTATCTGACTTTAATTAGAGTCACTGTCTCACTCATACTTAGCATACTAATTGATATAGTTATTAACCATTTTTTCTTTTTGTCTTTGTTCTTTTTTCTTTTTTGTGGAGCTGGTACTATTTTTAGTGTTTCATTTTTATTTACATTTCTGATGTCTTAATTCTACTTTTTAGTTAATGTTTTTATGTTGACGTAAATCTATTCTTTCTTAATTCAATGTTCAGTCAACACGGTGATATTTTATTCATACTTTTGATGTTCACACTTCCATCTTCTTACTTCACACATCATCCCTCGTTACCCCCAACATACCCAACTTTAAACGCAAAGACCATATGACAGCATGGCTAAGTTTATAAAGAGTATACTTACGTCAACTAAAATGATGTGTGAAGCAGATTTAGACACGATGCTGATGTTAGAAGCAGCATATAGATATGTGAGATAACTGCAATGAAATTCCATAACAAATGCATAAACTGATGTGATTCTTCAGATGAAAGAACTTCCAGACATGCAGAACAGGAGCTAATATTTTTGATGGTTCTTCAGCAAATTGGACGCATCTAGAGAAAGTATCATAAATTGAAGATAGGAATTATCTTAAAAATACAATTATACTGTTCTTAAAGTAATTATACTAAAACTGATTGTATCAGGGTATAGAAGAGGACAGGAACCAAGAAGTAAAACAGGACACCCCAGGTTCCGGGCAGTACTTTGTATCGTACATGTGTAAATGGGGTTGAAGGAGTATCAGTTAATAATTTTTTAGATGTAATAAAAGACTTCAAATTACTAATCACAGAAACTCAAAAGACAAAGAGAATGACATGTAGAAGAATTATCATGCACCATAACCAGAAACTATGAAAAGCTGAAAACAAGTCACATATAATTATAGCAAGAAAAAAAAAACAAAAACCTTTCAATCTGTTGTAGTTTATATCTGAAGTGCACCCCCACAACATTGTTCCCAGCTGCTTTTGGAAGGTGATTGGATGGTGAAGATACTGACCTAATGAATCTACAAAAGCCTTGAGGGGTTCATCATTGAATGGATTGTCGGAATGTGTTGAAACCGTGGAGGGAGATTATGAGTGGATGAAGTGTAACACTGGGAGTGTGCTGTTGCTGTTGAAAGCTTATGTTGTTCCTGGCTTTGTTCACTTTCTCTTTCTGCTTGCCAGGAAGGGCCCTGCCCTCCGCCATGTTTTCATCTTGTAACAGACCTAAACTGTGACTCGAGATGACCATGAATGAAAACCTCTGAGATGATGAGATTAAGTAAATCATTTCTTGTTTACGTGGGTTATATAATTAGCAGTCAGTACACATGTCAGAAATTGAGATGGTACATGGTCAAGTTCCACATAATGGATGCTGACATTCACCAAGAAGACACGGCAGTCTTAAGTGTATACGTGCTCAACTGTGGAGCCTCAAACCTGTGAAGCAATACTGATACCATTGAAAAAGGAAACCTAGGATGCTCAGAGTCAGCACGACTACAACCCCCATAAAGTAAGATCAGCATTTAGAACATGGGATGTTATCTTCTAAAGCAGAGAAGAAATTTAAAAAAAATTAACGAAATCAAACTGAATTCGTTGTCCATGGACCTGCTTTTTAACACATTTTCATAAGTTTGTCAAAGACAAAATATATATATTCGCCAGACAGAATATTGGAGATGCATCAACAAGCAAAGATCTACAGAAATGATAAAATGTAATACAAAATACAGTTTTCTTAATTATAAACATTCAAAAGGTCATTGAGTCTTTAATGCAAAAGAGTAACAAATCTGTGTGAATGTATACCATGTCCACAGGTAAGAGTACAATCATAGCCTTAGGTCGGATAGAAAGGGGAACAGGAATTTCCAAATTTCACTTCCCTAAACCACATGTAAAAATGTTTAGGGAATGTAATACTATTTGAACATATGCTAAGTATAGTATGCTGTGATTTAAGTTATATTCTGTTTATAGAGAGCAACTTAAAAGATTTTAAAGGAAATATAAATAAGAAACCAACCAGTAATGCAAATAAATAAAACCCCAAATATTGAATGAATCAAGTGGTTGAGGTCAAACTAAACATACTGGGACAAACTACTAATTGAGAATACATTCTGGCCCATAAATCTGTGATATAATCATTATACACCATTCTGATTTTAGGTTTTGGTTTTTTTTTGTTTTGTTTGTTTGTTTTTTTGCCAAGTAATCAACTTATAACCATCAGACCAAAACTTTAAATGTTAGTAAACTTTTCATACTTTTGTACCAATTATTAGCTGATAATAAAGTTATGTGATCAGAAATAAAAGAGAAGACACCAAACCCAGATATAAACAAGAAATGCAATTAGCAAGATGTTAATGCTTAATTCAGTCATATCAACAACCACCAACTGTAATTGGCTTAAATAGAACAATTAAAGAGTGAAAGCACCAGAGTGTATGAAAATCCAACACTCAGCTGTTTATTGCCTATAAAAAGCCCTCTCTGAATACAAGAAATACACTTGAAATATAAAAACACATAGGCAAAAGCATGGGAAACACTTGTTTCATGTAAATACTAATCATAAAAAAGCTAAAGTAGCTATATTAGTAACACATACTGTATACTTTGTTATTGGATGTTACCAGGGCCAATTGGGAATATCTTTGTTATGAAGACATAGTAATCTTAAATGTTTGTGGACCCAGCTATGGAGCTTCAGAAGCAAGTAAAACACTGGTGGGATTAAAAGGGGATGCACACAAACCCATGGTGCTCAACTCTTTCTATCAAAGAAGACTCTAGGCCCTTAAATTTTAGAAATATTATATATATATATATATATATATATATAATATTTTTTTTTCCAGTGTTGAAAGTTCTTTCTGCTCTCGGAAGCCAAAACAAAAGAAAACGACAAATATTTCTCATGAAGATGCAAGATCTTAAAAAAAATTGTTATCAAGGTTAATGGCAACATAATAATAGGGCAATAAGACATAATCAAATGAGATTTAGCCTGGAAATTAAACGTGACATTAAAACCACCTAATATTGTGGATCAGCATTTCAGCAGACTATAGAAGAAACTTACAGGAGATCAATAAAACTGCTAAAACCCAGATCAGAATGCTACACTACCCAATAGTGTTGAGAGAATTTAAAGAGATTAATAAATGAAGTTCTATGCTGTATTCGCACAATGGGAGGCTTGTGTAAGATTTTGATTCATTTTTGTTTTGCTGAGAGAGGTTCTTTGTCTGTAGTCAAACTAGCCATCCTCCATTTCACCCGTCCACGTGCTGAGACTATAGGTGTGAGCCATTGTGCCTGGTTGTCCACATTGTTTATATGTTAGTTAACATTAGATTATTGCATAGATTTCACATAATCCCAGTCATATCCTAAACAAAAGCCTAGCAGAAATTTTTACAGAATTTTCCAGATTGATTTTCTAAAAATTTACGTGAAAGATAAAGGAAATCCATCGCAGTTACTTTTCTATTGCTTTGATAAGACTCCGCCACCAGGGCAATGTACAGAATAGAGAGCTTCATGGCTATTGTCAGCGAGCATGGCAGCAGACATGCTTGGCCTGACACTAGAGTAGTGTTGTTGTTAAATGGTGGTCCTGTGACAAGACAGCAAGACCTGTGACTTGGTAAAGGGCTCAGAGATAAATCACTCTGGAGAGGGTTTCAGGGGACAGCATCTTCTTTATTGCATGTGATCAATCATTTATACAGTGGAAGCCTCATATTGGATAGTGAGTCATCATACCGTCAGGATCTCTATCAGAAGAAGCACATTAAAGGAGGTGTGGAGAGTGCAGACTCCTCTGAAAGCCAGTTACCAGCTACTCATGCTACTTCAAAATTCAGTGTTCTGACTTCAGGGGCATGGCATGGCATGGCTGAGAGCTCACATCTGATCCACAAGCATGGGTCAGAGAGAGCTAACTGGGAATTGTATGGGCTTTTGAAGCCTCAAAGCCTACATGCTCCTCCAACATGGCCACATCTATGAATCCTTCTCAAACAATTCCACCTTCTGGGAACCAAGCATGCAAATATATGAGATTATTGGATCCATTTTTATTTAAAACACGACAAGTGTGAGTATCTAAATTTTAAGGAAAGAACAAAGCTGGACCATTTATGATACCCAATTTCAAGGCTTCAAAGCTGACAATAATGGCTGAGTGAGGATGCTACTCAGTAGTAGGTTACTTGTCTATGTGTGACCCTGGGTGTGGCCCCAGCACTTCAAGAACAAACAACAGCAAAGTATAGTATTTAAGAATGTGTAATTCAGGCTAGAGACATGGCTCAGTGGTTAAGAGCACTGGATGCTTGTCTAGAGGTCCTGAGTTCAATTCCCAGAAACCACATGGTGGCTCACAATTATCTACAATGAGACCCGATGCTCTCTTCTGTCATGTAAGTACATGCAAGCAGAGCACTCATATGCATAAGTAAATAAAATGTAAAAAGAAATGTGTAATTGACTAGAGGTGAGGTAGATCCTCATGCACGATTCAACTGCTTTATGTTAAGAGATGACATATAATTTCATGTACAGCCAGCTTGGATACCTCCATGGATAGAAGCATCTAAGCCTATCTGATCTGATTTGGTTCCTGGGACTTACATGGTCCAAGGAGAGAGCAGACTCTGGCAAGTTGTCCTCTGACTTTACACACACACACACACACACACACACACACACACACACACACACACACGTACACACACACGTACACACTGAGTATATGAATGTAAATAAAATGTTTCTAATGAAGAGAAGAATTTTGTTTTAAACAAATGATTCTGGACTATTTGGTCATCAGTAAACCAAACCAAACCAAACCAAACCAAACCAAACCAAACCAAACCAAACCAAACCAAACCAAACCTAATCAAACCTAATCAAACCAAATCCTCAAAGCATAACTTCATGTCTGAAACCATCAGAATATATCAAGGACCTAACAATAAAATCTAAACTACAGACAAACTCTAAAGTCTTCTGAACTTAGCAACTTAGTATAGGCAACACTTCTTAGAGTTCTCATAGTACCATCCACTAACAAATTATAGCTTAGAAATCATCCAAACTAAAAGTGTAGTTACTTGGTAAAGCACTTGGGTTCAGTATATATAAAGGACGCTTGCAATTTAATAGTTCACAGTCCAATAAGAACTTTACAAAATATGAATATCTGGAATATGCATATATTGTTGATTAGAATGTAAAGTGTTGCAACTGTTTTGGGAAACACTTTGGATATTTATATAAGCATTTACTTCCTATACAACACAGCAATTCCACTGTCTTATATTTGGCGGAGAGAAACAAAACTTGTATCACATGGAGATCTTTATGTTCATGCTTGTTGTAAAAATAATGTTTAATCCATAAAAAAAACAAAACAGAAAAAAATTCAGACAACCTTTAATTATTGAGTGAATACACAGACTTGAATATCCACAAGAAACCCAAGGCCTTCAAGATGTGAAACACCTTAGGCAATGTGAAACAAAACAAACAAAACAAAACAAAACAAAACAAAACAAAACAAAACAAAACAAAACAAAATGGTCTTAGAAGGCTGAATTTACTTGGCATTGTGGAGAAGGTAGACTCAGGCCCAGAACACATCACTGCTTGCCAGAAACTGGATAGGAAAAGGCAGGAGTTATATTAAAGGAAGGAGGAGACCTGGGGGAGGGAATCGAGGTGCCACTATCCAACTGTGTACACTAGAAGGAATGAGAGATCCAAATGTAAATTCCATCTCAGTATACCCGGCTCTCCTTCCCAAATGAGGGGTGCATAGAAACTTAGAATGTATACAACTCAGAGGCTTTGGACTATGTTTCAAACTTCATAATCGGAAACAGTAGTATGTTCTCAATATTTGAGTGCATATCTGAAAGAGAAGCAACCAATTGGTCCAAACGATGCCTCTGGGAAGGAGACTAGGGAGATGTAATTTTCATTTTAATTCTTTCTATATTATTATTTTTTGCCATATGCATTTGTGATATTAATTAAACAAATAAAATATTTTAAAATCATAAATAATTGATTTAGTTTTGCCATAGAAGTTTCTCTGTAAGTGAAAACTTTCTGCACGTGTTACTTTTTGTATGTATCATTTTCACTTCGTAAAATGATGCAAAGTTAGAAAAAAAAACCAAAATCAATCTTGGATATATTACAGTACATTTAATTAGTTAGCATATAGTAGCATGCGCCCTTAGCATAGGAGACTGCAATGCAGACACCCTACCCATACCTAGACAAAGCTCTCTGTGGTTGTAGTGATGTTCATGTGTCCCTTTAAAAAGGAAAGAATTCAGTTTAACAGGAGAGGGAACACTTATGAGCTCATGGGTTCCCTTGCCCCATTAACTCTACTGTAAGGCTTGCTTATGGAGATTTTTGCTTGTATCTGCAGTCTCAGGAATACATTTAACAAACCTCATTTTGCTGAGCCAGGTTACTGGTCCTCTCGTTCACTACGTTATCATGCATAAAGTAGGCAGTTAGCATTTTCTTGATTATCTTCTGTAGTCAAGAAAGTGACCAGGTATGTCCTAACCCTCTCCAAGACAATTGGAACGATAGGAGGATGGCCTCTCAGGCTATGTTGGCATTTGGTTTGTGCCTACATTATTAGAGAAGTTTGCATAGAGAAAGAGAGAAATAAGAAATGATTGTCTATCTGATTAGTTCATGGGCAGCCCTGCACTCAATATGCTAGCTTAAGTTTGGAGCACCAGTTTCAGTTCTGGGACTGTGGGAGCAGTACAGCATGGCAGCGGGGCCTGAGGGCGTTCACCCAGACTGCTACCAAGGCTTTTATAAAGACGTTCAACACAGCCAAAGAAACCCATCCCTATGACACCTTCCGCTCCTCCATGTGAGCAAAAGTACTTTGGTCGATCAAGGGATGACTTTAACAAAATCATATCCGTTTCTGACTACAGTGTTGATATGTGTCCAGCATGGAGAGTTAGAGGAATGTGTTGAAGCTCCCCTTCAGCTTCAGACCTCAGGGAGCACTATGCGTTCGAGGTATTTCCTCATAGTCTCTGTTTCAATGCATATGTTTGATGACTCTGCTTTTTAAACATTTATAGTTGGCAAGTTCCATGACAATTACATACCACTAAAAAGTAAGCTCTATTGCAATATTTACATATCAAAATCTTTTTAAATATTTTGACTTGGGAATATTTCACCTGTTTCCGTGTTTTAGACTTAGAATTAGGAAATTCCAAATGAACTTAGTGATCACTTCATCTCAAAGAAGAGCTCTATGTACAATCCCAAAACTAACAAATATTTTAGGACTCTGCAGTTTTCCTAATTGAACTTGATATGAAGATTTATATCAAGTTCCTCCCCTAATTTAAATATATGTATTTTTTTTAAGGTTATAATATAATAGCACTACCCTTCCCCTCCTCTCTCCAGCTCCTTCTATGTACTGCCTACCTTGGTGTCTTTCAAATTCATAGCCTGAGTTTTTAGTTGTTGTTTATACATATACATACACATACACATACACATACACGTTCATGTACACATACACACACATATATACACATCTATATTTCTTTATGTATATCACCTATCTCTATCATTATCTTTATCTCCATATCTGTTTCTGTGTCTACATCATCTTTCTCATCTATCTATCTATCTATCTATCTATCTATCTATCTATCTATCTATCATCTATCTATATCTTTATCTCCCCAAACATACAAATATAATTTTCTGTGTCTGTGAAATGCTACTTGTATGTGTGTTTTCAGAGCTCATTTGGTATTGGATAAATAATGGGCATGCTCTTCACTGGGGAAGACTATTTCTCCTGCTCTCGGCATCATCCCTTGTTTTTTGTAGTTCTTTGTCTAGGGTGGAGTCCTCCTGAGACTTCCCTGCTCCTTGTCAGCTTGTTTATTGGTCTTGTCATTGTTCAGGCTTTGCTTTGGCAGCTGTGTTGGTGAGACTTTATGGGTGTAGCTACTTTGGCATTTCTAGGAAGACACACTCTTAGAGCAAACTTCCTGTTCATTTGTCTTCTGGAATCTTTTTGCCTCCCCCTCTGCAATGATCTCTGAGTCTTAAGTTCCCACCAATCTATAGTTATTATAATTTATAAAATCATGTCTAGTTTGACATTAAGATTAGATCTTTGAATTTGCTTTTTTCCTTGAATATTAATGGGATTAGTTTTCCATATTATTGGCAGTTTTTGTTCATATACTTTGTTCTTTATTCTGTGGAAATGTTTGTAAAATATAAAAAAAAGAAGCCAATTAATTGAGAAGAAGAAATTTAAGTATAGTACTGAGTATGAGGGATGAGAGTTACTTTTCCAGATATTTCTACCCTCTGATCATACTCAGTTATTGTTATTGTTTTGCAATGTTTCTGTTGTTTTTGAACCATTGTTTTATTTCATTTATGGTAGTATGGCTCTAAAAGCAAGAGTTAATCAAAACTCAAAAGATTTGCCAGAACTCTGAAAGTTGTATTTTAAAGAGTGAGGCTTGGGTCTCGACTAAAGAGCTGGGAATCCATTATCTGTAGTGGTGGGAGCTAGAGTTATAGTTTTTATTATGAGACACATGAAATGTATTGTCTATATCATTTACTCTTCAAAACAACCCTGTGGGATGAATTCCCTCCTTATCAGCAGTGTGGAAGACCTATTTAAAGAGGTACCTATTCAGGCCACAGGGCTGGTCTACGAGGGGCTCAGGATTTCAATCATGGGTAGAGTTTTTCAAGGCACACTGTCTTTAGGCACAAACCTGGTGAAATTCTGACCAAGTTGAACTCAACACAGACAGGAAGACAGGGGTTTGTGTTTATTAGTTTTTTCCTGATTACTTTTGTTTCACATTAATTTGTACGCAAGAAGCAGAACAATGTAGGACAAGCTGTTCTATTTTCTCTGGCTGGGACAAAGCCTGAACATTCGCAGAGTTCCATTTTCTCTCTGTTCTCTTGCCTGTGCATCTCTAGTCAAGGGCAGTTATTATGTTGAGTGATACATTGATAGACAGAGAATCCAGGAGAAGCCATGTAACTTCATTTTCTAAAGTGACTGCGATCATCCCTAGAAGTCTGAGAATTATATTTTTAGAAGTATTTTTTTTTTAAATTACGGATTTAAGAAGTTCACCTCCCACTCATCAGCTCCCACTCCTACCCATCTTCTTTGCAGAAAGGGCCAGGAACTGCTGCCCTTTCTTTTTGCATTATACAAATTCTTGTGAGTATCCAGGCTAGATCCATGAGCATTGGGGTCAATATTTGAGAGGGACAGGAGATCAGTGTATACACACACACACACACACACACACACACACACACACACACACACTTTTCTCTAATCACTTACCCTACTCTTCCTATTTCAACTCCTCCCGTGGTGGTTTGAATATGCTTAGCCTAGGGAGTCGCACTATTTGGAGGTGTGGACTTGTTGTAGTAGGTGTAGTCTCGTTAGAGGAAGTGTGTCACTGTAGGTGTGGGCTTTCAGATCTTCCTTCTAGCGGCCTGGAAGTCAGTCTTCTCTTATTGGCCTTCAGGTGAAGATGTAGAACTCCTAACTCCTCCAGCCCTATGTCTACCCAGAGCTGCCATGCTCCCACCTCGATAATGGACTGAACCTCTGAACCTGTAAACCAGCCCCAGTGAAGTGTTGTCCTTTATATGAGCTGCCTTGGTCATGGTGTCTGTTCACAGCAGTAAAACCCCAACTAAGACACCTCCTTTGTCAGTCTTTTTAGCTAGATCCACTTCTTCCTTCAGAGAACTCCCTGTTATTTCTCGATTCATGTATTCTTGACCATATCTGACCTACCGTTGTAGGGGGTGTACATGTGGATTGTGATATCTCCATCACATTTCTAGGGTGAACATTTCAATAAGTGAGCCCCGAGAACTCTTGAGGACTACTTCCTCCAGCCTTGGAATTTGATGTTCAATTACCAATTGATCATTTGCTTTACAATTTTAGTTTCTTTTTTGAAGCAAGACAGACATTCATTGGTTTTCTTACTATCTTTATTATTAACTTAGGACTGGGTGTCAGCTTTTTCTCTTCTTCTCATTACATCTACACTATTGGGGTCCTCTCCCATTTGGTTCTTGGGTTCTCTACACTTCATTGGAAAGAGAAAGCATCAGGCAGTGACCTCCATGCCTTCAGAGACCTCCAAAGGATGAATTCTGATGATTGGCTTCAGCCTGATCAGGGTAAACTCTCTGGAACATGTTTTTTCCTAACCTGTGGTTCCAACATGGAAAGTTCTTGATTCTTTGAGTGGATTCTCACACACACTGCTCTCATGGTATGACAACACCATTGTATGGAGCAGTCATCCCTTAGAGTTGCAGAATCTTAGACCTTGTTTTAGTTAGGGTTTCCATTGCTATGAAGAGACACCTTGACTATGGCAACTCTATAAAAGAAAATATTTCATTGGAGCTGGGTTACAGTTTGAGAGGTTTAGCTCATTATCATCATGGCGTTCCCCCCATGGCAGTGTGCAGGCAGATGTGGTGCTCAAGGACCCAGCAGTTCTCCATCTGGATCTGCAGGTAGCAGGAGACTGTCCCACTGGGCAGACCTAAGCATGCATGAGACCTCACAGCCCACTTCCATAGTGACACATTTTCTCCAACAAAGCCACACCTCTTAACAGTGCCACTTTTTGTGGGCCAAACTTTCAAATATGTGAGTCTATGGGGGCCATACCTATTCAAACCACCATAGACATTAAAGGAACATTCATGATCATCTAAGAATACTTTCTCAAAGTGATTGGTTGAGACATATTCTTCAACGACAATGTGACTAAAGCTAGGCTTAGAACCTTAAATCCAGTTTGGCTTTTATCTGTCCTGGCTGGCGCCCGAATCCTAAAATGCTGCTTTTTTTTTTACACACGTTCACTCTCCGATGCAATATTACATGCTAGTGCTCAAAACTGCATTCTGCCAAAGTGGACATTAATTGCTGGTTATTTTCCATGGAAACAATATTAAAATTGTATACTGATATACTTATAATCAACAATTTATTATCAACTAAAACATATATGATTAAATTATTTCTGCTCTGTAAATATACATATTTAAATATATAAATGTAAATATATATGATATATATACATATTTAAATATATATTTGTAAATATATATATATATGTGTGTATGTATGTATATATATACTATCCTCCAAGTAAAGCAACATAAAAGTGTAGGCTGACCAAAAAAATCAGGATTTGTGCCCCATTTCTGACAGAGCCTTTACTGGGAAATTTTGTTTTATCAGCTTGTATTAGAAATAGAAAATTGAAATAAATTTAAGATTCTAAAGGATAGTTAATTTTAGCATTTGAAAATTTCCAAAGATAATCCCTTGATCTTTGACTTAGACCATCCTTGCTTTTGAGAAGCATGTCCCACCTTACCTGGTTGCCGACATAAGAGAAGAGAAGAGGGCTGTTATACTGCAGTGGTGGGATTCTAACGTTTCAACCAAGGGGAATCTGGGATGTGAGATTTTATTGTTCATGATCTTAGTAGAGGCCACCATGTAAAAAGTGGCCCGGTGTCCTGCATCCTGCCTCTGCAGCCACTAGGTGGTACCCAGATTTCCCCCAAACCATTCCATCCCATGAGTAAGTCCCCCTTGGCTGGGCTCTGAGGTAGAAGACAAAGCAAGCCTGGAGTTTGGGAGGCGGGGACAAAGAGGTGTTCAGCAGTGCCTTACATGGCCGGAGGCCAAAGAGACAGCCCGGGTCCAGGAGGCTCGGAGCCCCTCTTTGCAGGCCAGGGGAAAGGACTGAACATTCCCCGTGGCACACAGGCCCTAAGGCCCCCCGCGGAGGCTGGTGACTGGGACACCGGAGGTGGCGATGGAGTGGGCGGTAAGCTGGGAGTCTCTTCCAGCTGGAGAGTGGGAGTGACAGAAGCCGCTGACAGGGAGGGGGCAGGCGAGACACTCCATGCCCGTCTGGTGGGCGAGGGCTGCCGCGGTTTCCCCGGCTGCTGTGGTTTTTCCTGGCTGTCTGACAATAGCAGAGCTGGCTGCAAAGAAGCTTTTCCGGGTCCCCCGCCCAATTGCCTTGAGTTTCTTATCCCCAACCCTAGTTGGGTGTAGCAATGCCCCACCTCGGTGTTCCAAGCATGCTTGTAACACAATCAACCCTTATACCTAGTGGGCAAAAGTCCTTTAGGGCGCCCTGTTAACCTCCCACCTCCCCCACTCTCTTCCTTAACCCAGGGTTTGGCCTATGGCAAACAATAATTCTAAAAACATTAACGCTTAAAGATTTAAAAAAAAAAAGTATCACTTCAAATGTGCTAAAGAGAAAGGTGTATCAGCAACATGTTCAATACACATCAAAATTCCATACACATATAAAAATTAACTGTCTTTGACTATTAGTAAATTGAAAGTAAATACTGAATATTTACAACATATCTAGAGAGAAGCTCTGCCAAGGTTTAGGACAAGGAAGACATTTCAAGTAAAACATGAGTTTACACGTATCTAAGTATGAACTCTATATAAAGAGATTTGGAGAAGCCAGTAACAGTAGTCATTTTGGGAATATGAGGATTATGGGTAATTTAGTGTCATTTCAATAGCATGCATATTGCTGGATTTGTTTTTGACAAGGAGAGAATGATAAAACCAAAAAACCAACTACTCATGCATTTGCTAGAATTCTTGGGCTTCCACCTTCAGTACAGCAAGAGAGAATCAACCAAACAAACAAAAAAAATGAAGACAGGGTTAAGAGAAAGCAGCACGTATTAAATAGGGAAATGATAAGGGCTTCCACCGTTACAAAAGCTCTTACAAGTTATTAAAAAAAAAATTCACAGGAGATGAACACAAACAACCAAAATCTTACCCAACAGAAAACCAAGTAAATATTTGAAAAAACCAAGAAGTATTAACTCCTTTAGCTGGGAAATAAAAGGTTACTATAAGCTACAACTGTCACGTATCACCTTATTTAGATTGCCAGGAACCAAACGCTGACGCTCATCCTATGGTGCTTTTATACAATAGCAGTGGAAAACTTAAATGGAGCAGCTCTGGAAAGATCTTTCACAATAGCTATCAAGAATGTTGAATGTTGTAATTCCAGTCTGGGACTCCTGCCTAAGACAGGCTCTTCGCAGTGTTATTTGTTTGCAAAAACTGAAAACAATCAAAATGTCTAAAATAAGAAAATGTTCTCTACTGTCCATGTTCACCGATGACAGTGCTGTGCGTCCGTTAAATGATCATGACAAAGAAAATGTGTGGTCGTGACGTCATTTGGAAGGAAGGAGTGTAATAGCAGCATCTAAGTTGTATTAATGGATTCAGGTATGAACAACTCATGTGTAAGACTTGAAGAAAACACGATGACAAAAATAGCTATAGGCTGTATGACTTTTAGCTCTGAATGCATCTATAGGTTTCAATTTTGTATAAATTGTAGTCCAGCCCACCTCTATAGTCCAGCCCACTCTGATAGTTCAGCCCACTCTGATAGTTCAGCCCACCTCTATAGTCCCCCCCCCCCCCCTAGTCCCCCCCCCCCCCCTAGTTCAGCCCACCCCTATAGTTCAGCCCACCCCTATAGCCCAGCCCACCTCTATCTCACCTATCACACAGTGAGACCCTGCTGTAGGTGTTGGGAATGTGCTTGGATGGAAATGGTGAAGGTCTCTCTCTGTAACATTTTCAATGTAATGGTACATATACAATAAATGAGCTGATTATAGATGTGTGGAAAGAACCAAGAGAAGCAAGGAACAGATTCTTGATCAGGAGGATTCTGGAGATTTTACCCAGGTGGAGACATCTGAGCTGAGGCCTGAAGAATTAGAAGGAAGAGGGGAGGTGCCTTGGGCCAAGGGAACAGAAACAAAGGCAAGAGGGGGAGGGTTCCTTTTTTATGAGTCATGCAAAGGAGACCAGTGATCTGAACTTAACATTATAAAGGCGGGAAGAGCTTAGATTTTTAGCCTGTGGGCCTCTAGCATTGTTGACTTACTTTATTCTAGACATGACTGGAGTCTACTGAGCATTGCCAGTCTCCTGAGCAGCGGACAGTACATTTTAAAGGATGAAGGGACAGAAAGCTACTAAGTATGAAGGGAGAGAAAGCTACCTAAGAATGTGTCAGAGGAACAGTGTCCCGTGATGAGGATGCTATTGTTTCTGATGAGATACTCCAGATTGGGTATTTCCTGTTACACAAGACTCCAAAATGGAGACTTGGTTAAGAGACTCAAGACAGTCCGCACCCTCTCTAAGGGGGAATTTAGATTATTCTGAACTGTGCAGTCACCACACAAGTCCCGCCTTGGCTACCCGGCTTGTTGCCCATTGGTGCCTAACTTCCAATGATCTGAAGGAGTGGATTGCCATCTTCCCATCTAACATTTCTTCTATCTTTTTATTCATTTATTTTAAAGGATTATTTTAATAGAATCTACACAAAAAGTTTTGTCACATATCAGCTAACTAGGCAATATCCTCTAATTGCTGATTTCTGTATGTGGCATTATTGTAGGATCTCTGAGGCTAATACTGTAATCTTTTGGAGACAGATCTGTGAAAAGCAATCTACGCTGATAAGCAGAAGCATGCAAATGATAACTTTCTGGTTTTTAAATTGCACGATGACCTCATGTCACCATAATTATCTTTTCTGTGCTTTGTGACAACATTAAGACTATAAGTAAACAACACACTTTGGCCTTATTTACACATTATCTTTTGAAACATTATTCGGAAACATCTTTCTTTCTGCATGAAAGATTATAGAGTCCTCAGCTTACTGGTCATGGAACTCATGGTCTTGAGTGTGTCTTTTATGACAGTGGGCATACTATGTATGATTGAAGAATTAAGCAACTGTCTCTGAATATCTGATACCATTCACAGAGCCTGCAATACCTTCAGGTTTCCATCCTTCCCCCATTATTTTTTTAAAACTTTCAGATAATGGAAAGACCAGTATCTTCTCACTTGATACTCCTCTTTTACTAGGTAGATGGTCTTTAACATTGACTAGAGAAGTTCAGATGGATGGTGAAACAGTAGGACTCACTCTCACACTACTTGAAATATTTGTGTGATTTGAAGGTATCAATCAACCTTGCCTTCTAGGGGTGCACATCTGTTTCAACTCCAGTGCTCTCTTCCTATCCTTCACAGATAAGAATTGCTAAGGCACTTATACCGAGATAAGGATGCAAAGTCAGAGCAAAAGAAACCAGAACAACTGGTGGGGTCTGGGAGAGACTAAGACATTTGTCTAAGGCCTGGGGCCTGGCAGTTAGCTACTTTTTATTAAACACTGTGTTTCTATTGAGGAGCTCCAAATGGTCAGTGTGCTGTGCTCTTCCTGAGCCTCGTGGCTGGAAGTTAAACCAGACTTCCTGGATGGGCTCCCTCTCGGCAGGTATTGCATTGCTTCTGAGCAAGCAGGGCATGCTTCCCTGAGTTAGAGGCGTAACTGACGTGCTGTACAGCATTTTCTCAGAGACAGCCCAACAAATAGAGTTTCTATGTGACAACCCTGTATCAAAAGCCCTTTAGGCCAAAATGTTGCATTTATGTTGCCCACATTTCTCTAGCATTGCTTTCGTCTTCAGTCCTGCTTTCTCTTTACCAATAAGAAATGCAAAGCCAGATGTGGCTGTATGTGACTGTAGTCCAAGCCCTTGGGAGGCTGAGGCAGGAGGATTCTCTAAATGCAGTACCAGTCTGGGCAGCATAGTAACACAGTAAGATCAGTCTAAAAGGGAGACAAGAAAGGGCCACAGGGAAAATCCTTTCAGATGCTCTACTGCCATTTGCCTGTGTCTTTCCTGTGCACTCGCAACCCTTTGATGAGCTTGGATTATTCTCTCTATTATTTCAGAAGCCTACAAATGATGAAAAGATTAAACATGCAGCAGGTCACATATCAAACACAATCTAAATGAAAAAAGAAAATTGAGCTCGGTAGCCTGGGCTAAAAGTAGAGCTAACGGACAATGTAAACTAAGTATTGGGGAAAGAGGTGTGAGTATAAAGTCAGATGTTCGACGTGTTCAATATATAGTTCAGCACATGGTCTCAAGATGTAAGAAACAGGTAAGATAAAGCCAATAAACTGGAAGAACTCTCTCAAATTATCTGCCAACAATGTTGTCTTTTTAGTGACATAGGATGTAAAGATATATACGCATGCCTACGAGACACACACACACACACACACACACACACACACACACACACACTGTAGCCTAATAATTTTTACACTCTGGCCAACAGGGTGTGCTAGCCATCATGTGTAAGACATGGATGAAAATTTACTTTCTGCTTGATTAGGAATGTGCACATCCTTTGGTAGATGTGGGTAACAGATGTCTTTTGGGTAACAGATGTCTTGGCTTTTATAGACTAATTGGCAAAGAGGGAGAAAAAGGGAGATAATTAAAGGGGTGGGAAGAGACACCAGAAAAGTGCAGTCCTCGTGTTGGGGAAAGGTCTAATAGACCTCCTTATTACAGATAATTGCCTCTTTCTTCAACTCCATTTGCTGTCTTACACCATATGACTTAAGTACATTGTAAGGGAAAGCACAAGATAAAGAATCACAAGGAGGGGCTGCTATCTGCTAACGACCAGATTTACCCTGCCATGGAATACTCTAGAAGAACCGACTCAATTAGCATCAGGTTTAAAAAAGCAAAATAGAAAAGCATAAATCAAATCAGTAACAGCAACTTCCATTTTAATTGGCAGCTTAAGGTTCAGTGTTGAGCCTGGTTGACGTAAAATTTCTCTAATTACACAAAGGCAACTACATAAAGGATTGGTGAGAAGTCCAAGAGGAGATAGAGAATATGGCATGGATTACTCTTACATCCTAGGTCTCATTTAGTTTGCTCTATCTTCCCCATCAGTGCAGTGGTCTGCCAATTGACCTGGAGTAAGTGGGGACATTGAACAGATGTTTGAAACCATTACCATTAACAATACTCAATTTTGTCAGCGGTTTCTGTTATGCAAGGTTTAAAGTGGGGTGTTGTTTTCTGTGTCTCCTCTAAGGCCTATATTATCCTGCTCTGTAACTTTTACTTTAAACTGAAAGAAACTCTATTGGTTCTTAAGAAATGAGTGGAAAATGCAGATGATTCCTTGCTTAGAAAGACGATATAATAATTTTAATTAAGATCCAGCCAGTGATTTGAAAATATAGGGGATGTGATCCACAGAGGCTGACTTAATGCAGAATTTAGATAAGAAATTTAGAACAAAAAATTTAGATATTTGTTCTAACTGCAAGGCGCATGCTACTGATTTTTACTCGACTATCAGTCCTGTCAGTAAACTGGTAGTTAGAGAAATATCTACCTGGTCTTAAATTTCATTGAAATAATACAGATCAAAATTTTAGATATCAGTAGTAATGATTAATTCATTTCTCTTATATTAATGTTGTATTTTATTTAGCGCCTAGAAACATGGTGGTTCTTGCCACCATGGCAGCTTTGGTGGGACAGAAACAAGATTGCTTGTGTAGGTTAAAGGTTGTTACATTCAGTCAATTACTTGATTTTTTTTTTTGTGCCTCATTTCATATCTGTAAAATACAGATACTGACAACCAAGTTGCCCTGAGAATTGTACACCATGATAAGTGTACATGAAGTCAGCTTAACTGTTGAGTTCTTGATGGCTGTTTTCAGTCAGTGGGTCCCTTCATCTTTTTGTTCATTGTCTGGACTTCCTGGCTTAGCTCCTCCTGGAAACAAAATTTCAATTTTTTAAAAATATGTCTTTATATTATTTTACATGTATGGCTCTTTTTCTTACATGTATATTTGGGTACCATGTGCATGTGGTACCCGGGAAGGCCAGAAAAGGGGAATGGATGCATTGGAACTGGAGTTACAGCCAATTATGAGCATCTATTTGGTCGGCAAGAAGTGAATCCAGGTCCTAGACAGGAGAACCAAGCTCTTTTAACTGCTGAGACAGCTCCTGAGTCCAGACAATTTAAGATTCTGATAACCATAGTGACAAGGGCTTTAGATAGTATGTCAAAAGGCTAGTCTACTGACTTCCAGCCCCTTACATATGAGGGTACAGACCAGACACAGAGTGGCTAGTGCTTTTCATGCTTTATAATATCAGATTTTTACAAATTATAAATTTAGAGTCATCATATCTGTCAAGTGCAGATAGTTCATCCCCCACTTGGGATTTCAAGACTTCTGGACCTAGTACACTTACTTTGGTTCATTTACAAAGGACACTGTTGTTCCCCAAAATCAGCCAGCAAGTGAAGAACAAAGCTAGGGCAGATTCCCTTTCTTGTTTGTATTCAAGGTGGTAAAATTTAAGAAATTCATTAAAGTTTATCAAAACAATACAGACCAACCTAAGTTGTATTTCCTCCTCTGCTGTTTTTGTTTGCTACATTAGATTTATATCTTATTACCAGATGCTAAAAACTAGCGGGATCAGAGGAAACCCTTGCAAAGCTTGAGGCCACTCAGTCCCACTGGTAGAGCAGAGAGACACATTTCTTTGTTAGGCCTTTTAAGTGGCTGCTGTATCCTGCTTCCTGCAGGTACTTCTGCGTGGATGATGGAGGTCTGCTGATGGTTCCTGTAATAAAACTAGTTTGACTTTTTTTGAGTGTTGGGAGAGGCTGTTACTAATGCTTGTGTCATATTTCCTATGTGCCAGAAGTGGGTGCAAAGGATTTATATGATTAATTTACTCTCCATAGCAACGGGATGAGAAAGTATGTTGTCATTGTAGTTAGCACCTTTCAGATGAGACCCAGAGGGACCAAATAATGTCCGAGATGGCAAAGCTTGTACAGTCAGGTGTTGAAGACACTTGCCAGGTTGGGAAATGCTATGATTCCACAATTAGAGACATCTGGGTAAAAGGCTGCTCTTCATGTGATTACTCTTTTATATGGGAAACTGATTTAACGTGCTTCTGTTGTTGGTTTGGACAGGGTCTTACTATGTCTCCCTGCTGGGCTGGAACTTGCAGAGATCCATCTGCCTCTGCCTCATGAGTGCTGAAATTAAAAGTATACTCTATCTGAAAACATGTTTGAGTTTCTTTGGTTGTGAGCCTCAGCCTTTAATGGCTGCACCATCTCTTCAGCCTCCTTAACACGTTTCTTAATCACTATGTTTTATATACCTGGCTCTGTGAAATCTCAGCCAACCTAAAATATCAGATTCTACTATAGCTCTTTACTATTGATAAAAAGGGTATTTATTCATGATTAGTCATTTATGAATTGAATATTTTATTAGTATAAAACTAGGTCTAGCTTTAGTAATTAGAAATTTAAAGAGTAATTTTATTAACAGTGTTTATAGGGTACAACTTTGGATATTAAGATAATTTGGGGGGCAGTTATGACTTAACAAAAATATTCATTCAAGTCACGACAGAAATACTACAAATTGCAGTATTTAAAAATGATCTTTTAAAATGAAAATCTGAATAAATTATAACCTCTGTACTCTGTACTGACAACATTTCATATCAAGACAGAAATATCAATCTACTAGAACGTATATTTGTGAGAGTATGACTGTGTATGCTAAGAAGAATGTTAAGATAATATGTTAATAAAGAGATTAATTTAACAGTGTCAGTGTTTTGAATGTTTTATTGTCAACATTACATTAAACTCTATTATCAATGTTTATTCTTCTGTGGAATAGAGGAACACATTAAAAAATTGTCTGAAGGTTAAAGTCTGCATTTGAATGGCTGTCATTCTAAAATACATTCCTTAGTGGAGCGGGGGCAAGTAGAATGGTCCATCGGTGCCTTAAATGTACCTACAACAACCATAACAGCTTTGAGATGCAAAGAATAGCAGCATCACCACTGGTTTTAGACCTATGCATTTGTAGAGTTTGTTTTGTGCTCAGCACATTCATTTAAAAGTTTGGAGAAGTGTAAGTGAACAGGGTGTGCTGGTTTGTTAGGTTGCAGTTGCCCTCGCCTCTGTCATTGTTCCGGAAGCTGTGCCAGCCGGCGTCTCTTGTTGCTGAGATACTGTTTCCTAGCATTTCATAGGAGCTATCGATTTGGGAGTAAACCGATTGAGCTTAAGAAGGATTTAGAGCATGGACCAGGAAAACAGTAACTATAGGGACAACTGTATAAATTGCAATGACTATACAAAGGATGACTGACTAAGTAGCCTGTCCGATGAAGCACAGGATCAAGAGGGCAGCTTTCCCACATTTTAAAACCTGTCTTCACGTTTCGTTAAGTTTGGATTTCTATTCTCAAGCACCACAAAGTAACTCTCTGCCTTCTTCTGCCTTTTAAAACTTCTTGCCTTGCTCTTTCCAGGACTGAAGTGTGTGTGTCTTTTGTGTGATTCTTCAAACTTTACCTGCCAAACCGAAGGAGCATGTTGGGCCTCTGTCATGCTAACCAACGGGAAAGAGCGGGTGATCAAATCGTGCGTGTCCCTCCCGGAATTAAATGCTCAGGTCTTCTGTCACAGTTCCAACAACGTGACCAAGACTGAATGCTGCTTCACAGACTTCTGCAACAACATCACGCTGCACCTTCCCACAGGTAAGAGGGTTGCGTAGCCACACTCTTACCTAACTACGTTTTATTTCAGTTTTGGAAGACGACAGACAACATGGCAGAAAACAAACCATCTAATGTTTCCTAAGATAAAAATGTGTGTTTTGCATCTCTTCTAATTTTCAGCTGGTGGAATTCTCTAGAGTCTAGCTGAGGTTGATTTTTTTTCTTTTTTTAAAATTTTTAAATTTCACATCACTGTCAAAACGGTGACACAGTCTAGGGGAAATGTGACCACATGAGTTATGGTTTCTTGACATAATTAATGGACCTAAACTAAAATGTAAATTTCCCTGAATTATTTTTATCAAAGCAAGAAAACAAAAAAAAAAAAGAAACTATCTAATCTACAGTGATAGAAGACCATCGGCCTACCCCAGTAGAAGGGAAGGGACCAAGAGAGCATTTAGAATGACAGAAGTGTCATGGCATTTACATGGTCATACACTCATTAAGCTTCTTCAAACTGTACTTCTAAAGCATGCGTGCTTTATCATGTTAAAATCACCCCTCACAAACACTGATCTTTAAAAAACGAAAGACTGGTTCCTGACTGAGGGTATTATCAGTGTACATTCTACCCAAGCAAGACCCTTTCATCGCCCAGGTGCATAGCAGCATCTTGTCCTGGAAGAGATGTTTTTAGAGTCCTGTCCTATAATCTTGCTGACTGACACACTGTGGCCTTAGAAAAGGCCACTGCTATAGCCAATGAACTTCCCTCTTCAACCCCTGCACCTTTTGGATCTTGTCACTGATCAGACCATCACTAAATATAAAGTCTTACTTTAAGATGCCTCTGGGTTTCAGGTAAACTAGGAAAGGACATGTCCATGACAGTTCAGATCATCACTGAGTCCAGAAAAGCTATGTATAAGATGGGGAGGAAGTACCATTACACCCAGGGCTCCAAGGGGTGGGACTTAATGGAGCCCTCCAAGCTTGACTCTCTCATGCTTAATGTTTGCCTGTGGGTATCAGAATTGCTCCTAACAGCTGCTGTAGGCACCCTCTCTGATGATGACTGAACTACACACGAATCTACAAATGCATCAGAACATTATTAGGAATGATTTTATTGATTTTTTTTAATGCCAGTCATACTTGGTTCTACTCTAGGTCTCTGGGCTATCCTGTTTTCAGTTCCTGATCACTGAGGCAGTGTAGGACATGGGCTCTCAGCATTAGGGGCCTCAAATTAGACAAGTCGTTGGTTGGCATGAATGGCATTTTTAATATCTCAGTTTATAAATGCTAATTTCTCCTATGTGAAAAAGTTAATTTTGTTAATTGATCTTGCACCAAGATTGTAAAGATCATGTATTAGTTCTAATATTCTACAGTCGTTTTTAAAATTCTACATTCTGATTTGTGTTCATTTAATTTCTCTTTCTTGTGTTTTTACAAAACCGGGAACTTCTAATGTTTTGGTTAATGGAAGCTGTGGAAGAAAAGACTTGCTGTCTCCAAGAAAAGTGCTTTGCCTCTTCTTGTGCTTTACATTGTTTATATATTTGTTTATGGTTTTGTTTTGAGACTGAGCTTGCTTGCTACTCACTATGTAGCTCAAACTGCTCTTAAATTCATGGTTATCTTTGTGTCTCCAGATTTCTAAATGTCAAGATTTACAGAATTGTGTTCACCATTCCCGCCAGTCTTTTAGCCAACAGTATTAATCGAAAGATTTCTCTTTTATTTTTTATTTAGGTGAAACTTTTTTAAATCATATATATATACACATACATACATACATATATGTATATATGTATATATATTCTAGCATTTTCATGACTTTATTAAGATTACTCTATGAGAGTGGGTTGCAGTAACTGAGTTCTAAACGTATCCATACAAGAGGAAATACGTGTTTTGTAGCCATTAACTAATAGATCTACAAGAAATGCTGTGTTTATTACTGAACTCAAACTCGTTTACTGAAACTAAGAATGTGTATCATTTAGTGGCAGTCTATGGTAAATGGGGATTAAATTGAATAGGTCTACTTGTAGTCCATGTAGTCTCTTTGTATGGAGCTGCTTTGGCTGGAGTGGGGGTAAAGGGGTAGGGGAGAAGCTAAAAATGGCTATTAGGGTTGCACGGACCAATAGTTGTATGGAGAAAGGCTGAAAACAGAAGCTAAGCAGCTGCACAGACTGTGCCAACAATCACACCATTTTCATGTCATCAAAGAGTGTGATCGGTGACCCTGCTCTGACTATTACAGAGATGTCAGTTTCAAATGTGATCACGTACATATTGAAAAGCAGGGGGATGTCTCTGCAGTGCTTGACAGGGAGCTTCGTGCTGTGGGTGGCCAACACTGTAGAAAGACTCAGGAGCTGACCAGAAGCTGTTGTGAAGACATGGAACTTCCCTTTAGGATTATGAAAGGATCTTTGGCCCCCTCCCCATGCTCCCTACTTTTCATCCATCACCCTACAGACCATTTGTGGGTGTGTAATTTGATGAAGAACCAAGTCTCGGTTTGCTTTAGGTGGCCCCTTTTTATGTTCTTAGATCTTGTTTGTAGTAGCTGGCCTCTTGGTCTGTTTCTTTGTGACAAAATTTCTAGGTTGAATAAAACTTGTGCCTCCTCTACCCCATTAAGCTTGTGCCTCCTCTACCCCATTTGCTCACTGCTGTGGTCCTAGTAACACACAGCTGGAAAACCCTGGCGCTTACTTTTCTTCCTTCTTCAAAATGCTTTTAAATGTTTGATGCTAATTCCTAACAGTAGCGGCTTTCATGTGGACTTCTATTGTGACACAGAAAGACACTCATTTTGTATAATTTGTTTCCCTTCACATGGGCATAGAACAAGAATTTTACAAAACAAATCTTTAAAATGTATAAGGTACTTCAATCATTGCTATTTCCTTAAAAAAGAAAAAATAAGGAGCTGGTTGGATCCCACTGATAGGCTTTTTCTCAGCTTAAGAAACACCACTTTAACTGGTATTTAAAGGGTAGAATTTGTAAATGGAGCAAGGGCATTTATTATTTTAATTCACGAGTATAAAAAAACTATTCAAAATGTTAGTTACTATTTTAACTTCACACATTTTTTCTTTTAAATGGCCTAAAATTGATTAGATTTAAGACAAATTAATTCACATCACTGAGACTGAAATTTAATTTAGATCATATTTAAATTGAATCATTTGCTCTTAAAAACGTACCTTCTGGTTTAATTTTACACATGGGTATAATTTTCAGGAGTTAGCAGTTTTACTTGATCGAAGTAAGCTTATATTTTGGTAGATATGTAATACTAGGAATTTTTCTCCCTTCCTTGAAGTTTATTAAAACAGTTATTGTTGTGACGTAGTCGAAGAAATAAATAATTTTCCAAGTTCAATGTGAGCACAAATGTGGTATGTTATTTCTTTTTGAAATTTGGAAAGCAACAACCATTTCAAAAACTAACCTTTTTTCGGACTAGTACTTAAGTTCGTGGCTTTACAAACAACAAACCTGTCAGACCCACAAAACAGATGTGGTACCATATGTCTAAAATTTTAGTATAGATTATGCAGATTAATTAAACAAGAGAAACTCATGTTTTCTAGAGCTTTCTCTGTCTAATCTCTTTTTCATGTTTATTCTTAGAGCAGAAGGAAAAAAAAAAAAAAAAATCAAACTTCTATTAATCACTGCCTCTTCCTGGAGGTGTGTTTCTCACTTTGACCCAGTGCCCTTTGGCCTAGTCCCCACAGTTATGACATTTACAGGTTGTTCATTTTCAGTTCCTATGAGATTAAGAGAGATGATATTTTGGCTAGAATATTTTATTTTCAGAAGTAAAGGAAGTAATCCTAGCCCTTCCAGAATAGTTCTAGTTCAAAGGGAATGTACCGATTTGCATATGTTAGTATGCTCGGAGGAGAACTTTTGTGTAGAGCAAACAAACACTAGGGAACAATTTTCTGTATCTAGGATATATTTGTCCCAACAGTGGCTTCTTTGAGTTCCATAGTCTCATTCTCCTCAATTTTTCTCACATTCCTTTACAAATGTTACCAGGACAGCACAACTCTCACCTCAAAGGACATCACTGGTTCTCTGATTGATGAGGAATGCTATCTACAGCTCTTTATCTGTTTATCAAGATTTTCATTTAAGCTTCATTTGCTAGTTTCCTGATGTTAGGTCTGCCACAGAGGAAAGCAAAGATTGGCTCTAAAGATATTCCAAAATGAATTGGCTTTAGATTCTGGACCTGTGACTTGCAAACTTCTTTGTGTCATTGATATTCTAACCAGCCAGTCAGCTTGTGAAAATTTCCAGGAATTCTTCTCCACTTTTACTTGGTATAAACTGGACTTTATAAACTCCTCCCTCCTTCCATTTTTCCCCCTAATTTTTGACATTTAACCATTTCAACATCTACAGCTTCTGTGGGCTGCATTCTGCTGTTTTGGTTCTGCTGACTCATGCTTCCTGGCTTAATTCCTTGTTTATGACTTTTGAATGTGCGTTTCTTTTGGGATCCTTATTTGGAGAAATGGTAGAAACCTACCTTAAATTTATTTCCTCAGAAAAGACTGAGATTAATTTTTGCCAAATGTCTCAGTGTGCAGTCTACCCAAATCCATTCCATATTTTAATTAACTATTCTGGGTAAATATAGAGAGTGAGTTCTAAGCCTGCTTTTCCTTCCCTCCTCTTCTCTTTTTCCTTCCCTTCTTTCTCCCCCTACTCTTTTTCTTCCCCTCCTCTCCCCTTCCCTTCTTTCCCTCCCCTTTCCACTTTCCCCTCTCTTTCCCTTTCCCTGCCCATTCCTTTTCTCTCTGTTCTACTGAAATCAATGGTTGAGAAAGAAGACTTTCTCTGTCTCCCTCTGTTGAATATTTTTGTTTCTTATGTTTTCAAGGCAGTGTCATGTAGTTGCCTGTTTTACCTCGGTATCTCTGGCCTGACTTTTCATTGTTTCAGGATCCTGTCTTAACTTCTGTGTTTGTACACTAAGCACTTGGTCATCATTGCCGGGCCAATAGTTCCAGTGTACACTGGCAGATCCTGCAGTACTCCCGCACGGTCTGGATTTTCACTGTAATTTTGGCTGCTGAGCAATTCATCCCTCCACACCCCCACCGCCCTAACCATCAAACAGAAGAAAATTGTTTCTATTTTATTTAGCATTTCAATGTATTCAGTACCAGGAAGGGTGACTGCGGCCATCTAAAGTGGAGCTTGGCAAAAAATGGAAACTCTAGAATGGCTTATTTTTTTAAAGGATACTGGCATAAATATCTATCCATCTGGAAGAAAACAGGGTTGTATCAAGTGTAACATCATACATAAAAATAAATTACAGCTTGATTAAATATCTAATTGTGACATATAGAACAATTTAAATGTCAGAGGCAAATTTAGAAGAAAAGAGTGTATGACTTTATAGTATGGAAACTGTTCCTAAATAAGACAGGAAACTTAGATCTATAAAAGGAAAAGACAAATATAATTGAGTACATGAAAACTAAAATAAAATGAATGAGAAAAGAACATAAATAAAACTAGAAGATAAATTAAATATTGGGTAGAACTATTTGTAGTATAGATGACTGAGAAAAAAAGTGACATAGACATATTTAGAAAATGTGTGTGTGTGTGTGTGTGTGTGTGTGTGTGTGTGTGTGCATGTGCACTTGCACGAGTGACTAGAGGAAGGGAGGAAGAAAGAAGGATTCTAAATGAAAAACCCAGAAAAGAGCAGGGGATACAACTTGAAAGTTTACAGTAGAGGCCAAGAAATTCCAAAGCAGTCAAGTACTGAAATGGTGTTCAACCTCACTAATAGCTAAAGAGATACACATTAATGTGGCCACATACAATTTTCTAACCCACTAGATTAGTCAAGATGTTTTCAACTGAGTGTCATCAGAAAATTAGATAATAATGCCTTAAGTGATAAAGAGAGGCTCATTGACAATGATAATGAGAAATGGGGATGTAATAGAGTCTGTGGTTTCTTAAGTAAGAGAACTGAATGATGTGACTGTCCTGTGAGTACCTGGACCAGTGAGGACATTCTTACTAAACTTTCTGATCTTTCTATCTGCTATTTTCTGACTCACGTGGATCTCCCATTGTTAATGAGGCAAATGCATTTTGTTATTAGGGTGTTCAAGTTTCAAGAACGATAAACGTCAAGAAGCACGGTTTGCCAAATTACGTAATCCAATAGAAGCTGACTGTGTGCAAAGGGAAGTTTCTTTCCTTGATGTAAATTTAAACCAACCATATAATGTCACCTCCTTCTTACCCTATGCAAGACCTTTAGTTTAGTCCTACATAGAACAGAAAACAGAAACACTAGCATTCCCAACAGACTGCGAGCAGAGGCTGGCTATCTTGTAGATTTTGGGATCTTGTTAGTAGGCTGGAGTGATACAGGACCCTCCAGATTAAAAAAAAAAAAAAACTTTCTTAGGTTTCAGAAGACTTCAACCATGCCAACTGCCTCCTGGCAGGGAATATACATGTGCTAGGAATGAAGGCACTTCAACTTCAGGCCTGCAGGAGACAGAGAAGCGCACGATCAATACAGAATGAAGAATAGCCAAGACAAGGGAATATAAGAAAGCAAAAAGATGAACCAGGGTCTGGAGAGATGGCTCAGCAATTAAGAGACCTTCTGTTCTTGCAGGGAACTGGGGTTCAGTTTTTTAGCATCCTTATGGTGGCCTCATAACTGTTTATAACTCCAATTCTGTGTGATCTTATTCCCTCTTCTGGCCCTCTTGGGTACCAGGAATGTAGGTATACAATATCTACTTGCGGGTAAGTACTCATATGCATTAAAAATTAAACAAATCTTAAAAGCATAAGAACCAGTATAGAAGAACACATGCACAGGGAACTAGCAGAATGATCATAGACTCAGTGTTCTCCTTAGTTTAAGAAAACAAAAGGCAAATTTGAAAATATGTATAGAGAATAAAAACCCATAAGATAGTGATCTAGTAGATGTCAACAGTAACAGAAGAAAACATTACTAAAAATACAATTGACATTAAAAGCTGAAAAATAAGCTTAACAACTGATGAGATATTATAAATCTAAGATTTGGGCCAAATGAAATTGATTTCTGTGTAATGTGGAGACAATAAATAATGGGAAAAGTGAAGAGAGGTGACAAAGTGGCAAAAAGACAAGTATAGAAAGGATTAGCATCAGGTAGGCCTCATGTAATGGTACAAAAGAGCAGAGAGAAAACCAAATCAAACCAAATTAAACCAAACCAAACCATACCAAAGCAAAGCAAAGCAAAGCAAAGCAAAGCAAAGCAAAGCAAAGCAAAGCAAAGCAAAGCAAACCAAACCAAACCAAACCAAACCAAACCATATCAAACCAAATCAAACCAAACCATATCAAATCAAACCATACCAAACCAAACCAAACCAAACCAAACCAAACCAAACCAAACCAAAC
>JANHMN010000002.1:128940949-128957124 GCA_030674055.1 Rhabdomys pumilio | reverse complement strand
ACTATATCAAATCAAACCATACCAAACTAAACCAAACCATATCAAACTAAACCAAACCAAACCAAACCAAACCAAACCAAACCAAACCAAACCAAACCAAACCAAACCAAACCAAACCAAACCAAACCAAACCAAACCAAACCACCTTGGGAAAAAGAGCTGTCTAGACAGCTAATAGATCAAAACTGATGAAGAGCATGAGTCCATGAATTTCAGACACTCAAAAAGTATCACCAGGACAAGTAAGAAGAAAGCCCCGACACATTGTACAACTAACTGTTGGATACCAACACAAAGGGAAAGGCTTACATTTTTCAGAGGAAAAAAAGTAAACTAAACTCAGAAGAGACATAGTGAAGATGGAAGTTGTCCTCTCAATAATGAAGAGTAATGTTGCAGGAAATATTAAAAAGGCGGCACTATGCTGTGCTATACCCAGCTACTGTCTACTCAGTGGTCTTGCCGCCTCTTGGCTAGCCCCAGTCAGTCTTTCTTTCTCTGGTTCACCTGTCTTAGAGCCGCCTGTACCTTGTCAGCCATCCACCCCCTGTGATTAGCAGTCACAAATGCCCTTAACGCAGTAAATCAAAACTCTAGAAACTTATAATTAACCAGTCAGATTTACATATCAATAAATTCTTAATTCACAAGATGCCCACATAATCATTTCAGAGCCAATAAATAAGAATATAAATTGATAAGATAAATTGTCCTGTAATTATCCATTCCTCATATCATATTCATAGCTACCTGTGGCTACTTAAAGCCCCTTGGAATCTGGATGTCCTGTTCTTCCTCCATCTTTCTTCCTTCCCCCCTCTCTCTCCTCTTTCTTCTCCCCCACACATTTCAGCTCCACCTTCCCTGCCACTGCCCAATCACCGACTCCAGCCTTTATTTTACAAGTTAAGGTGGGGAGAAGGTTCACAAGAAATCACCTGTGTACTGATTCACTCCTTGTCCACAGACCCTCGAAGGACAGCAGAATTAGCATCAAAATACAATTAATACCAGGGCAATCCACAACAGAGTAAAGTGGCAGATTTGGTTACGGAAACATTAAAATAACTTTCATAGAGAAGTATAACATATACATCAAGCAAAGATGATAATTTACTTTTGCTAAGTAAAATAGCAAATTTAGCAGACAGAATAAACATTAATGCAGAAGAGTTGCTAGAGTTAAAAATGGTCTGTTCACGCGCGCGCGCACACACACACACACACACACACACACACAAGAAAAAGAATCAAGTTGTTCACAATCGAGAACATAATCTTTTTCTTGTGTCTGCAAGTGCCTTACCAAGCATAAGGAAATATAAGACATGTCTACAATCTCAGAGGGAGATTTTAACGAATAACCCACAATATAATCAATCAATTAATATTATTTTACTTAATAATTAATTAATATTAATTAATATACCCTGGCCATGGGCAGATAATTTTCTATAAAATTACAGTTTACCAATGAGCATAGTCCTGTGGCATTAAAGAACTTGAGTCAGGGATTTAAAAACACTCCTTTAGAGAAAGTTCCACTGCCATAGAGGAGCCACCATAAACCCTGCCAAGCTTCTAAGGACAGGTGGTTCTGACCTAGACTCTTCAAAGCACAGATACAGAGGAAATAGCCCATAACTCACTTTATGGTTGTTTCAAGAGTCTAATCTGGAAAGTGATGGTATTGGGATGTGGGGTCTTTGAGGAAGTAACTAGGTCAGGAGGGTGGAGTGGGATCAATGTCCTTATAAGGGATGTTTAAGGCAGCTCCTTTGAAACATATGAAATACGTGAAAACAGACAAAGTTACCTGCATGAGCCAGAGCACTGATGGCGCTTTGCCTTTGGATTTCCTAGCCTCCAGAATTAACTATGAGACATAATTCATGATGTTGATAAGTCACACACCTGATTCCCCAGATTAACAGATTAGTGTAATATATGTCTTATTTTAATATATCGAATTGTTCAGGTTAGTACAATTTTATATCTTACTTTCCTCCTTGATATCTAAGAAAATCTTTTCCTATGTGAACAAACATACTTTGTTCTTTTGTAGCTAGCCTGCACTTCAGTGTTTTCTGGTGACTCTCGGTGATGATATGGAGAACACCTAAAGAAGTAGTTATGCTATCAAGGAATATCAGAAGCACTCTACAATCCATGACAATTCATGTAGCACAGAGTGAGGATGCTTGGGCTAGAGGAGTCAGTAATTTATAGGGTAAATTGTGCAGGAGTTGCTATTTAGTGCATGCTTACACTAATTACAGCTCTTCATATGGAAATAGACTATTCACCAACAACCTTCAAGCTACACAATCTTTATTTCTACTTCTGCTACCAAAAAAACAGTGCCAGATAAGGGCAATGGAACTGTAATGTCTCATTTTCCCCTTCTACATTAGAACATACTACTTTAAAACAACTACCTTATTTTTCACTAATTTAAATAGTAATTTTAAATTAAAAAAAAACTAGGTACAACATTAAGAGGTGTGTACTTTGCTAACTTTTGACCAATGCTTATTTCCCGTTCTGTTCTTAATTGTGTAAAGAAAAGTAAAGAAAAGATATATTTATTTATATCAGTTGTGTGCGATGTGTGATGGCTACTCATAAGGGACATGTCTAAATAAGACTTTCAGTGAAATGAAAGGTTTTCATCTGAAGAAAGAGAAACTGCCCAAAGGATCAATTTTTATTAAATATCAATAGTTTGAAAATATACTATGATTTGTGAAAGATTAAGACTTCACTAGAAAATGTATTGAATCTGTCATTGTCTTATGACTTTGGCTTTCTGTTTGAGACACAAATTCATTCCTATAATCAGAATGAGCTGATGTGTGCATGAAGAAAATGTTCCTGGCCCCTCATGGGATTGCTCCTCCATCTCAGGAGTAAATCCTTTCACAGTTTTCCTGAAGGACACGGTGCACATCTGACAGCTGTGCCAGACAGGATTCCCCCACCTCATCCCAGAAAGTGAAAGGTGCTATATTTCAATTTTTTTCTAAGTTCAATTAACTCTAACATTCCAAGAAATCAAACTTGTGTTTTCAAAATTGAATAGAGGATACATTTCTAGCCTCCAGAAACAAGTGCAGTGATTTAAATTAGAAATGTTTCTTCATAAGGATGCAATGGGAGATTGAACATAAAATTTATAACCAATTTTAAATTGAGTATTCTATACTAGGCAAGGCTCTATGCATGTAAATACCTTTATGCCTCACTCAAATCTGTTTTGGTGACTATGATGGGACCTTGAACGAGGTCAAAATGTGCTTATTAATCTTTTCCAAGTGAGCAAGTTCCTTTGTGGAATACATTAGAGCTTATCCCAGTGAAGACATCGGGACAAAGACATGTAACTTTTCCTTTGTCATCAATTTGTTAAGAATCTTTCCCTGAGCAAGGCTGTCTGCTGTGAGCTAGGAAGACTTTCATTTTTCTAACAGAAAAGACTCTTTTTGGTGGAAGATAGCATAGACTATATTTTAAATATACTGGCATCTAATGTCCTCATAAACACCCACCACTGACTGACATGTGTCTTAGTCACAGAGATGAAAGACTATTGTCCTTTGCTGCCCTGAAATGAAGGAAAATGAATTGTGAAATCTACTTGGGTTTTCTTCCAATATTTTATGTTCCTAATGATCAAAAGTTTTTGTATACTTACGTGGAGCAGGATGGTTTCCTGGTGCGGATATATTATTTGTTATAAGCACGGTGATTGGGTAGGAGCCAATGTGGGAGGAGCAAAGATAGAGAAGGAGAGGAAAAGGAGGAGTTAGGAGGAGGGAGGAGAGATTTAGCAGCCATGAAGAACAACGGATGCATCAAGAACAGTTCTGGGTAACACATTTTATCTAAGGTTAGGTATTGGGTAACAATTCTAATTGTGTGGGCATCTTGTTAATTGAGCATATCCAAACATACAAATGTTGGGCAATATTTAAGCAATAAGAGTCTTCATTCTACAGAGTACCGGGGCTTGGCGGGTATTCTGGGGTTCAGCCAAGCTTTGTAGAGACAGCGTGGGAGATTGGCAGAGCCAGGGCAGGTACTTGTGGCCAGTCTCAGCGGTGGTCAAAGCCAAGCAGTGTCGAGAGCACGCTGCGGCTCTTGGCCTCAGGCCTTGTCTAGTCGGGAACATGGCGGCCCTGTAAGAACAAGCCAGATTGGGTGCCGCCGTTTTAAATATTATCATTAACACTTATGTGCATTTCTGTGTGAGTGTATATCATATGTAATATGGGTAACCACTGAGATCAGAAGAGGGCATTGGATCCTCTGAATCTGGAGTGATAGGTGTTGTGAGCTCTGCCCACTCCTCATTCATCATGAATGCTGGCTCTCTGGAGCAGCAAGGAGCATGTTCAAACATTGAGCATTTCTCTCTCCCTCTTCCAACAGTCTATGAATCTCACATCTCCTTGAGTGAAAGTTTATTATTATTATTATTATTATTATTATTATTATTGTTATTATTATTATTCTCTTATGTCAATAATGATATTTTTCAGCCCATTGCTCTTATTTCCTTAAAACATAAATGCCTTGGTGAAAAGTTTGCAGTTCTGTACATACTCCTCCCAAAACCAGAAGCACCATGTAAAGCTGTCCAGAAAATATTTTTATGTGTGATGCCACCTGGCAGCAAAAGAAATTATGAAATTTGTCCAGATGATAATAGTGTATATAAAAAGACTTTTTCTAGATAGAGCGCCAGAGCAATAAAACTTGTTTAAATAGGTCACAGTTTCAGTTCAAAGGTAGAAATACTTAGGCTTGTTCCTGAAGAAGCTTAGGAGAATATTTTAGACTCATGGTTCAGCACAGGAAGTGTGACCCGCGCAATCGTCTTGCCGGCAAGAACGCACGTGGGCACACAGGATCCTTCTGCAGCACGTGTTTATTCCCATGCGTGGAGGAGGAGAGACCAGATTTAACATGGCGCTGCTTTATATACACCCTAGGGTGGGGTGGACATATCTGATTGGCTGCTTGCTCAAATTCCCATGTGACGCCCCGGGTTGGGCGGTGATTAGGCGGTCCTTGCCACTGCACATGCGCAATTTTACTTGTTTACCCACGAGTGTCAGGTGCCAGCTCATCAGCTCTCCACAAGGAAGTGCCTGTTGATCTTTGAAAACCTGACTGCGTAAGAAAGAGCATTTGGTGCTGTGCACAGAGCATTATGGAGGAATCTGGCCAAATAAACATGAATGAGTCTGGCTTATTCTTCCTGAATCTTATCATGGTAACTGATGGGAAGGAGTAGTGGACTAAGACAAGCAGGAGGCAGAGAGTGGGGAGGTGGGTATCTGCTTACAGCCAACAAGTCCATGATCCCTGTGAGGTCAGACAGAAGTCCAGGGTTGTGACTAGTCCTCTGGTTCCTTCCACGGTACATTCTGGCCTCAACGCTACTGTACGTAATGAAAGGAGCCTTTAATAAGGGGTGATTAACCTGGGTCTCTTTAGGGGCATTTTGGGCTCTTTTAATGTTTTGCAACCACTTGTTATCATAATGTTTGGCAAAGAAGCACAAACCTTGAGAAGTTTTGTAGAAAGCACTGTTTGCAGGAAGCCGTCTGGTTTACTCTTGTCTGCCTGAATTACCTTTAAGGTATCCAGTTAGCTAGTGCATAGCTCTTTAATCTCTGTGGTCTCCAGGCATTTCTCTGTTTTGCCTCATTGTACACATTCATTTTAGTCACATTAATACCATTTTAAAGTGGGAGAGAAATGCATTTGCAATAAATTGGATGTAGACGTAGACCAAGATTTTCATGGCAGTAGATATTTGGATGTTTTAAAAATACTTGAGCAAATGCATTTAAGCACACTTACTTAACCATAATTCTCCTCAGTCCTAACCAATCTTCTATAGTAGCTCACCAAGCAATCTCAATACATTCCAAAGGAAGGTAAAATTGGTAAGCTGGGGCCATATAGATCTAATGAACACCAATAACTTTTTGTCCCTTTGATAAAAGATACAAGGTCAGAGGGGGTTGAGAGAACATGAGAATTATGTCCATGTTGTCTCCTCTATTTCTTTGCAACTTGTTGAGTTTGCTTCCAAAGCAAGAAATGGGAACTGGTGAGAAGAAGCTGATGTGAGCAGCAGTCCAGGGAGAGGATGACAGAGCTGAACTCTCTCTGCTACAGGTCATGGTGACTTCACCATCAGCTCAACTAGGCACTGAAGGAAAGATGCAAATTCACCAGTTAAGTCCTTCCTTCCTTCCTTCCTTCCTTCCTTCCTTCCTTCCTTCCTTCCTTCCTTCCTCCCTCTATTCCCTCCCTTCCTCCTCCCTTCTTTTCTACCTTCCTCCCTTCCTTTCTTCTTCTCTTTCTTCTTCATGACCTCTCTTCCTCCCTTCTCTGTTTGCCCTTCCTTTTTTTCTTTTCTCTGCCTTGTTAATCTATGTCACCCTCCATATCTATGAGTTCTGCCTCCACAGATTCAGTCAACTTCACACTGAAAATATTTAGGGGGAAAATGTGTTTGAACACATCTCTACAGACTTTCTTTGATATTATTCTTTACACAATGTGACCATGACATAGCATTTACATTGTATTAGTTTTTAGAAGTAATCTGGAGACAAAGTGAAGTGTGTGGAGGAGTGGTGTGTGGGTTATGTAAAAAGTCTTAGTCCATTTTATATAAGGGACTTGAGTGTGAATTTTAAATTACTCCCCATAAATACCACAAGAGACTCGTATTTCTTTTCCCAGTTCAATGGATTTCAGAGTCCTGGAGAGATGCATGTGAGCTGGTTTTTCACACACCTGGGCTAGTACTTTTGCACTTCCATTTTCTTTGATTTAATTGGCTCAGGAAGAAAGTGCTTTGACTTAGTGATGCAGTGTTCCTCAGATGTCACTTGTGCCCTCATGTTGAGTGTACTTCTACTGTCACCAAAGAATCATCTTCACTAGCAATTGTCAAATAAGTTCTCCTATGAACTCATTATTGTTCCAAAAATAGTATTTGTGTCAAAGCTATCTTCTACCATTGTCTTCTATCCCAGTTCATTGGCTGTAGGTATACACTTGTTTTTTTTTTTTTTTCCCATTAGGATTACAGGGAACATTTAGTTTAAGGCAAGGGTTTACAAATGTTTGCTTTTAGAATTGCTCAGTGTTTAAGGAGTCCTTTCTGGTTGGTGTTGCTAGCCTGTTTCTAGCTGAGTAATCTTTTTCTGTCCCTTACTAACTTGTATCAGTAGATCTGTTCACAAAGGGAGAAACATTGGCCATCTACAGTAAACATCTCTGAGAGCAGTTGCTGGCGCCATGGCAGGTGACACTGATTTCACGTTTGCTGACCTTTCGTCTCTATTAGTTGCCATAGCGATGAGCTGAGCTCTGCTTAATAGAGCTTTACCAAAATGGAGACAATCGATAGCTTTTAAAGGCTAATGTTTATGTTGGTGGCTCCTAATAGGAGATATCAAAATTAAATGTAGCTATATGAAAACCTCTGATGATAGAGCTGAAGGTAAAAGATGGTATCATGTGGAAACGAGTATTTAAAAAAAAATAACCACCTTAATTCAGAAGATGAATGCACTCGGTGGCTTTTTTGAACACCTATGCTCCTCCGCGAGGACACAGAAAAATAGAATGACCATTGTAGAATAGGCAGTTATGTTCTTTTGCAATAGCAAGCTTCAAAAGCCACAAGGACTTGGTTAAGGGTTTCTGAAGCCTAGTTGTCAGAGGACACTTTTTAGCACCCCTTGAAGAATACTCCAGGGCAAGCTCTCTCAATCCTCTTGCTCAGCAGCTAATGATCCCAGAGGAGTCCTGAGACACACAGATATGTGGTGGGCAGTTTCCAGATACTGTGGAAGCACAAGAGTCTGGACTGAGGCTCAGAGTCCTTCACTCACTGACAGCTGCTGGGCAGCTGCTGGGTCTGTGCTGACACACTTAGGAGCACACCAGGGAGGAAGTTGATGTCTTTTCTGTCAAACCTAATTGTTTTCAAATGTTTCACATATATTTTTGTCATATCCGGAACAAAACGCAAGTATCAGTAATGCACTTATTATCCAGTTTTGACAGCACAAGGGTAGCATGATTCATGAAGCTCATTGACAGTCACTTATTTGAATAGAGGTGCTGTGCCCTAAGTGGGCTGTAGCTGAGCCTTTCTTAGCCTGGCTGGAGTGAGTCTTGTAGGTGGAGGGTGTGGTTATCCTAAGGTTCAGGATGCAAAGGAGGTAACCCACAACCAAGCAGGCCTTTCCTTTCTCCAGAAGTTTGGGATGTTTGAGAACTCAGATTTCCTAAATTCTGTTGTAACAGTTTGACAAACACATCTCTAGGCATTTCCAAAACAAAAACCATGGGACGGAGAGATGGCTCCATCAGTGCCTAAGAGTGTGTAATGTTTTTGCAAAGGACCTGCATTCAGTTCACAACTGTCTGTACCTCCAGCTCCAGGAGTTCCTACACCCTTTTCTGGCCTCCACAGGCACCTGCTTGCATATGGCACAAATACAGACACACAGGGATAAACAGACATACATATAAATAAACATAAATAAAAGTTTAAAAAAAAACCCAAATAGCAGAAATCAGAACTGCTGGAGATAAGGCATGACTATAAAATTAAACTGGTGCAGAGGCAATCTTCAGTGAGCCAAACGGAGGCAAAGAATGCACCAACTTCAAGGGGAAAATTAACTTAAAAACATAAAGCGTCTGTCACCATGAACTTTTCATGTATCACTGTTTCTGTAAAATTTTAAAAAAATCTGAAATGCAAGATTAATGTTTCATTAAGTAGACGGCTATGGATATAATTATATCTTTTTTTCCTTATGTGTATGTGTGCATGGTGTCTATATGTAGATGTATGTTTGTTCAAGTGTATGTGTATGTGTGTGTGTGTTTATGAAGACAGAGGTTGGTATCATGTGTCCTCTCTCATTGACCTCCACTTTACACACTGAGTCAGCGTGTCTCGCTGAACTCGGACCTTGGCTATTTGGCTTGTCTAGTTAGGCAGCCTGCTCGGAGGATCCTGTCTCTGTCTCTGGATGCCGGGATTACAGACAGGCCTCCATGACCTCTTGGGTTCTACTTGGGTTCTGGAGATCTGAACTCTGGTCCTTACATTTGTGCAGTGAATGCTTGACCCACTGAGCCAGTGGTTTTCAACATCCCTAATGCTGAGACCATTAGTACAGTTGTGCTGAACCCCAACCATAAAATTATTTTGTTCGCTACTTCGTAACTGTCATTTTGCTGCGGTGATGAATCGTAATGTAAATATGAATCGTAATGTAAATATCTGTGCTTTCAGATGGTCTTGAATGACTCCTGGAAAAGGGTCATTTGACCCCGAAAGGGGTTGCGACACACAGGTTGAGAACCATTGCACTAAGTCATCTTCCCTTCTCCTAATTATGTCTTACTATTGTTTGGTTTCAATAATCACACCGACATTTCTAAAGTAGAGATCTCTTACATAGCAGGAATAAAACTAGTCAATTTTTCAGTGACCCAACAGTTAAGAACTCTTTACTGGTGACCTGCTGTGAGTCAGGCACTGTTCACTGAAACACTGGGGATTCAGCTAGGAATACCACAGGCAAGTTTCCTCTCCTTACGAAGCTCATGGTCCTCAGAGAAAGTCAGATAAAACATGAACCAGCAAATGACTACCATCTGGTGATCTTAGCCAGGAATTGAAGTATAGCGAGTTTCCAGGAAGTGAGTGGAGACTGGGAAGAAATTCTTTTAAAATATCTACAAGTTTTATTATTATTATTATTATTATTATTATTATTATTATTATTATTTTAATTTGAGAGAATTAAATTATGTAGTCAAGGCTCACCTTGAGTTTTCAATCCTACTCTCTCTGGGACTGTAGGTGTCCAGCTCTGTGTCCAGCTTCCTGCAAATACTTTTTGGTGGAGTTTTTAGCTGAGACCATCACTTTCTACCAGGCTTATTGACCTGGGCTTCTGCCCTTTCTCCATCTTCATTCTTCCTGCTCCAGTGTCTGTTGACACAGTGGCCACTCAGAATAAAACTTCAAACATATCCCCAACCCTCACATCTGCTTCCATGTGAAAAGAAACTCACATTCCTTCCCTTAGCCTGCAACACACCACGCAACGTTTCCCTTCAGTTTTCCGATCCCATTTCCTCCCCCAACCCATTTCTCTGTAGGACATATTTCCAAACCGACCAAATAGTTCCTAATGTGTATAATACCTGTGAGTTGTGATCCCCTTGGGGGTTGAATAACCTTTTCACAGGGGCTGCCTAAGACCCTTGGGAAGCACAGATATTTACATTATGATTCATAACTGTAGCAAAGTTATATTTGTGAAGTAGCAATGGAAATAAATGGGTCTCTTGGCCTGGCTTCCCCTGCCCCATGCTGTCACCAAGCTTCTCTGCCTGCCAGTTCTACTTTCTTTGTGTCATTGTCTCCAAGGACACTTCCCCAGAGGGCCTTTCTAGGACCACTCAACCTAAAGTGACATTTTGCTCTCATGATGTCTTCTTTACTGCTGATTCATCCTCAGAGCATTCATCCCATCTTCTGTTTATGTTACCACGCAGCCGTCTGCTTAGCGGTCTGTGTTTATGAGAGTACGCATGCTCAGAGAATAAGGACGGCCTCTTCTCTAATTGATTTCCAGAAACCCAGACTAATAGCACCATATTTCAAGAGCCCGAGGATTATTTGTGAAATGAATGAATGAATGGACGGGATTTCTGTAAGGATGGGACTGTTGAATAACAAGGAGTATTAAATTAAATAAAAATAAAAGTATCAAATATTTTGGAGGATGTTTCAAAGTTTTCCAGCCATTGCTTCCATAATCTTACTTTTGCCTCCCACTGCCATTGTCACAGCAGCAGCCAGCTCACACAGTGTTCTTATCTTTGCTTGCATTGTAGCCTTTGCCAGTGAATTTAAATCCATACTTTGGCAGCTGCATAGTCTACTGTAGTCACCAATACCATATTAATGACAATACTTGGATTTTCGAAACATTTTTAATGTTAGTACATTTAAACCATTTTTTTCAACTTTCATATAAAGTAATAAATGGGTTTTATTGTGAAATTTTCATATGCATATATCATTATGCCTTGTGGCACATGCCCTTAATCCCACTGCTGGTGAGGTGGAAATGGGAAGATTAAGAGTTCAAGGCCATCTTTGTCTACATAGTTTCTTGTTAACCTGGGCTATATGAAACCCTGTCTCAAAAATAAAATAAAATAAAATAATCCTTGGGTTAGAATTACTACAAAACTCTCCAATAATCATGTAAACAAATTCTAACAATATATAGACAGAAAAATATCTTTTTAAAAAGGAACAGGTCGAAAACATTTTTCATGAGTTGATTAATGGTTTCTTTAATCTTTGTCTTTAAACTGCAGCATCTCCAAATGCCCCCAGACTTGGCCCCACAGAGCTGACAGTTGTCATCACTGTGCCGGTGTGTCTCCTGTCCATAGCAGCCATGCTAACGATATGGGCCTGCCAGGACCGCCAATGCACATACAGGAAGACCAAGAGACACAATGTGGAAGAACCGCTGGCAGAGTACAGCCTTGTAAATGCTGGGAAGACACTCAAAGATCTGATATATGATGCCACTGCCTCGGGCTCAGGCTCTGGTACGTGTATATTTTCAGTAAGCAAACGCTCGTTTAAAAATAAATGAATAATGGTTTTGATAAAAGTGTCCAGTGTGAACTCATCACCTGAAGTGCTCAGGGAGGGATAGAACAAACAAAGTCATGGACAGACATCGCTTGAGGGGCAGGAATCTGACATTAGCCTAGAAAAAAAAAAGAAGTAATCTCAGGTAGGAACCTAAATATTAGGCTGGAACAAAGTAGTAATTTCAGACAGGAATCTAAATTTTAGGCTAGAACAAGAAAGTAGGCTTCAGACATGAAAATGACCTTGGGCTAGGACAGGGAAGTAGACTCAGATACTTTGGTCATCCTGATAAGCCTTTAGAAACAGTGATCATGGAAGTGTTCATGGAATTGGACTTAATGCCTTGCTTTTTGAACTATTTGTGTTTCTTGTCTTGCTTGTTCTTTGACTATTTCCATCTATTGTATTGCTAGACCCTTAACTTAGAACTGGCCTTAATACATGCATGTAATTAAAATGGTATAAAAGCATAAAGGAGTATGGGGATTGGATAGGGAGTTCTAGGGAGGGGAAATGGGGAAAGGGAATGGCATTGTATTGTAAATAAATAAAATATCCAATAAAAAAGGATGAAAAAAAAGAAAAGAAACCGCTTGAAGGATTACTGTAGTAGGTCTCTGTATAGTCTTTCAGAAGGGCTTTAGGATTAGTTGTCCCCCCACAAATTTCCCATCACCCTGCTCCTTCCCAAGTTTAATCTTATTTTATTTTCTTCTTTATCTCCTTACTACATTCCATTTTACCTTCCTCTTTTTTGTGTGTGTGTAAGAGAGAGAGAGAGAGAGAGAGAGGGAGAGAGAGGCACACACCACACACATACACACATCACAGGCATAGAGAGATAGAGATGGGGAGAGAGGAGAGGAAGGACCATGGAGTTGAGTGGGGAGGAAGTGGGGGAGGGAAAAACATGATCAAAATATAGTGTATGAAAAATATTAAAAATCCCATTTTGTTGGATGAAGAAGAAAACCGTCCTGATGTCTTCTTAGAAGTCTACTGCAGCCTCTTTGAGTTTAGTTTTTTTTTTTTTTTTTAATAACTGGAATATTGATTTTTTTTCATGCAGATTCCGTATAGCCTTTTCTACATATATTTGAACTCAGAGTTAAACAAGTGAATATCCAATTCTTATGAAAAATGAAAGTCATTGACATATCATTGTATCTCTTTGCTTTAATTTATAACATACTTTTAGTGCATTAATATCCTACTGTAGAATTCCCAGTTGATTCCTGCTGCTGTCTCAAAACTCATGGGACATGTTAATTTTTTTTTTTTTTTTACATGGTGGGATTTGGTTCATTGTTTATAAATTGTGGGAGCAGAGTAGTTAGGGTTGTTGGGGCTAAGTCTAGAAAGTTTGGGGAAATTAGTTAACAAGGCAGTTTTCCTGTGGACATTTGTTTGTGACCCCAGGAGGCCTTCTGGATCTGTAGTTGTCCTGTGGGGATGTGCTTTGATAAGCTAACAGGAGGTGCCCTGGAATTAAATCATGTTATGTTCTGGAAGCCCAGAAGTGGGAGTCTGAAGAAGCTCATGGTATCCCTGGCTGACCATTACCGTTTTCTTCTTTAATGGATTCAGACCTCTAATGAAGAAATTCTGAGCCGGGCAGTGGTGGCACACGCCTTTAATCCCAGCACTTGGGAGGCAGAGGCAGGTGGATTTCTGAGTTCGAGGCCAGCCTGGTCTACCAAGTGAGTTCCAGGACAGCCAGGACTACACAGAGAAACCCTGTCTCGAAAAACAAAAACAAAAACAAAAACAAACAAAAACAAAAGAAAGAAAGAAAGAAAGAAAGAAAGAAAGAAAGAAAGAAAGAAATTCTGAGTTCCAGACTGCATCATGGATGGAGTAAAAGAGCCTTAATCTGACAAAAGGAACAGGGCAGGATTTCCCTGAAGTTATAGTGGTTCTTCTCTTCTCATCTGAATTTCTAGAAATTCTTAGCCCTTGGCTTTGCAGAAATGTGACTAAGAGTACACCCAGAAGAGACACTTCATACACCCTTACATCTCTCCTTGCTTTAGAAGGATCATAAGTGTCTTTATTCCAGCCAGGAACAGTGATACTTGTCTGTAATATACGTACTTGGGGAGGCTGAGTTAGAGACCAGCCTGGGCTCCATGGCAAATCCTTGCCTTGAAAAAAATGAAAGGAAACCAAACCAAACCAAACCAAACCAAACCAAACCAAACCAAACCAAACCAAACCAAACCAAACCAAACCAAACCAAACCACACACACAGCTTCAAGGGCCTCTCTCACTGGTAGGTGTGAGCAGCAGCCAGGCAGACACACTTAACAGAGGCAAGAGGGAAACCACATCACTTTTATTCAGGCTCCCATACTTAACAGGAAGTACTCTGGATGCATCAGAAAGGAACAACATTTTGCTGACCCAAAGAGTAATAATGGTCCAGGCCATAAGTATATCGTCAAGTGAGTTGTTTTAAAGAGAAAGCCAAGTCCTTCAATTACAAAACCTATGAAGCTTTAATCCAAATTATGTCATCATATAGCAGGCTTACCTTTTTATCTTCAAAGCAATATTCCTCAACATTCAAACTCTGCTTCTTTAGACATTACACACTGAGACCTCCTCTACCCCAAGGTTTTTGAGCACTGGCAACATTCAGGCATGGATAAGTCTGATTTTTGCTTAAATTATTGCTAGAAAAATATTTTTTATCCTTTTTTTTTTTTGACTCCGTTTCTCTGTATAGCCCTGGCTTCCTGGCACGAATTCAGTGGATAAGTGGATAAGGGTGGTCTTGAACCCTATTTGCTTCTAGGTTTAAAGGAGTGTGCCACCACCATGGGGCAAACACATTTCTTTATAACATTCAAGAGCTTGAGCAATATTCTGCTTAATTTCCACAAAACCATCTTAGATCACTTGATGATGTTAGGTGGTGCCCTGGTTAGTTTTTATTGTCAACACAACCTAGGGACATCTGAAAGGAGAAGCCTCAGCTGAAAAGTTCCCTGAGTCAGGTTGGCCTGTGGGTTTTAGGAGGAATTGTCTCGATTGCTTGTTGCTATAGAAGGGCACAGCCTAGTATAGTTAGTATTATTCTTGGGCAGAGGTTTTTGGACCATACAAGAAAGCTAAATACACATAAGCCACGGAGACATCCAACAAGCAATGTTTTTCCATAGTTTCTGCCTCCTTCCTTCAAGATAGATTGTAATCTGGAAGTATAAGCCAAATAAATTTACCCTTTCTGCCTGCAAGTTGCTTTTGGTCATGGGGTTTGTTTATTTTTCTACTCTTTAAGTGTATTGAATCTGACCCCAAGGATTTCTTCTCCATGTTAAATGATACAAATTAAAAAGCGGACAAGTAGATGTGTCACTTAAGAAAGGAATAATGAACTGTCAAGATGGCTCACTGGCTATTGGTGCTTGTCGCCAAGCCTGAAGACTTGAGTTCATTTCCAAGGAGTCACTTGGTAGAAGGAGAGATCAGCTCTTTGTTGGCTGTTCTTTGATCATACACTGCTTATAGTGCCCCTCCATACGAATAAATAAATAAATAAATAAATAAATAAATGCAATTAATATTTTTTTTTTATAGGAAAAAGTCATGAGTTGAACACAAAATACAAAATTTCAACAAGTGGCACAGACCTAGATCAGTGTAGATTAATGTGGGAAGGTTATTTTTTTCCTTCAGTGGATGCAGACCATTACAGAGATGGTAACTCTGATCATGGGGTACAACAACTGATCATGGGGTACCTGGTCTCAGAGCGTACACCTACAGCACAACTCCTACACCTTAGACTCAGGGAACATTCCAGAAGATGGAGTGAAAAGACGGTAAGAGCCAGAGAAGCAGGAAGTCTTACATGAGATTGTGCCTCCTGGAATCAGCAGGGAAATTTCACCTGTGAGAGTTCAACTACTTGGCTGCCCAGACAAGGCCAGAACATGGACAACACCAGTAAACATGTTAATGTGAAAGGGTGAAATCTCATGAAGCCACCAAATTTCATGGAGACCCCAAGTTCAGACATACCAAATGCAGTCATCAGATTGTGTTTATATGTTTGTATATATTATACATGTAACAATAAAAATTTAAAAACATTATGTTTTTGAATGGTTTTTAAAAGTGTGTTTCAGTCATGGATATGAATTTGTTAGCTTCTGAACTATTCCCTTTGGGATTGTTCTAAGACATTTTGTGAGAGGAAGACATAAACATGCCTATGCCCAGATCTTTTTGGTTTTGCAGTAAAGATTGAACCCAGTGCCTCACACACCATATGCTGGGCAAAGTTCTCTTACTCTGAGCTGTATCCACAGACTCATTCACTCTATTTATCCATCCATCTATCTATCTACCTATCTATCTACCTACCTACCTTCCTATCATCTATCTATCTATCTATCTATCTATCTATCTATCTATCTATCTATC
>JANHMN010000002.1:128933888-128940939 GCA_030674055.1 Rhabdomys pumilio | reverse complement strand
TATCTATCTATCTATCTATCTATCTATCTATCTATCTATCTATCTATCTATCATATGTGTGTGTGGCACAGGGTGGCGACAAGGTGTCCTTAACTTCAATCTGTAGATTGGCATCACCAGACTCTGCTTATGGATAACTTCCCTCAAAGACAGATTTGAATAAGCTTTAGGCATATTGTGTAGCCACAGTTGTTTGGCAGTGACCCCTAGCTAAAAGCACATGCCTTTGATCATCATAGAACAGGTTTGCTGTCAGCAACGCTTCTGCCACAATAGCTTTCCTGTGGGGAGGAGACTGGACCAACCTGCTTATTCTCTGCCTTTCTCAATTGGTTGGTGACCTTGGATCTGAGGCAGCTTTGTCAGATATTGAAAAACCCTGATTACGAAGCTTATCCATGACCAGGTCAGGGACAAATTTCAAAGAGACTGAGAGCCTACAAAGTGAAAATAAACGATGTTTTATTGGACTCTATTTGAGAGTGAGCTTTGTCTCAGGTGGCTTTTAAGGAAGTGGGGAGCCTGCTTCTTTGTTTTACTCTATAGCATTCTGACAGACGATGACACAAGCCAGACATCAGCTTTCTATAATCCCTGGTGAAAAGATTAAAATGAACTCATAACAAGAGACAAAGTTTCTGTTCAAATGCAGCCTGGAGGTGTATAGCACAAAACCAACTGAGATTCATTTTGTGATTTGCTTTGGAAGCTGGTGAAGAAGCTCTCATTCTCCTGCCTCACCCTGCTCACCCCACTGACCCCTTTACACATTCTCCTTTGTCCACCAATTGGGTGTTGCATCAACTTCAGTGTGAAAATTTTACTGGTTCCTTTCTTTCTTTGTCAGTGATGATGCAGAGAGGGGGTGACTCTGAGATTGGGCTTAATTGTTAGTATCACATTGTGCCAAACACATTGAGCGAAGCCTACAAAGATAACTGTATTTGTTGGATGTCTCTCTTCCCACAGTGAGGAGCACAGGTCTGTCTCATCTAAGGAACAAAGCATTCTGGGCCAGCCTCTGGCAGCAGCAGACTCTCTTTAGGTCTGATTACCGTCAGGCTCCAATTTTCTCATCGATAGATGATGAGGCTGAACCAGATGGTCCCTAAAGAACTTTTGGACTGTGGGGCTTGGTGACTAATTGTTGAGGTTCATACCAGTGAATTTATAGTCTGTGCCTCTTCACCATTGTGGGTGGTTCTACTGGAGATGAGAACATCTGTGTAAACACTGTCTCTTTCTTGGAGCAGGGGACAATGGCCTAAGGAGCCACACAGGCATTGTTTTCTCCAGCCACCTGAGGACAATGACAATTACCTAGCTGATTTTCTACAATACACTTATGCTGTAGCCTTTTAAACTATTTACAATACAATTATAGGCACAATGAAGCCTCCTGGACCTTATATTGAAAATAGTCTGATTCCATCGTGTGCTTTAGTTTCTTTTCTATCCATAGTTTCAAAAGCTACAAACTCATAGAGATAAAATTTACCACCCTGTTTTCAACTGACAGTGTAGCAAAGTAGCTTCTGGTGTCATTGGAATTCCTTTACGAGCAGCACGGCCAGTGTTAATCCTATAGGGTCCATTCTGAGCTTGCTGTAATATGAAGAGGGTAGCCATGATTGATCATGCAATCTTCCAGGTACAGTGCTAGCTGCTCAGTCTCCATCTTAACTCCTTATATTGTCTCATCTCCTGGAGAATAGTGCTGAAGCCCACAGAAGGTAAGTAAGCAGCTTGTAGTGACCAGATGTTGTATCTGTGCTTGCACATCTGCACTGTATTTCCCATTTCAAAGGTTTCCTTTTTCTTTAATATAAACAACAATGTATTCTGTAATTTGGCATAGATTCTTTACATTTTGTGTTAATTCTATGAAATAGTACTTTAGAAGTAGAGTCATTGTTTTAAAAATACAACCAGTCTGGACATGGTGTAATGTACCATGAGTCTTAGCATTGCAAGGCAGAAGCAGGCAGGTCTATGCGAGTTTGAAGCCAGTTTGCTCTGCATTGTGAATTCCAGGTCAGCCAAGGATACACAGTAAGACCCTTTCTTATCTCAAAACAACCACAACAAAAATTGATGAGCATTGTACATACACAAAGAAAATGTTTTTTTTTGTAATTATTCCTCAGAAACATATTCTTAGGGTAGCATTCTTATCTTACTCTGACACTGAAGCTGATTTCTTACATGCACATTTTAAGGTTTTTTTTGTTTTTTGTTTTTTTGTTTTTGTTTTTGTTTCTTTATATATATATCATGAAGAATGGTTTTTCCCTATGCAGTAGTACTAGGAGCCATGTATTTCAAGTGTTAGCAGCCATGCATGGTTTCCTTTGAGTCAGACTGACTTTGTGGGAAATTTAGCAGGATTTGCCACAGTTCTTAGAAATGAGATATCTGTAGCAGCAGGCTATGTTTAAAAAGTTTTGTTTGTGAATAAGAGAAAAGAAATTAATAATTTAGGACATTTTATAGCTCATGCCTTGGCATTACAGTTTTTTTTTCTTTGTAATGATGCCCGCTTCTTCAAATTTAATAAACTTGCATAAGCATTTGCTTTTCACGTAACAGTGGCCATCATTGTGACTTTTGTTTGAATGATCAGTCTGCCCTTTCCTTGACTAGGTCTGCCTCTGTTGGTTCAAAGAACAATCGCAAGGACAATTGTACTTCAGGAAATCGTAGGAAAAGGTCGGTTTGGGGAAGTGTGGCACGGAAGATGGTGTGGAGAGGATGTAGCTGTGAAAATATTCTCCTCCAGAGACGAGAGATCGTGGTTCCGTGAGGCAGAAATTTATCAGACCGTGATGCTAAGACATGAAAACATCCTCGGTTTCATCGCGGCCGACAACAAAGGTGAGGTCCTGCTTGCCAGGGCTGGCAAGCAACAATGTTGGGTCACTTGCCAGGGGTCGTCATCAGCAGTGTCTCAGGAAAACACATTCAGTTCTATCTTCTTTATTAAGAAAATCCTCTTTTCTTTCCCACATGCAAATGCACATAACTTAACAGTAAAGTGCAGCAGCAAATGATTGGTGTGGAGTCATAATGACGCACCGAGGCTGATATTTGAAATATTAGAAAACTTGTATTGGGCACGAACCAGCCTTCAGCCCTGGAACCAGTCCTAGGAAAATCTACTAGTCTAGTTTTCTAGTCACATTGGGTCTTGGAAAGATCTAGAGCATTTTGGAATGGCATTTGGGTGCGATGGCCACTGGGACTTTACTGGAATTTGAATGGCTGTTGTTTATCGGCTGGGCTTATCCTCTATGTAGCAGGCTGTCCTTGCAGGTGTCCAGATCTCAGCACAGGTCCCCCTAGACAGTGTGAGAATGTGTTAAGAGATTGTTAGTGGGGTTTGCTCTCATTGCTAGTTTGACCATGCCTCAGAATTTAAAGTTTAATACTAACAGATAACAATTGTTAGTTGTTTTAGTGTCCCAGAGCAAAACAGATCATCGCCTATCTGGTATTTAAAGCCAGTACTCTCAAAATATTATACGTATGCTGGGGTGGTGAGGGAGGGAGGTAGTTGGTGAATCACATCTATGGCTTTCCACTTCCTACAAAGCTTTGCCTCATCTTACTGTACAAAAAGGGGAAATGCAGACAGAAGTGAGGAAACTCAACCCGACAAGGTTTCAGACTGGAACTTTGATGTTACATTCTCATCAAAATGCAAAAGTGTTTAAATTATGTGCGAATTTTACATATTTACTATTTCCTGGAAAATTCAAAAAACTTCACTTTTGTCTACTAGAAACGAGATAATATTTTATACTCATTATTAATATTAATAGTAATATTAATAATATCAATAATTAGCATAAGCATATTACAAATCACGTTATGCTTTATGTTATATAATATGTGATTATATATAATATATAATTACATATTGTATTATATATAAAAATATATGATATAATATTACTGTTAATACTAAGAATGGAAATATTAGTAATTTTAATATTTATTATTAATTAGATGGAAAAAAGAGATCTTTAGCAGTTTTGCACATTTTGATCATAATTATGTTTCCTAGTTGGGATTTGTTGGGAGAACGAAGGAAGGCTGATCTGAGACAGAAAGTTCTTAATAAGTTCTATTATTACTACTACTACTATTATTATTATTGTCATTATTTTATTTCATGTGTTTGGGTAGTTTGTCTGCATGCATGTCTGTACCTAGTGCCCAGTGAGGCTAAAAGAGAAGAGGACACTGAATCCCCTGGAACTGGAGTTACAATTTATTGTGAGTCACTATGTGGGTGTTGGGAATTGAACCTGATTCCTTTGGAAGAGCAGCCTGTGCTCTTAACTGCCCAGCCATCTCTCCAGTCCCTCTTTCCAACTTCTTAAGGACATATACTTTAACACTATATTCCAGCATTTTGAAAACCAGACATTTTGTTCCACAGCTAAGGACCCACTTTCCCAAACTCTGCTAATGTTGAGCTGAGTTATTTCCCGGTCAAGTGTCCCATCGGTGACACCAGTGCAGCAGTAGCCAGGTCCACAGCTCGTCTTGATGAACTCGTCTAATGCCAGTGCCCTAAGAGGCCATTCTTGTTTTCCTCCCTGGAACTCGATTCTCTTGCGCATATCCTAACTTGTCAGTCATTCTGTACAGATTTCAAATGGTCTCAAATGGTCTCTTTCATCTTTGCAAATTATTTATTTCATGTAACAGTCACAGTTTTAAATTATAGCCCAGTGTAGGACAAAACCCTTGTGTGTGTGAGCGAGAGCATGCCAAGGAACGGGTGTCAGCAGCGAGTTGGAGGGTGGGTTTAATTGTGGTAGGTTGTTAGTGAGCTTTAGAGTATATTGGCTTTTGTAAGACAAAGATTTCTCACTGCCTGGTTGTAGAAGTGAGATCTTTGGATAACTTCCAGCTCCTGATCGTGTGGCACCTGGCAGGGCAGCATCTAGGCAAAGCTTTTATTGGAGAATCCATTTGAGTCTCAGGATTTATCAGGGTTGCCCATACCACCACAGACACTGTTTAGAAAGCTCCATCTAACTATTGGAACCCTATACTAATTTCTAATTTGCTAAACAATTTTTTTTAAAAAAAAATGGCGAGTTAGCTTTTGTTTAAATGGATGTTATCTGAGAATATCTAGCGATTTCTTGGCTCTTTATAAAACTGTTTGGAGTACATAACTTCCTATTTTAAGAGGCAAATTTCATGGATATTGTTAGAATGTCTGCTGTCTTATGGTAGTAATTATAGTGTAAATTTGTTGGATTTATTGCTTCCATCTTTCTTAAGAGCTTATTGTTGTTGTTGTTATTGTTATTATTATTATTATTATTATTATTATTATTAGGATTTTCGAGACAGGGTTTCTCTGTGTAGCCCTGGCTGTCCTGGAACTCACTCTGTAGGCCAGGCTGGCCTAGAACTCAGAAATTCGCCTGCCTCTGCTTCCCAAGTGCTGGGATTAAAGGCGCGCGCCACCACCGGGGGCAAGGCCGTACGGAGGCTAGGCCGTATGGAGGCTAAAGGTGCCTCTCAGAAGTTTCTCCTACAGTGCCTCTCTCAGAAGGTTGCCATGCACTACACCAGTAACTATTGATGAAAGCAAACAGGGGAAGAATCACTCACTTGTGGGAACTGCCTTTCACAACTTCCTGTTTTGATGAAAGCTTCCACCGTACCCACATCTGAAGTAGTTAAATGTGTTCTTTTTCTTTCTCAACCTTTACAACAACAAATACCGTTCTCTCGGTAGATAATGGAACTTGGACTCAACTTTGGCTTGTGTCGGAGTATCACGAACAGGGCTCCTTATATGACTATCTGAATAGAAACATAGTGACCGTGGCTGGAATGGTCAAGCTGGCACTTTCAATAGCGAGTGGCCTGGCTCACCTGCACATGGAGATCGTGGGTACTCAAGGTATGTATCGCCTTGCAGAAAGCTGGCCTTTGTATTGAGTTTATTTTAGCTCATTGCCATCACCAAATACAGAGGAACAGTGGAAGTCCTTCATAAAAATGAGGTTCTTGTCAGAATGCAAGCAACTTTTTCATAGTCTCACACATGATATTCCGGACGTGTTTTCATCCTCAGTGGCTCCAGCCTTGCCATTAGACTGCAGACCTGGAGGTCTTGTTTTGATGGCCACGACAATAATATCGTCATATGTTGCAGATGATATAAATGCTTGCTTTTGATGATTAAAATGTAATTGGTAAAGATAATGTGACCATGAGTGGAAGCTGGGTGTGGGAAAGTGGGGCAGAAGGATTGCCCATGAGTTTGAGGTCATCCGGGGTTACATGGTGAGTTCCATACTAGGATGGAACTGTCTCAAAAATATAGAAAAGGATGAATATATGAATATCATTACTTGAAGGCCAAATGATGTGCCGTGCCTTGTCGATTCACTGAGCCTACAGGAAACTGAATCATTAGTTTAAACAGGTCACTAGGTTCATGACCCCTTCATATTCTTATGAATTATTGAAATCCCCAAAGTTTTAGTATATGTAGGTTATATTTATTAATAATTTCCACATCAAAAACTTTTTATTGAGAAATTTAAAATTATTTACTTCAAGGAACTGTAATTAGCCAATTAAATATTAATGTGTGCAACAGCTTTCAAATGTTTTATAACATTTTAATGCAATGTAGTAAAAATAGCATTTTTGTTTTACATTTTTGAAAATGCATTAAATATCTAGCTTACTGTCTGAAGTTTCACACATGCCCTTCTTTATGCTATTTGTCTCCATATATGGTTTTGGCTGAAGTAAGTGAAGAATTAGTGGCCTGGCCCTGATGGTTCATGTATCGTGGTTTTAAGGACCCCCCATGGCTTTTTTTCTGTTCTCATTTGGGAATTTCTACTCTAGAGGATTAAAAGTTTGATTAATCTAGAGGATTAAATGTTTTGTTAGAAAACATTTGCCTTAGTGTAATCACAGAAAATAGTGAGTGCAAGTCATTTATTGAATAATCTGATCATTAATGTCCCCAACTGTCACCTGGTGCTCCTCACATTGGAACCTA
>JANHMN010000002.1:128903888-128928888 GCA_030674055.1 Rhabdomys pumilio | reverse complement strand
GTTTACTTGAGAAGCAGACTTAGAGACTTGTATAGCATACTGAAAGAATTAATTTTCTGATATTATTGGTTGTACTCACATGGGGGATATAAAGGATAATAATTAAATGAAAACTTGTGAATACACAATTTTCTGCCTTGCTGAGTGATTAATGTTGGTATTAATGATTTTATTATTCCATGATTTTATTTAGATTTTGCCACACATACATGTGTACCCCAAAATATTTGCATTTATGTGTTTATGAAAATTATGAGCAAAATGTGTTACATGTGTTCTTCTTATTTTTTTTAATACACACAGACATATAAAAATTTATACATTTTCATTGTTGTGTAGCATTCTTCTTTGTGGATATAATAGAATTTCCTTGTCTATTCTTTAAATCATATGTGATTTATAGTAATCATTGTTATAAAGGATGTTGCTAAACACATTAGAGAATTTTGTGGTTGCTGAGACAGAATACCTGATGACAAAAAATTAAGGAAGGAAGAGTTAAAATGTCTCTAAGCTTGAAGGCAACATTATGGTGGAAAAGACATGGCAGCAGGAACACAAGGCAGCTGGTTACACTGTGTCTTAGTTATTTTTCTATTGCTGTGAAGAGACACATGGCCAAGGCAATGTAAAAAGAAAGCATTCAGTTGGAGTCTCATGGTGCCAGAGGGTCAGAGTGTGTGGCCATCATGATGTGGGTGCATGGCATCAGGCAGCAGTCACTCAGCCCAGGACATCTGCCCATGAGATAGTGTCAGTCAGGTAGATCCTTTACTTTCTCTTAATCCTTTCTGGAAATAACCTCATGGACACACCTAAGTAATGTGTTACCAAGGTGATTCTAAATTCTGTCAAATTGACAAATAAGATTATCCATTTTGCAGGGCTGGAGAGATTGCCCAGTGGTTACAACCACTTGCTACTTTCTCATAGGACCAGAATTTGATTGTCAGCAATCACATAGTGACTCACAACTGTCTGTCCAGCTCAAGGGGATGTAACACTTTTTTCACACACACACACACACACACACACACACACACACACACACACACACTTAAAAATTGTAAAAGGAGAATGATAGTATATAAATATATATGCCTAACAAGTTTTGACGCTATTGATCCTTCTGAGGTGTCCACTTAAATGAGATTTCTGCTCATTCTTTCTTCCTGTGCTTTTGGGATCTCAGATTTAGTACTTGAAAGTGATGTCATGTAACCTTTTGCTTCTTAAAAACATTTTTTTTTACTGCTACATATTTTTTCTTTTAGATTAAATAAAAATAGATTTTGATTTTAATTCAAGTTTGCCTTAATGTCTTTTCTACTTGCTTTAAATGAGTGTTATTCATTATGTGAAAGAATATTTTCCCTTCATGTATGTGTATATACCAGGTGTGTTCCTGGTTCGCAGGGAGGCCAGAAAAGGGCTTTGAATTCCTTGGAACTGGAATCATGGATGGCTGTGAGTTACCATGTGAATGCTTGGAATTGAACCCAGGTCCTCTGCAAGAGAAAGGAGTGCTCTTAACCACTGAACATCTCTCCAGCCCTCTACTTCTTTTAAGAACTTTTCTGTCCTTAGCTTTCTGCAGTTTCTTTATGTCTCATGGCCAGTCTTTCAAGTTTTTCAGTACTTCTGTTTTTTTGTTTTTGTTTTTGTTTTGTTTTGTTTTTTTGAGGGAAGCTCTTTCTACATAGCCCACACTGGTAGGAATCCTCCTGCTGTAGCCTCTGAGTGCTGATGTCACAATGTGCACCATTGAACCCAGCTTTGCTGCTAAACTTGTTTGAACAAAGACTGCTCTCACTTTAAGGACTTGTGACATTCCTCTGTTCTAGAAAATTCTGTGAGAATATGTCTTCAGATAATTCTTCTCTCATTGTCTCCATTTCTATTTTTGGAAAACTCAGTGGCTGCTATTAAACCTTTCAGATTCTACTCTGTGTCACCTGTATTTCCTACCTTGGCACCTGTATACTCATTCTTGTGGATTTATTTTTCACTTCTTTGCTTCTGCCTCAGATATATCTCATTTGCTATTTAACATACCCATGAGATTCTTTATTTTCATACCAAGAACTTTTACTGGTTCTGAAAGTACTGTTTCTCCCCTCCCATACAGATGGAGTTTTATTTTTTAAATATGCTTCTTATCATTGCCTCTTAATATATGCTCCTTTATGGTTCTTATTCTACTGGTTATTGTTTTGATTGTTTTTTTTTTTTTGCTTATTGGAAGCCCTTCCTCTCTCTGAATGCAAATTTCATTGTGAGTTTAGGTTTACTGCAAAAATTTGAACAGATTTATTTTTCTTTATCAAAAGTTAAAGTAAGTGAATTTTCTTAGAGACTTCCATTTGGGGAAAGATTCATATGCACACATTTATTTTTCTTAAGTTTATTTTCTTACATGTATGTGGAAATGCATGTACATGCCAGAGCATAGTGGCAACGGCCAAACGACAACCTGCAGGAGTCAGTTTTCTCCTTGTACATGTGGGTTCCGAGATTAAACTCAGATTTCCAGGCTCAGTGGCAAGGTGCCTTTACCTGCTGAGACATCTCACTAGCTCAAGCTTCATGTTTAAATCTAGGGCCCTTTTTTCCATCTGCAACCTCTTCTCTTTGCTTTTTGTTGACTTTCCTGTCTGTCACATATGGTCTCTCATCTCTGAGGTTCCATATCAGAAGATGAGCATATGCCACTGGAGTCCCTGTCTTCAGTGACTTCCTGGGCCTCTCATGTTGACTTTTCCTCTAAGTGTGTCTTCTTTTCTTTGACAGTTCATTTATACCGAGTCTTTCTATTTACCCTCAGATCATTGTTTGCAACATGCAATTAATTATAAATGGTAAAAGTGTAAGTCTTAGTTGTCAGTTTGATGACTTTTCTTTTCATGGGTGTACACATCTGATCAAATGTAACTGGGAATTCACATCGTTTCCACAGTCCTCCACAGCTCCTGAGGCTTTTTGGCTGTTTGATTTGAGACAGAGTTTCATGGAACTGGCCTGGCCTTGAATTTCTGCTGCTTTTGTCTCCACCTCCTCAGTACTGGGACTGTGAGCTTGTACCCCAGCACTCAGATATCATCACCTGTCTTAGTGGAGTTCAAAAATAGCCATCATCACATCCTAGAAATCAATAATTTCATTTCAGCTAGTCTTTGCAAGGTTAACATTTGTGCCTTTAAAAAAGGATTTTTTTTTTCCCAGAAGTATGGCCCAGTTTCCTCGATCACCCCCTGATCTGTGACTTCGCTTCTTTAATCCTCTGTTCTGCACACCTTAAACCCTTTCTGTCTTTATCTTCTGAAGGCGCTCCGGGTCATGGGAAGAATAATGCGTGAGTGCTGGTATGCCAACGGGGCAGCACGCCTGACAGCCCTGCGCGTGAAGAAGACCATCTCTCAGCTGTGTGTCAAGGAAGACTGTAAAGCCTAACACCAAGTCCAAGCAAAGGAAAACCGCTCACGGCTCTCTTTCATGTCTCCCACTTTGTGTAAATGGTTTTGCTTCTTTTCTGCTGGGTTTTATTTTAGTTCTACCTCAAGGATGATCCACTACAGTGTTGAAGTGTCCCAAAGGCAGCATGAAAAGATAACTCTAAAGTTAAGCATGGGCAGGTCTTGCCTTTCCCAGTTTCCATGTTGTCCTTAGTTTTAGTTTTAAAGGGGACATGACTCATTTTTCTTTTTATTTAAGGAGGAAGATGTTATGAGTATAAGATAAGCTACATACAATGGTTAAAAAAATTAAATTTTTATTATACTTGAACCAAGAGCATCCACAGATGAGATGAAGACATATTTAAAATATGAACTAGGGTATGTTTTAGTGAAATGGAACTGTAAAAATTAACTGGACCCTTGAAAAGTAAAATTTGCTCAGAATTTTAACATCTAAAGACTAGAAAGTTGGAGTATCAAAGTGAGACCATGTTTTCAGGACTTGCATTCTACACCTGTTTGCCACTCTTCATCACTCTGACAGCTGTCCCTAAGTTGTTTGAAAGACACCCAAGTTATTATTCCTGATACATAACAGAGGTCCGGATGTCTCGAACACTGTGAAATGGTCCAGAGTCACAGAGCTCTTGCCAGAGATGGTCACAAAACCCTGTGACAATTAGCACTGTGAAGTTTGCTGGCCACTATATTCCCTTGAATTCCCATAGTGCATTTCTTCCCCAGTGGGAACATTTTCAGTTGTAATATTTTAAATTTAGCCACATAGAAAGTGAGTGCATTGTGTATTTTGCAAGACCATAATAGATTTTCTAGAATTTCAGAACCAAACCATTAGAATTTTGTCATAGAAATGACATAACTATCCCATTCAATAATTTAAAAAAATGTTTTCTGAACATTGCCAAATATCGACCAATTATAAGCGTACATTTTCTAAAGATGTATGTCTTAAGATGTCATTGCTTTTGAGGTACATATTTGGAAAGAAAACGACACAAAGGTAAACAAGAACTTGAGAAAAATTAAGAGAACTTCCAAAGGAGTTTAACCACTTCTGTACCAGAGGATCACATTGGTTGTTACACTACATTCCTGGTCTTTTAAGAGGGATCATGTGTGGCGGGATTTGGAGAGTCTATCTCTATTCTCTTTTTTTGATGTACAAAATATTTAACAGGGCACCAGATGTTTCCTTCAAATGTACTATACTCTTTTGTGAAGGTGATTTAACTCAATGTCTTTTAATGTTCTGAAACACTTTTTCCCAAACCCCATTCTTTAGAACTTTCTTCTGCCTAGAAGTTCTTAGAACAGAAGTACTCTCTGACAAGGTCTTGAAAAGTGATAGGTTAACGTATTCTGTTCTTTGATGGTTCTGGCAGTAAAGACACATTCCAAAGACATTTTTAAGGCTAAGTATTTGATTACATCTAGTGCAGCCTTTCCTTTATAAATAGGGCTAAGTTTTACTATCCAGCATTTAGGTGTGCTCTAAAGCCCAACATGGGAAATAACGTTCTGAAGGATACAGCTGTGTGTTCCATAGGAGGGCAACTTGTTGTCTGCTGTTCACTGTGGAGATGTGCTACTGCATCATCTCATTTGACTAAGTGGAGATAAGAGAGACAAAGTGCCCTGACAGCTATGGGGTTTGCATGCATATACTTTCATTCCCAGTCATGCCCTCATCCATTTATAAGCACGGGACACCCCATAACTTGCTTGCCACAATATTGGGTAGAAGAGGGAATAATAAGATAGATAGGTCCTGCCCTCAGGGATTTTAAAGTCTAATTTGGGAGTGGAAAAAGGCATGTGAGTATGAGGAAAGAGAGTAAATTGACAGATAAAATATGCAGTGGGATGCCTTTGAGTTCTGTGTGACAATGGTTTCTAGAATAGGTCTGAAAATCACTTCCAATTTGCAACACATTTAGAAGGGATCTTTATTTAGATATTACAGCCTAATTATATCATCAGTATCAAAAGGTGTGCCTACGTGAATGGATGTTAAGAAGAACCATGTGAGGGGAGATCTGACTTATGTTTATTTATTTCAAAGTTTCTACATGACGGGAATAAAACTATTTACTCCGATGATTGTATTCAAATATCCAATGAAAACAAATGTACTCTATCTGGTTCCATTCACCAATGTTAGGGGAATATATTTACTAGATTTTTAAAAGAGAGGGTGTTGTAACATCTTTATTTTGGTCATTATGTTTTATAATTTATTTCAGAGTATATACAAACATAACATATTTGCTTGGTTCAGATTTCACGGTTGGTGAAATCTGCACACTGGTACATTTTTTGAGGCGTTTTGCTCTTTGTTCTGTTGCTGAAGTGTAAATCCTAAGAGAATAACCTTAAAGAACAGAGCCACAGAAGTAGACGTGGAACAATAAAAGTTGTAGTTTCTGCTTAACTCTCGTAATAGTTCTACATAGAGAATGCTCACTTATAAGAAATAGAGTAATATTTAGAGCTTAAGGCAGATTTACTGTACATATCTATGCAGTTCAATTTTATATTGTATGTTTTTGATGGAATCTCATGTAACACTTGATTCTTTTAAGTTTTGTTACGAGCAAAAATATCTTCAAAAAACACCATTGCTTTGCTTTTTATGGATATTTTCTTAGGTTAGGTGCAGAGTGACACCATTGCTTTGCTTTTTTATGGATATTTTGGCTCTGGGGTATAACATAGAGCTTAGGAATGCTATTATGAATTTTTAGTCCTGTATGCAGAAATGGTGGGGTTTCTACACAGCATCACTTCTTGAGATACGGAACGCATTACTTGTTGTCAACATTTGAGCATGAATTTGTTGCCTTATACGTCGTGCGTTTAAGTTTGTAGTCAGTACCGACTCTGTTGTATGCATCCTTCCACGTCTAAAATATTTGGCATGTCACATCTAGAATTCTTAATTTATGTTCTGCCACGAGAGTTAAGTGAAACATGACTGTCATGCTCTATTTTAAGCTCAGCACTTGCTTTTCATCTTTATACTTTTCAATTAACTTTGCATTTTAAATTTCCATAATTGTATGAGAATAGTAACCTGATCGCAATGTCTGAAGAGTTTCAAATCAGCTTTCATTTGAAAGTGAAAAATCTACACAATACATTGATTAGATTGGAAGTTCCACGATATTGGAAGCTCTTATTGTTTTGAGTGCTTCTATTATTGCAGAATGATTGTACAAAAGAAAAGTCTACCATCCTGGAATTTTGCCACCATGGGACTTATTGAATTTTGCCACTTAGGGCAATCTTGGAGTGAAAGCAAAAGTCCCAAAGAAGGACTTAGCGCATTGCCTCAAGGCAGGGAGCAGGCATCTGCCATCATACAAGGATCAAGAGAACAACTTGAAATTACTTGGCAGGCAATGATTTTTGACTGATTCTTGAAAGTAAATGTGAAAATTTACATGGCTAAATTAATTCATTGAAAATGTGGAAATTTTGATTTCTATCAAGCAGTTAGGGAACAATAACAAATGTATCCAAGTTGGTAGCTGAATTCTTCAATATTCATTTCCTTCATATAACTTGAAAAACCAATATTATCAGCCACTCAGATATGTTTATGCTTTATGTCCTAAAATGTCACTGTAGTTTTTGAAGCTATTCTCTCTCTCTCTCTCTCTCTCTCTCTCTCTCTCTCTCTCTCTCTCCCTCCCTCCCTCTCTTCATTTGTGAAATGTATTATCTCCATGACTAACAATACTGTGTTCTAATTCTATATCCTGATACTCCTATTTTATTCACTATCTTAGTGAAGACAGTCATTGTTTTAAGGGCTTTTAATTTTTTTTTTGTAGGATTCTTTAAAACTAAACCAAAAAAGACAGAGGAAAAGAAAGAAAGAAAGAAAGAAAGAAAGAAAGAGAGAGAGAGAAAGAGAGAAAGAGGAAACCGAGAAGGCAAAACATTCATTAAAAATCTAGTATTAAGCAGAATTTCTATAGTGCTCACATTTTTCACAGGATGCTGATGCAAACTTCCTGGTGCTTGACTTTCTCATTACCCTCCACCTTTGCTTTCTTTCATTATCTTTCCCCTACTACTAAACTTTTACTAACTTCCAAAATTATAGTTACTTCCTAATTATTTTTAGACATAGCTATTATTTAACTTAATCATTATAGAGAAGAAACCCCTTAGTGCTCTAAATTCTTTCATACATATCACAGTGCAAAATGAAAATGAGAATTTAAAAGTTAAGGGACTGTGAGCCTCATACCTTGGTTCTAATATTTTGTAGATGAAGAAGCTGAAGACCAGACATTGGCTGCTAGTGGTTGTAGAAATATGATGGTGACACTGACTTCTGCAGTCTCATCCACCTTTACAAATTGAAAGGTCAATCAGCATGGATCTAACACTGCCTCGCACGCACAGTAACATCACATGCCATTCAGTGCTGATGGTCAAACCCTACTTGTTGGTGCATTTCTATTAAAATAAATGATTTAGGCCAAGGTCACTGGGAAAAAATGAAAACAGACAAAGCAAAAATCTAAAAATAGTCACCAAGGTAGGTAAAAAAAGCCACTGAAAAATTTGGAATTGCAAGTGAAGGATGCTAGTGTGTGGAGGGTTTTGGTGCTGGCTGGAGGTTTAGAGCAGAGGCAGAGGAGGCTTGCCTAGCTTAGCAAGTGAAAAGATCTGGGTTCAGTCCTCAGCACTGGCAAAAGGAAGATAGGAAAGAGGCAAGGAGGGAAGGAAAAAAAGATGGAAGGAAAGAAGGAAGGAAGGAAGGAGGGAAAGAAAAAGAAAGTATTAGAATAAATAGTGGTTAGAGAAGCTTCCAGACTTTCATGTGTAGCTCCTTTTCCTTGCGTGTTGCAGGGTTGAAAGGTGATTTGATACACAAACTGGAGACTAAATGTAGGTCATTTATAGTCTCTTTCTCATTTGTTTTGTCGTTGGCATCATTTTTCCCTAGTGGCAGACTTTCTGAGCCCTGCCCTCACCACTTCACACAGCTCTGTCCTTTCATGTATTTGAGCCCTGTCCAGACTGTTACACATGGAACCTCTTAACAAGGTTTTAATTTTCCCACCTTGTAGAAGAGGTCTCACCTCATCAATTCATTTGTGATTGTTCTCTTGACACTGGGAAGAGAGCTTTGTTAATGGCAGATGTGACTTTCTCCTCAGCTTTAGTCAGACTGTATGGTTATATTGTAGTTTTTGGCTAGTGCATAAAGAATGCCTACTTCTCCTTTAATGATGAATTCTGCTTAAACAGTGACTTGAACAAAGACTGTGAAATACGTATCCCATAATGTGATTGCTCATGGTACGTCTGTGATAATTGAGCCATTGGATTGTTTTACTTCTGCCATCCTTTGAAATATTTTTATTTATTTAATTTTATGTGTTATGGAAATTTTGATTGAATGTGGGTCTGTGTACCATATACATACCCAGTGCTTGCATAGGCCAAAAGAAAGTCTCTAATCCCCTGGAACTAGAATTACAGGTTGTTGTGAGTTGTCACGTGGGTGCTGGAAACCAAATCTTGGTCCCCTGGAAGAGCATCAGCCAGTGCTTGTAACTGCTTAGCCATGTCTCTTCTTCTGCTGCCATGTTTTTAGACTAAGCCATGTGCCATGCTGTTTGGAATGCAGATTATGCTGAAATTAGGTAACAATCTTCACTTTAAAATTTGTTATTGATATCTGCCAGGATTCTTCTCCAGTTAGTCATAGAAGAACACAACATTTGGGAGAATGTGAGTTCCAGCTCATCCTCATTTTAATACTGCCAGAAATGTATTTTCTCGTTGTTGGTTTATGTTATACTACAAGAAGTTTTCTTCCTGGACCCAACACTTTTCATTGGAATATGTAATAATTCCCTGGGGTTTAGGAATCTGACTGTTCACACAGCCTGAATGTGGTAGAAAATTCACTTTTCCAGCATCCCACATAAGAACTCTCCACAGGGAACTCAACAGCTTGGGGCAGCTGAGGACTGAGGTGAGCACTGGAACCAGCTCTTCCCTCATTCTAGAACTTACATAGAAAAAGACACTATGTGTTTCTATATCAACATAAAATGTTCGGGCTTATCCATCATTATGAAACAGAAGCTAAATTTACAAATTGTTCTTGACATATGGAAACTGAACTCAGAATTTGGAAGAATAAATACTCTGACTTTTCATCCCTGTATTCCCAAGAGTAATAAGATAGACTGCTTATCCCGATGATGGATGCGTCCTTTTCCCAACCCAAGTCATCTGCAGCAAGGCACAGTAACCTCAATTTCTAGACATCCACTAAGTTTTCATTCCATGGAAGAACCTGCTTGTTTGCTTCACCTATAAAAGGAGGCTTGTATATATCAGGTTCTAAGAAGGTCAATCATAGAAAGAGATTTAGCAATATATTTGGTTCTTCATTGGCAAGACAGTAGTAGCTAGGCAATTTTAAAGGTCTACCAGTTGTCTGTTCTCTTTACCAAATGAGAGTATCTGAGTAAAATATTAGACTCTAGTTCATTTCTAGAATGGCTTATAGCAAGCTCCTGTACTCTCCTGACCCTGAACTGGATAGGATTAGTCACATTTGATTGGTGTTTCAGGTTTTAAAAGGGCCTAAAAAGAGAAAATTGCATTCAGATCTTTATAAAAAAAAAAAGGATTTTGGATTAATTTTCAAAGCACTAGTACTAATTATACTTTTCTTGGGGGTAGTGACTCTCTTCTTATACCTAAGAACACATTACAGATGTCAAAACCATTGCATTTTGACATTGCGAAAACATGCCTTGAACTCTTGAACTACTGTGAATAGAATCAGTGTTGTAAAGACCTTTTTGTGAGGTGTAAGCTTGCTGGTATTCTTAAGTATGTGAAAAGATGTCGGCTTCCACAGACTCAAATGAATGTACATAAGGACTGTAAAAAAATGGGTTTGAAAATAAGAACTGGGCGATAAACTGTAACTAAAATGTGCAGATGGGGATTGTAGCTTGTGGCTGTGTTTTCATTGTTGAAGGTTGAACAAAGTTCCGCAGAGTCATGGATGACATTCAGATGTTTCATGAATTTTGGATCTGTAAACATACGCATTTTATAGTCCTACATACTTATAATGTTAAGAAATAATCATATTTTAGAATTTAGTAAGAACTCAGCGATAGCCTTCATACCAAAATGTTTAACTTTGCCAACAGCGAGTCATAAAAAAAAAAAGTATTTATTTTAAAGCTTTTTAATACAATTGCATAACTTCCTGCCGCCTCCAGGTGTACATACTTCTCTGCCTAAATGTTATATTTTTATGTATGCATTTTCAGAAAGCATATTGTTTTGGAAAGTAGCAAAGACAATGAATTAAGCACTCGTTGCACTTGTTTCTGTAAAGCATAAAGAGCTCTATTTTAAATAAAAGAAAGCGTGTCATATGTTGGTGTCCATGTGCTCATTCTCCTTTACAACTGTGTTTATATTTGTATGCAGAGTACAGGCAGGGGACTGGAGATTGAGAACTGGTTCTGGTAGTGCTGGAATCTCCCCCCTTTCCTCCCTCCCTCCTCTCTTGCCTTCTTCCCCACCAAGTTATATAGAATTCTACAATTTCAAAGCCAGAAGACATACTTATTTAAAGCTGTTTTTTTTTTTTTTTTTTTTTTTTTTTTCCGAATGACACATAGGACAATATGTTCTTAAGGGGTTTATCTTTTCAATAGTCTGCATTAATTTTTTCCATTTTAAAATTTTATGTGCGTGCTTTGCTTACATGTGTCTATATGCACAAAGCACATGCTGTGTTCAAGAGACCAGAAAACGGCATTGCATCCTCTGGAACTGAAGCTACAGATGGTTGTGGGTCACGATGTAGGTCCTGGGAATTGAATTCAGGTCCTCTGGAAGAAAAGCTATTGCTCTTATCTGCTCTTATCTACCGAATCATCTCTCCATCTCCCCACCTCATTTTGAATTTTAAATATAATTTATTGAGGAAGTATCAGTTTGACCTGCTTCTATCCCATTTAAAAATTACAACCACTCAAGTCCCTGACAGGCCTCCCCACAACAGAGCAAACTGTCTTCACTTCTGGAGTTCCCATCTTCATATCCAGATTCTGCCTTCCTGCTGTTTCTTGGATTTTCCAGGATTACCCAGGAGCTAAGGTAGGAGGAGTAAGAAGAGGAAGAGGAAAAGGAAGAGGAGGAGCTAGAGAGAGAGAGATGAAGGAGGATGAAGAGCCACGCAGGTATGGAGAGCAGTCCTGGATAATAACTTATATTTAGGTTAGCTAATTGGCATACACCTCTAATTGTATGGGCATATTGTTATTGAGCATTGCCAAACATATAAAGCCTTTGATTAATATTTAAACATTAGATTCTCAGTTTCTTACCAGGCCTGTGTGGATGGTGGGATGGTCTGGGCAATGCCCAGCCTTGTAGAGACAGTGTGGAAGATTGGCAGAGTCATCTCCCACGCTGATGTCTCGTGGGTGGCAGGGCTGGTGTTTCTGCCTGGCAGTTTCTAGCTGCAGTGCACACGTAGCCTCTGGCCTCAGAACATGGCGACTGATCTAGGCAGAGTCGATGAAGCTTAGATAGTTGGTTTGACCAGTGGCTGTTTTTAAATAATTGTTTCAACAATATCTTTTCCCTAGATGTGAATGCACTGTGGATGCCAGGGAGGGTGCCACCTTTCCTGTCTTCCCTCTTTATCCACTATGACCTGCATCTTCCTGGTTTGCTTTATTGCACTTAGTACTACTTGGCATTATTTTCCAACCTATACCTAGTGGATAGAGACTCCCAGGGTCTAATTCCCTGAGTGTTGGCTCACAGAATTTGAAGATACAGTTTTAAAACCTTAAAAGTAGCATATTACTTTGCCCAGTGAGAAAACTCTGTGGACTTTATTGTCCCCCAACTGTCTATAATAACCTAGAGAACTTTTGACCCTAACTAATGATGGTTATTTGGGAAGAATATCACAATTTTGATGCTTTGAGCACTTGGCAAAACAGGCAGAATACTATGTTGGTTTTACTCTTGGTAAAAGCCCTGAAATTTTTTTGGTACTTTAAAATTTTACTTTTAGGGAACATTTTTTTTTAATAAGCACCCCAATGATCTTGTATTAAATAAGTACTAAGCAGATTTGTAAGCAATTATCATTTACAAAACTTTTATTTTTATCTACATATATTTAAAAGAACTTGCAAATTAAAAAAAAAAGAAAAGAAAAGAAAAATACAGAGGTGGATGCTCACAGCCAACCATTGGACTGAGCATGGGGTCCCCAATGGAACAGTTAGAAAAAGGACTGAAGGGATTTGTAACCCCACAGGAAGAATAACAACATCAACCAACCAGACACCTCAGAGTTCCCAGGGACTAAACCACCAACCAAAGAGTACACATGGAGGGACCCACGGCTCTAGCCACATATGTAGCAGAGGATGGCCTTCTTGGTCATCAATGGGAGAAGAGGCACTTGGTCCTCTGAAGGCTCGATGCCCCAGTGTAGGGGAATGCCAGGGCGGGGAGGTGGGAGTGGTTGGTCGGCTGGGTGAACATTCTCATAGAAGCAGGGGGAGGGGGATGGGATAGGGGATTTCTGGGGGAGACCAAGAAAGGGGATAACATTTGAAATGTAAATAAAGAAAATATCCAATAAAAAATAAAAATAAATGAAAAAAAATCACACACCAAAAGTAAGCAGACCCCAAGTCTATATAGCTCAATGAACTGGCTCATTAAAGCTGTGGAGTTTCGTGTTAGATTTACACTTTCACTGACCTGGTCCAGTAGGTGGTTCTTCTGCAGCACGTTTCTGAGAGAAAGGATCAGGAGATAAGAAAAGATGAAAGTAGGAAAGCTGTGCTCAGGAGGTCTGGCTTACTAAACTTGAATTGGATAACTTTCTTAAAGTCCATTTAATCACAACAGGTTCCTGAGAGGGTGTCACCCACCCCCATGGTTGGTTGTTTCTACTATATCTAACACCATTATAATCACTTCTGTAATTAAAATATTTTAATATTATTTTTCTTTCATCTATTAGTCAATAAATCTTTATCAGATAGTGTTGCTAAATACACAGCAATATAGGAAGAGTCTTTGTCAGAAGATTTCAAATCTGACTGATGAATTAAGTACGTATGATTTAGAAAGCCAGTCCAGGAAAATATATATTGTTTTTTTTTGTATTATGTAATCTGAAAATGATATAACACCCACAAGATACACAAAACAAACATTTATTTAAGGAGGATGGTTTCCAAGAACATTCAGAGTAAATCAAATAACTCCTAAAGTATTGATTGTAATAAATATTTAATGTCAAGAAAACAAGGTGGGGCATTTAAGAAATGGAAAAGTCAGGAACATAAGATGCTGTCTGACTTTAGAGGATACAAATAGGGCTGCTCTAAACAAAATCATAAGCATGCTTGGTGTGGGGACAACTATTAAATGTCAGAGAAGACATAGGACCTGGGTGTCAATTCACGTGAAAGATCAGGGAACTTGACAGCTGAAGCTTCCAGAGAGGAAAAATTTACATGAGTTCAATATGAGAGGAGAAAACAAACAAACAAACAACAACAAAAAACCAAAACAACAATATAAAAAAAACTTCCAGACAGGAAACTCTCTCAAACAGATGCAGGGATGTCGTGTGTCAGTTATGCATGGAGGCAGGTGTGTCTGAGGATCAGATCTTTGTGTTGGATGCTGCTGTCAAGGGAGCTTCTGAAGGTTTTAAAGAGAACTAATTGCATGGCTTGCATTTAATAAATGCAGATGAAAACGTTGCGTTGAAGATCTTCTAAAAGTAATGTGAAGACTCCTCAGTATCCTATCTCACATTGGTAAATGTTTAGAGATGCTGTTACATTGGTGCAGAATTTCAAGATGACCTGCTGTGTCTCTGAAGAAATACAATGTATCACAAGAAGGAGAAGAGATGAAATACTTCATCTTAAATCATTTATCAATAAATATGACCCAGGTAATTTTTAAAACACACACACACACACACACACACACACACACACACACACACACACACCATTGAAAAGGACTGCCTTGTCATTTTCTCTCTGCATGAAGGAATTTCCAGGTGCCACTGAACTGTGTGCATTAAATTTCAAATACAGTCAAATTGGATTTAGAGCTACTAATGGCTATTCCATAGAAGAACCCTTGCTTCAGCAACTTAGGAAATTACACTTGATTTTCTTTTGAGTGTAACTCAATTGTGCTTGAAATTGTTCATTTGAACCCTTCTAAACAAGAAGCAGGTGGTTAAATGTGGGACCCTATTTAACATTTACACAAAACGTTCCCAGCAAAATGCACTGTTGCCCTTTGAATGTCAGCTGCCTTTCCCTTGGCTCTCACAGTGTGTCCTCCCCTAGTCATTTCATTTGACCTTGCTACATCCCTGAAAAGAGAATTGGCTTCAATGTAGTTACCTGCTAGGGAGTATTACACTATTTTTTATAGTCTTCCGGCTAAAGCCTCCAATATGGCAAGTGCTGGTTATTGAAGCAGTCTAAGAAAAAGGAATTGCTGAGTTTGCCTTATTTTAAATGGAGAAACACAGAGTGACATAATCATATAAGATAGTGAACCAGAACGGGGAAATACAGCCCAGGTTCACTGCCCAGCAAAAGCAAGGCTTTGCAAAAACTCATTTCAACCTTGTGCAATAGCCTAGATCTTTACTTTCAGGAAATCCATGAGCTAGTTCATAATTTCCATAGTTCATTTTCATAGTTTAGCTTTTCCTTTATCAGAATATATGGCTGATACCATAGCATTCTACTGAGAAGCCCGCTGCCCCAAGGCACTTATATATGGAAAGTTGATAGCCAGGTAGAGAGGTAATGTTTGGAAATGTACACATGGTATCCTTTCTTTTTGTAGTTGACTTTTGTGGGTAGAGGATGCATTATCTCTCCTGCTTATCTCGCCCCTCTGCCCCACCCCTCCCATTGTAGAACTCTTGTTCTCTCATCTGAACACTTTCTTTTCTCTGTGTTCACCAAGGACTGTCTCCGTGTCTCTAAAGTCTAATGTTTTCCCAGGACCTAGGCTTGAAACTCTTCTCAAATATCCCTTCTTGGTGACTTTCTTTAATTGTCTTTACCACAGCTGGGGACTCCCGAATTTGTTCCAGACTTCCCTCCTAAGATCCAGAACTGTTGATGGAATCACAGTGCTCACCTCAAAGTGAATAGTGGAGAGTGTATTCAAACATGGGTGACTTGTGGTTCAGAAACATGCAATCCGGTTGCCCCAAATGATATGTTTCAATGTGATAACAGTTTCATGAAGTTTTTATAGTTATAGACAAAACAAAGCACACACCAAAGTATTTAGAATGTACTAATGGAAGAAGCATCAGGTGGACTGATTACAGGAAATCTCTGTTATAGGTTTCTGGTGCTACTTGATAACTTTTTTTTTTTTTAAATTAGTTTAGCAGCAGCTATCAGTCTACAAGTAGATGGCAGATGGTTTCATGTGGTAGCTACAAGAACATCAATAAATGTTTATCAAGGAGGGTAAACAAAGTCCATGATAATTTGGCTCTGAGTCAGCCACATTTTGACTCTCCATAAACATGAAGTTCTAACCAATCAGGCTTGAAGAATCATTAACCTAGGTGCATGTGTCTGCCACATCTCCTGGGGAAATCCAGTTCACAGGTTTGGTGTCTAGCAGCTTCCTGATGCATTGGCTTGAGTATTCACGACACCAGCACTCCAGAGGAAAAGGTGCCTTCTGCTTTCACCTTCCTTTGCTTAGTGTATTGATTTTGAGATCCCACTGGCCTGTTGGCTGGTTTAGTACTTCCTTCTTCGACATCACTGGGATATCCTGCTCTACAGGCACCTCTCACTTGGTATTCCTCTTCATCTGATGAATAATTAGACTGCTTGCAGTTTGAAGCTGTTGTGAATATATCTGCTACAAACGTTCTCGTGCTAAATTCTAGAAGCTCTGCCTTTTGTTTCTCTTGGGTAAATTCCCTTGGGTAAATAATGATTGGTGTAGATATATAATTGTGGGAATTGTAGTTGGGTTAGTCCTGATGTTATTTTGCTTGCCATGCACGAGGGGAACAGCTTCCCAGGCTCCCGGTTTATCCTCTCTGCTGAGACTGTAGTAGTACCTCACTGTCATTTTAAGTTATCCCTTGACAGTCATTAACTCTATCTGGCTTCTTTTCCTGTAGATGCTTACTTCATCTAGAATTTGGGTCATTAAATTATTTTGCTCACATTTTTGGTTGATTGTCTTTTTTTTTCTGTTGAATTTTAAGTAAACATTATATTCAAAATAGGATCAGTTTTTTTTTTCCCCAACTGGATCAGTTTCTTTAATGACAGACCTGCCTCTGGTCCCTCTTCTCCACACTCAGTAACCACATCGTGTTGTTCCTATCTCTTCTGTCTGTCTATCCCTCCCTATAACTTTGTGGCCTCCACTCTATGGATCGCCACTACACTGGTGGCAGGTGTGGTCCACTTTGGTTTACCTTGCTATATATTTGCCAAACCATGCACATGGTGATTTTTGGCTACAACATCATCTCACCTGCTCTTTAAAAACCCTGTTTAAAAACTTTCCATTTACTTCAAGACACTAGAATTTTAATGATTGTTCTTTTTAAGATTTTTGCTTTTTAGTGTGTGCATGTGTAAGTGTGTGTGTGTGTGTGTGTGTGTGTGTGTGTTAGAGAGAGAGAAACACATACCACACACACAAAGAGAAAGAGAGAAAGAGAGAGAGAAAAGAAGAAGAAGAAGAAGAAGAAGAAGAAGAAGAAGAAGAAGAAGAAGAAGAGGAGGAGGAGGAGGAAGAGGAGGAGGAGGAGGAGGAGGAGGAGGAGGAAGAGGGGGAGAAAGAAAGGAGGGAGGGAGGGAGGAAGAGGGGAGGGAGGGGAAAGAGAGAGAGGCCTATGAAAGAGCAGTCAACTGCCCTTAACCACTGTACCATTTCTCTAGTCCTGATGTTAATATTTTGTAATAAGTCACTTCCCTTTGTTTGTTGTATCCAAGATCAGCCTCATTTCTTTCTCTAGTACATTTGACAACCTCAAATACTGGAAGTGACATAAACAATCCATGTTTATTACCTATGATTTTGAGATTTTTTTTCTTATCATGGAACTTCTTTGTATAACCTACCTTCTGTGTAATAAGTGTAGTGCTTATTTTGTATTTTCCTTAGAAAATTCACTCTAAGTGTCTGTTTCAGTTAGATATTTTACCACTATTCACTGGTAAGGTAGCTACATGTCTTAGCAGCCTTAGAAAAGAGCCAGAGGAAGGACTTTGGATGCTGATGGTATATTTAGGAGATACAAAGCTAATGTAGTAAAAAGATGGACTCACACAGTGGACAATTTTCAAGCAAAGAAAAACTGAAGATAAATAAAGTTTGTATGTATGGTTGGATCCTTGTATTAATTTTTTAAAAAATAAACATATCTTTAATTCCATCATTTTGTAGGAGGATCTCTGTTAGTTCAAGGTTAGCCTACTCTGCAGAGTGAGTTTCAGAACAGCCAAGGATACACAGAGAAACTCCGTCTTAAAGCAAAGCAAAACAAAACAAAAAACAAAAGCAAAACAAAACCCCCCAAAACCAAACAATAACAAAACAAAAAAGCAAAACAAAACAATAAAACCAACCAAAGTGTGAACCAGCCACAGGTGTCATATTTAGCTCTTGAAAACTGAATGTCTTTTCCCTAGATCGGGGAGGAGCAAATATGTTTATTTTTCACAATTTCTATTCAGCATCTCTCCAGAAAAATAACTCATTAAATAACATAAGAGAAAGAAATAAAGTAACACAGATTGAAAAGGAAGAAATAAGTGGTTGGTAAAGTGATTATGTATGTGCAAAAAACTTGACAAATCTGTTAAAAAAAAAAAACTCTACTAGAACTAGTAAAAATAATTTAACAAGGTTCCAAGATATGACCAATCTGCAGAAATAAGTGTAGTGTAAATAGAACTCTATGTAAGACAGAATTGGAAATATCATGCAAAATTGAGCTCTCTATAATTCAAATATGTTTTAGTTGATAATGTAATTTTAACTTAGAGTGTTTTTTGAAAAGCAGACATTTGAATTCGTAAGATTAACGAAGAACCGTTTGTTAGTTGTATATGCAATGTTTGGTGTAACTTTATCTTCTAATTAATCTCTGTCTACTCTAAAATATTAAAGAATTCTATTCTATGAGTTTGAGAAGGTTCAGAGTTTTAGATTTGGGTTGAAGTCTTCCATGCATCTTGTTCTAGTTTCTGTGCATAGTGAGAGGAACGCCATCCCTGTATGGAGGACAGATAGCTACAGCATCTTTCAAGAACAGTGTCTTCCTATAGTTGAATATTGACATCTTTGTTAAAAATCACTTTGATGTGTGGTTTTGGCTATGTTTCTTATATCTGCATGTGTATAAATATGTTACTCAAGTATTAGCTACATTACTTTTCTAATCATTTTTTAAAAGCAGCAACATAATGTCTTCATCTTTGCCGTTCTATTTTGAGCTTGTTTTGTGCTGTGCTTGGTCCTTGGGCTTCAGTAGACATTGTCTAATCAGATTTCCACTTTTGTTTATAATTTTCCATCTTCCTTTCATGACCCCCCATAATCCACTACATCCAGTTATTTCTGTTTGAATGATGATTGATCTTGTCAGCTTAGTCTTGTGCAGGTGGCCATAGATACAGCGATTACAACAGCCATGTGAGCGTTTCCCAGAACTCTTCACTTTCCTCTGGCTCTTAATTCCTTCTGCCTCTTCTTTCACACTGTTCTCTACACCTTAGGTGATGTGAATGTCCATTCATGGCTGAGAGCTCTGTTCACTTTCTCAGCACTCTGACCAATTATTCGTCTTACTATGAGCTGCTGATCACTGCAGAGAAAAAATTTTCTGGCCAAGGTCAAGGGCAGCACTAACCTTTGATACAAACATAAACATTTAGAAGGTGGTTTGAAAACATGGCAGTTTAGCAAAGCAACAGTGAAAGGTCCTTCCCTCAGGTCTAACCCATGCAGAGGCATAGACTTTTGGGCAGGTTTACGGTACTGGGCATGTATTTCCTCCTGTGGAGCAGGCCCCAAACTCAATTCAAAAGCAGTTGGTTATCTCCAGTCTTCTTGCCGCTACTGTACTATTGAACAGAGCTTGCCTGACTGGTTAGTGTTAGAGTATTATACTTGACTGATGAGGAATACCATGAATTAGCCACCCTCCCTCCCCCCAGAAGCCTGAGTAAGTACATTCCAGCACCATGACAGGTAGCCAACATGAAGGAAGGAGATCTTTAGGTTAGCTCTACCTTGATTTCTCTATATCTTGCAGTCAGATGTATTGGAATGTACAGCTGTAGGGTTTGGGCAACTCATGAACAAAGCAATATAGTAATAAAAATACCCCCCCCCAAACAGTAATAGCGCGTAATGTGTTTTGGGAGTGTGGGGGTATGTGGTGAGTTGGTGAGTGGGAGGTTCTGGTGTTTTTCTAACTAATAACTCATAGGGAGGTATCACATATCTGGTGCTAATTTTAGTTTAATAAATCATATCTTCTAGGGGCAGACGTATATGTGGGATGGTGAGATGTCTCTGTTTAAACTCTGTTCTTTGCTTATGTTTTAAAATTAGTTTACAAAGTAATAGTTTTCTGTAGTGTTTTTCATACATTCTTAGTTTTTGTTAACCTAGCCTAACCCCTCCTCTTAGATTTAAATTTTCCACAAAAAAAAAAAAAAAAATTCTGAGCTACTTTGACTGATGACATGGCTCAATTTGGAGAAAACGGCCCTTTAAACTATGAGGACATTTAATTACTGCATTTCTTCATTTTTTGTGATTTCTTTAATTTCTCCCAGGAATGTTTTAGGAGTTTTCCTCTGTTATTCTTGCACCTATTTTGTTTAACTTTTCTCACTGTGTTAATATTCAGAAATGTAATTAGTTTCACTAGATCAGTTCCTCAAAGGCTGCAAAAGTCTTTCATTTACTGCAGTTCCCAGTATGACAAGAAATCCTGGGACAGTTAAATTTCAATAACATTCTTTGTTTTATAATGAGAAAGCTGTGCCTAGTGTTACATCTCTGGGAAACTTCTAATGACTGCTTCAATTTCACTAGGGGTTATATAGGTCCGTTTAAATTGCTTATCTGATCTGGGTTTGACTTTGGTAGGTTGTATATATCAAGATAATTTGCCGTTTCTTTCAGGTTTTCCAATTTGGCGGAGTACAGGTTTTTAAAGTATGCCCTTAAAAGCCCCTGGATTATCTTAGTGTTGGCGATTATGTCTCCCTTTTCACTTCTAAATTTGTTAATTTAGATCTTCTCCCTCAGCTCTTTAGGTAAGAGTTTGTCAATCATATTGATTATCAAAAACACAACTCTTTGATCAATTCTTTGTATTATTTTTTTCTGTTGGTGTTGGTACTTTATTGATTTCAGCACTGAGATTGATTATTTCTCCCACTAAGCTCCATTTGGATGTGATTTCATTTTCTCTCTTTTCTTCTTTCTTTTTATTGTTTTTGTTCCAGAGCATTCAGGTGTATTAAGTTACTAACAGGAAATCTCTCCAGTGTTTACATGAGCTCTTCAGCACCATCAAGCTGCCTCTCAGAACTGACTTATTTTATCCCCTAAATTTGTGTATGTTGTGTTCCTTTTCATTTTCTTCTAAAAGTTTTCTGCAGCCTTAGCTGTCCTGAAACTCACTCTGTAGATCACCTGGCCTCAAACTCAGAGATCTGCCAGCCCCTGCCTCGTGAGTGTGGGGATTAAAGGTGTGCATCACTGTTGCCTGGTATAATGCTAAGTTTTAAATTTTTCTTAATCTCTGTCTTCACCCATTTTTTTCATGCTATAGTGAGTTAATTTGTTTCTATGTGTTTGTAAGTCATTGTTTCTCTTGTCGTTGATATCCAGTTTTCATCCATGGGGATCAGATAGGATTTAGGGTGTTGTTTTAATTTTCTTGCATCTGTTGAGCTCACCAATTCCTGCCAGGCTAGCTAGCCAGCTAATCCTAGCCATCCCTGTCTCTGCCTTCTGAATGCTGGGATTAAACATGGCTTCTATGCTCATCTTGCTTTTAAGTGGCTTCTAGACATCCTCATGCTGCATAGCAAACAGTTTACGAATAGAGCAAGTCCATGCACCTATACCAGTTTTTAAATTTTTTATTTACTATTTTGTCAGGATCTAAACATGTTTCATTAAGTCCAAATTCTCATCCTTCCTGAGATCACTGGTAATTCTTTATTGCTATTGCTTCATTTTCCATTTTAACTTTAATTAAAATTAACTAACCTTACTCCTTTACAATTTTACACCTATATTTAGTTTATTTGGATTAATTCTTCCTCTGTACCATGTCTGATCTCCTTCCAATCCCTATCAACATATCCTTTCTTTCTACTAGTCCCTCCCCACATTCATGTATGTTTAACTGTTCTGGGATACACTGAATTTAACCAGGGCTGCTGCGTAGCCATTTGTTTAGCGGTTGACATTGCAACTCGCCGGTTGTTAGGGAGCTGCAGGTAACGTCTCTCTCTCTTCTAGAATTAACAGTGAAGGGCAGGCCCTCAGTATACCACATCTGTACATGTTTTGCTGAATATAGATGAACCCATTCTTGTACAGACCTAGCGCAGTAAACTGCAGCTGATATGAGTTCATCATTGCAAGATTGTGTCTTGCCCAGAAGATTAAGCTATTCTGAAGTGCTTCTCCCTAACTTGTTGGACAAACATCACAGGGGCAGCTGTCCCACGTCTGGGTCGCAGGGAAGTCCCCCATGCCAGCCACAGGACGGTGGGTCCCAATAACGCCAGAAAGTCCGGTGGAGTTCCAAAGGTTTATTGTTCATGGCAAATGTAGATGGTATGTGCACCCTAAATTCAAGCAAGAGGGGAACTGGCTTAAATAGAGAGGGGGAAAAGAAGAGGGATTGGGAAGGAATAATTTAATTTGTCTTCGCCCAGGAGAAGTTACTCTGAGCCAAACATGTCTGCAAGGCTCAGGTTAATGGGGATGTAGGCCTCACGGAGGAGTCTGGAATCCGGGACCGTGGGGAAATACATGCGGTCCCTCACAGGCCATGTCCCTCACAGGTCATGGTCACCTGTTGGGTCTCCAGCTATATCAAGTAGGGGTCTCCCTCTACTGGGGAGACCAAATCATCCCTTCACGGCCCTACATTAACTCCTGGTTTGAACTCTTTCTAGTGATCACTTCTGCAGTGTTTCCAAAGCCTTAGAGTAGGGTAGTATACGTGCCTTATTTAAACCCAAGTAATCAACTATCATTTATTGTCACCACCATAGCCATGAACCTCAGTATCTATTGCAGGAAAGAGAGACTTATCCGACTAAGGCTCAAAGTAGCATTTGTTTGTAAACTTAAACATAATATATAAATATATAGTTTTTTTACTATTTAAATTTAACTAAGCAGTAGTATTAAATTTCCCTTTAGGGCCTGTGACAGCCTATCTATGGCTTTTTGATCAGATTTATAGTACTAGGCTGGGTTTGCCTTCTGTAGAGATCTCAAATCTAAAGAAAGAGTTTTTACCTCTGTAACAGTCACGTCTCTATTGCACAAGAGAGTCTGTCTTGCTTGTTAGATGGGTCTCATAGTTTGTTGAATTCACAGCTGGGTAAGAGTGCTGATGGGTTGTGTGTATTTTGTTCTCCCTCCCACTACCCATGGGCAGCAGGCATAGTACTTCCTGACACAATGAAAGCCAGTGGTGGGGTGGAGATCGCCATCTCAGTTTAAGCTTGATGGCTTTAAATCTTGCAATCCAGGTGTTGTCAGCAAGATGGTCTTAATATTTAATTTTTCAACAATGAGATTATAATGAGTTTAGTGAACTCATTATAACTGATATTTATTTCATTAAACTTCTTGCTTTGTGCTTACAACTTTCAATGACTTCTGTAAATTTTCTGGACTCCGTGTGTACCAATATATATTACCCTATTTTCTCTTCTCTCTTGGAGGTATTTGGAATACATATAAGCCATATTGGTATTTCTCTATCTCTACAGGCTCTTGAGTCTCTGTTCGCTATTCCCTGGCTTGCTTACCACGTGTTACAATGTTTCAGATCTTTGGTTTATACTGCCAAGTTCAGCATTGCTATTTTTTTTTAGTTTTCTTTTTAAAAATGTTTATTCATTGTGATGGTTTGTATATGGTTGGATCAGGGAGTAGCACTATTAGGAGGTGTGGCCTTGTTGGAGTAGATGTGCCATGGTGGGTGTGAACTTTAATACCCTAGTCCTAGCTGCCTGAAAGTGAGTCTTCCACTAGCAGCCTTCAGATAAAGATGTAGAACTCTCAGCTTTGCCTGCACCATGCCTGTCTAGACGCTGCTATGCTCTCACCTTGATGATAATGGACTGAACCTCTGAACCTGTAAGGCAGTCTCAGATATATATTGGTCATGGTATCTGTTCACAGCAGTGAAACCTTAACTAAGACATTCATATTCTTGTGTGCATGTGTGTGTGCATGCACATACTCATATCCCACAATGCTCTACTCTGTGTATGTAGGGGTCAAAGGATAAGTTTTAGGAGTTGGTTCTCTTTTTACCATATGGGATCTAGGGACTAAAATTAAATCACAAGACTTAGCTACAAAAACCTTTTTACCCACTGAACTATGTGACTGACCCCTCTTTGTGTGTTAGCTAATCTGATATTCCTTCCAGGAGAATTGTATTCTAGATGTGACCATTCTGGAGTAAAATGGTATCTAGAAATATCATTCGGCTCTTGATCTTTAATTGTGTCCACTCATTTCCTCACTTATCTTATACTAAAACATACAGTGCTGTCATCTATCTTGGTCTTTCTCTATGTCTGCCCTTCATAACCATTCTTTCTTTTCTTGTAGATCATAACTGTATTCTCTGTGTGTCTAGTAATGTCTTACTTGATGGTGACAATGTAAAATCTGCATCATCGTGTGTACAACTTTCATTGGTGTCCTTTCTGAAATGCTAAGCTTTAAATTGTAAGCATTTTAAGGGTAATGGAGAATAGTTTGTTCTTTTCATGCCCGATTTTTCATGTCTTGTTGTAAAAAGTGCAGTGTAACTATTAATCTAAATCAGCTTAATAACCAATTGACTTGTGGCCCTCCTGAGATTTCAACTGGATGTCCAATTCCAATAAGTCATGGATTTGCTCCCTGCCAGTACTACATCTCCTCAGTGCAACGTGAACTTCAAAAGTTGTCACGTCTGTAGCTTCAGAATGATTGTCCTCTGCCATAATACTAATGGTAGCTTAAGCTTGTATCATGTAGCATTAGGGAAAGACTGAGGAATACTGTCATATAGACTCCACAAGCTGTTTCTCGGTGAAGCACTCTCTTGTTCTTTAAGCACCCGGTTTCGCCATCTTCTCAATATCTGTCCTTGTAATTTAGCAAGATAGCGA
>JANHMN010000002.1:128882875-128903488 GCA_030674055.1 Rhabdomys pumilio | reverse complement strand
CTACTTACTCCCGTTTCTTTGTCTTTCTAATGTTGAGTAGTCTTCCTTCCCTGGACTTGCTCTAGATGCCTTAGAGTGGAGGAAGGGTTACAGCAGTCTGGATCTATTTACATGGGCACAGACTTCTATTTCATTACTTTTTTCTTCCAAAGGCTTAACCTTCTCTGAGTCATTAGCCATATAAAGCCTAGCACATAGCCCTTTGAGGCTAGCTTCATTACACCTCAGCTTACTTATCCAAAGTTGGGAAAGACAGCTTTAGGGGTAGTTTGACCGTGCCCAGAAAGTTTCAGTTCTAGAACAATGTGACTTATTGGTGCACATTCTAATGTACTCTGAAATACTGCAAACTGACTTCAGTTTCCATTGAGATGTCTGAAGGCAAGATGAGATATACAGGGGGATGTGCTTGCTTGTATATGTACAACAGTATTTATTGGCTAATGGCAATTGATTAAATGTTAACATTTTCTGATATCAATGTCCTCACCCTCCTGCTCCATTCTCGGACACAAACATCTTCAAAGTTTATTGTCAACATTACAGAAACTAGACACTCTAACCAAAGTTATATTTTAAAAATGTTGTTTTCAAAAATAAAATTCCTACCTATAGGAATTACTACCCCCCCCACCCCCCCCGCCAACCCCAGTTACTGGTATTTTAAGAATCAAATGAGTCCTTTTAACCATCACCAAAAATTTCATATGCATATCTACCTGTTAGTGTTTCCATCCAATTCAAAGGTCTTTAAAGACTACCCGTGGCTTCCACACAAAAGAAATATTTTGGGAGAAGAAATGCAAATTTTTCTTGAGGAAGGGAACAACAGACGTGCGCAGTGCATCTATTTTGATGTGTTTTTCCTTTGTAGTAAAGTGTATTTTCTACAAATGGTGGCAACAACCATTTTGATCTCATATGGTCCTCTAGAACTGTGCCATTTGCTGACCTGTGGAATCTATGTTCTTTCACTTGAGTATTGGGACTCGTACCATTTTTTAAATTGAAAAAACCACAAGGCAAAAGTCACTAAAATGTGAATACAGTCTTTGTTTTTTGAGTTTCCTTTGAGTTGAGCATAGATAGACAATTCTCATGGAATTTTCCCCAATCTGCATATTTTGAAGGAAAATCAATGTCGATTCTTTATGGCATTAGGTTTAGGTGGTTTTATGGGAAACAATAAATAGTTGGAACACACTTTGGCTTTGGGAGTGCAGTATAGCCCAACCAGCTTAATCTAGGTGGTAGTGGATCTAGGATTGATGCAGGTGAGATGGGCAATGTCTTTACAAGGATGTTAACAAAAGCCCATAGAAATTCAGGGAGCATCAGAGCAAATCTAGGAGAGTTTGAGAAGCCTGCTGCTGTTGATGACTGAAAGGAGTGGAGTGAGTAAGATGCTACAGGAAGCAAGAGGGAAAGAACTCTCATACACACTGGCACAAAGTTTAGCAACAATATCTCCTGTAGTGAGGTGAAAATAGGAAATGTACCTATTTCCCCAGCTAAAAAGCATTGCAGAAAGAGGCTCGAAAGTGGCTTGCCTACCGTCTGTTTCTAACTGCCTGGAGTAAAATCCAAGGAAGAGAGATGAGCTAAAGAAAGAAATGTTATATATAAAGTCTCCAGGGCTTGCTGGGTTGGAAAAGAAAACTGTATCTCATTCCCAGCCTCTCCAGATGGCAAATGATGCTAAATTAAGATGTGGCTTCTGAGCAGAGATCAAATCCAGGGTGCTGTCAAGAGAACATGAACGAAAGAGAAATACCTTTTGTTAAGGCTTCATACAGTTCCGAGCTAGTGTGTTATAGGTCATTTTGAACAGACAAAAAATTACCACGTGACAATTTTGTGATGTTTCTCCCACATTTCTTCTGAGAAATAATAAGGTTTCTGAGAATCTTAGAGTGGTATTCTTAAAGCAAGCCCATGTTTTGTTTTAGTTTATTTTTTAAAGGCTTAACTTAATGAGGCTTGTGCATGTGGCTTTTGTCTAATGGGGTAGATTATAAATTGATTCATAAGAAATCCACAAATGTTTAAAAAAATTTCACCACCTAGTACTGATAAGAATGGAGATGGTATCTCTGGAAGAGAGAAGCAGACAAGAGCACGATTCAACTACAAGAATGACCTACATCTTATGGCACAGTAAGGATGTGTTAGTAGATCGAGAGCCCAAATGTAGAGCAAAAGGCCATGTTGGATTCCTTGGTAGTAGGTTTGAGTCCTAATCAAGGAGCAAGGAACGTGCACTTGGCTATAGTTTGGAATGATTACCGACCAATGCCTACTGTGTTTTATCTGTTGGTTCCTTTTTAAATGAGCACATTGCTTGCCTCACGATCTACCACACCATTATTTGTCAGGAATATTCGGAGTAGAGAAATCATCTTTTCAGTTCACCTATCTTCACATCAACAGGATTAGCATCCAGGGTGGAAACCTCAAGGAGCCTCGCTCTAAGGCAGTGACTTTCAACCTTCCAAACTCTGGGGATACATTAATGCAGTTCCCCATGTTGTGGTGACCTGCACCCCCTCAACCATTAAATTATTTTTGTTGCTACTTCATAACTGTAATTTTGCTATGGTTATAAATAACAATGTAAATCTGTGTTTTCCAATGACTAAGGCACCAGGCAACTACTGTGAAAGGGTCATATGACTCCCAAAGGGGGCTGCACCTCACAGGTTGGGAACTGCTGTCCAAAAGACCTTTTCAGATTTAGAGACTAAGGCCCTGGATTGTAATTCTGAGCTTGATGAGTTTGGGAAGTGCTCTGGATAGAGGAGTGAGAGTATTTTACTTGTGGAAAAATGGAAATTGTGGCCTGAAAGTGAAATTGTGTCAGATTTTTAGTTTTCCACCAGGTACCATAATGGTTTTGTGTCAAATGTTCTGCTAGAGCCTTCACACATCTGTACTAATAAACCCTTGCCTCATTTTCTGAAACAGGATAAGTCTTTACAGCTACCGCAAGAGTAGAATCTTAACAGAATCAGGTGGTGTGGCTTTTGAGGCTAAATTCTAGAAAGAAACAGATCCTCTGCCCCTTCCTCTTGAAATGTTTGCCTCTAGAATTCAGGATCTATAGTGTGTGGGGTGCCAAGAGGTCAAGTTTGGGTGTTTTGTTGGAGGACACTAGCTCCGAATTCAGACAAGGACCAGAATCAGTTATTCAGTATGTGATCAATACATGAGCCAGCTCACAGTCCTTTGGTAGAGTAGAGATGAGCTAGCCCTAATACTCTTTGGATGTTTGAAGGATAACTATCCCCTAGAGTCTCAGACACTTAAATACTTGGCCGCTAGTTGGTAAAAATATTTTGGGAAGGATTAGGAGGTGTGGTCTTATTGGAAATGGCATGTTGACTAGAGTGAGGCTTTGGAGAATTTGAGTTTCCTCTTCTCTCTGCTTTGTTCTTGCAGATAATAATGTGATCCCCCAGCCTCTGCTCCAGTCATCTGTCTCTTACTGCCTCCACTTCAACATTATAAATTTTATTCCTCTAGAAATGTAAACCCAAATAAACTCTTTCCTCTATACATTGCCTTGTTCTTGGTATTTTATCACAGTAATAGAAAAGTCACTAATACAGATTACAGGTGTGGTGGTTTGAATGAAACAGCCCCCCCCCATAGGGTCATATATGTAAAAGCTTGATCCCCAGTTCGTAGAACTGTTTTGAGAAGGATTAGGATTGTGATTTTGTTGAAGGAGGTGTGTCCCTGGGGTTGGCTTTGAGATTTTAAAAGCTGACAGGATTCCTAGTCTCTATTTCTCTCTGCCTCATGCTGATAGATCAGATGTAAGCTCTTAGCTATTGTCTCAACACTTTGCCTGCCTGCCATGTACCTACCCCACCAGGATGGTCATGGATTCTAACCCTCTGGAACTCCCAATTAGATGCCTTGGTCATGGTATTTTCTATTCATAGCAACAGAAAAATAACTAAGATACCAGGATTATGAGCAAAATGATAGTTTTAATGACCCATCTATTTACTAATGAGGAGATAGGCTGGCAGTTATGTGATCTGTTAGAGACAAAGCTGAGCTTAGACCACAGTATATATGAGAATTGAGATTCTTTCATTCCTCATGCCACTCTTCAATGAGGACATAGGATGGCCAGAAAGACATCCATTTGAACTAGAAAGTCCATCAAGCTTTAGCTTAAGAAGAGTGAGCCCAGTAGAATAAGGACAAGGCTTGCATCTTGCACAGGTAGAGAACTGTCTTGAAAAGAAGAGAAATATGTTTTGTTCTCATTAAAACATGTGGTCATTAAGCCTGTGAGATGGCTTAGCAGGTAAATGTGCTTTGCATTAAATCTGATGACATAAATTCAATGTCTTAAACCACATAGTAAAAGGAGAAAACTGATGTCTGAAAGTTCTGTCTTGACATCCACAAGAATTCAACGGCACCTGAACACACACACACACACACACACACACACACACACACACACACACACACACACTCACTCACACATGCATGCATACACACTAAAATAATTTTTAAAATATATATTCACTCTAAGTGATTAATTTCCTTCCATTTGAAGAAGTGGTTTCACTGTAGGTGGCTTTCCATTCAAGCACAAGCGTTTCTCTGTGATGATCCATGAAGAAACGTGATGTAGAAACTGAACAGAATAAAGCATAAAATTAGAAGAACTCTGGGAAAGCCGTTTGGTTCACTTGCTAAGAAACATGCATGGGCAATTTTCACAGCTAAGAATTATCAGGGAGAGGAAAAAAAGGGAACAGGAGTGGATACAGCTTGTGTTGTATCACACATTTTTATTCATTAATATTGTCCCCAAAATATATGAAATGAAATGTAAAATACATTGCAATTTAATAAAACCATAAACATGTTTTGTACAAACAATATTGAACAGCCCCTACCAGAATTTTTGGCCCTATTTATAGGTAATCTACAATTGCCTGACTCATGATATCCTTTTGGGAGTAATGAATCCACCTCCTGATATTTCAGGGACCAGCACAGAGAAGCACTTTGTGTTTGGGTGAGACAGTACCTGGAATGAAGCCACTTCTTCAAATAGCAGTCAAATTATTATGTGCATCTTCCTTTTGGTTAAGTTTCCTGTCTTAGGATATTTATTTCCCCCACTTTCTCTAGCTTCTGTCCTCCCTCTTCACCACAAATCTCTGTACAGGGGTCAGGACTTCCTTATGTCACCATCTGGTGTCGGCACACATCACTCTCAAACTTCCCATGTTTGGTTGTACACAAGAATTTTCTGGAGAGCTTGGGAAAGTTACAAATTTCAAGGGCCCATTCTGAGCTACTGAACAAAGTGCTTTTGATATCTGCCCTTTCTTTTCATTCTCAATAATATTGTTCAATTTTAAAGCTTTTTTTCTCCAGTATTTTGGAATTCCGTATTAATTGGTGTCAAATCACTCTTCCAAGAATGCTTTTACCAAATTAATCTTTCTAAATGTCTACATGCTATATGTTGTTCCAGCATTAAGTAACCGTTAATGAACCACTATTGCTCGTGAGAATATAACCAATTAGCTGTAGTCTAGAATCTAGCATTGGCATTCTTGGCCATTAATGACTTTTCCAATATATCTTGATTATTCCATAATTTCACATCAGTACCTAAAGTAAGAATTTCTAGTTTCTTTGGAGACTTAATTGTGTCATGTGATTTTTTTTCTGGAAACTCTCTTATATGAAGATATTTTGTTAAAGTAGACACATGAGAGAATTCTTTGCTGAGAACAGACATTTGGTGTTTTCCTGGAATCTGTCTTGTGAGAGGGCATGTGATATTTTGCTAAAACAGACACTTGAAAGGGCACATGATGGTTAGAAAGAATACAAATATAACTCCACAGACAATGAGAAGGTGCTCTTGCATTGGTATGCCTTGCAACACTTTGCTTGTCTTTTCTTGTTCTGTCTTCATAGAAGTGAACATTGTGATATTCCAGCTGCTTCTTGCTGCTTCTGTGGACTCGTGCTTATTTGTCAGAGCCTCAAGGTTTCTTCTTGATTGTGGCGCTACTACTGATTTGTGTTTTGGGTTTGCAGATTGGATGGACTGGTGCTACTGATTGAGTTTAGTGTTTTGGACTGGATAACCTGATAGTGAAGATTGGAATCAGCCCAAAGAACTATTTCTAAACAGGTCCACATTCTCCTTGTCTTATGAACCATCTTTTTCTGTTATTTGTGGTCTGTGGGCTAAAAGGGAGATTGAAGCATTTAAGAATCCTAATTAATGTAGGTTTAAAAAAAATATAAGCCTACAAATATCAATTGACTAACAGACCTTTCTGTTTGGTTCCAGGATGTTGCCATAAAGCGTTGGAGGCTGTGTAGATCAAACAGTAAATATTATTTCTCACAGTTCCAGAGGGTGAGAAGCCTAGGAAAAGGTTAGTAGGAGACACATTTTCTGCTTTGAATCTTACTCCTGTTTCATATTAATTATAACAGAAGGCAAGCAGCAGAGGTAGATATGGGAAAAAAGATGACATATGATACCTTCAGTAGACACAGTTTCTTAGATTTAAGAATATCGGGACCATGACTGGTCCTTGAGGTGCAAGGAAGGACATTAGACAGAACTAATACAATCTACAGAGAACTAAGCATGATAGAGCCTTAAAGGGAAAGAAGCTTCCCTTAAAAACTTGAGGAGATGATTCATTAATTGCAAGGATAAGGGTGGTGGAATGGGAGATTATCTAGCAGCTATGACAGGATGATGTTAGCAGAGTCCAGAGGAACCTCTTTGAAGAACAGTCTTCCTTCAGAAAACCTCCTTGAGTAGATCTGCCCTAGGAGTCTTTGGACCAGACATGAGAACAAAGGAAAAAAATGGACTTTTAATAACCTCTTTGTTGTTGCTAGAAGTTTCATATCACATGATTTGGTTCAACAGAGATAAAAGCATGAAAGAACAAGGCAATGTAAATTGATGCCTGTTGACTCCCAACACAGACTACTTCCTAATTCTCTATTCTACACAGAGCCAGGGTAGGCATATGGCTTGATTCTTTCAGGCTGTGAGATCTGAAGGCAGATCAGATATAGAGGTCTGGGTTCTAATAGATTGCTCAGATAGTTTAGTACTCAAACCCACTCTCTCTCTCTCTACATCTTTGTCTCTATCTCACTCTTCTTCACTTCTATTTCAGTAAATGTCTCTTAAATTCAGAGGCATACTATTTAAGATATATAGTGAAATTACAAAAATAAGAAATAAACATGTGCATAACATTGTCATCTGATCCACAGAACATGGAAAGAAAAATATATCAGATGAGAGATGACATAGGCAAAGTGCATACCTGCAAAGGCCTTGCATTCTTAATGTAAAATAATTATCAGCTCAGTTATAAGATCACAAATACCCTTTTCTGATTTGGACCAAAGACTGGAACTGAAAAAAATTAACAGATAATATATACAGCAAAGGATACTTAGCGTAGTGGTTTGAATGAAAACATCACCTATAGACACTGCCATTTGAATATTTGGTTTCTGGTTAGTTGCACTGTTAGGGAAGGCTTAGGAGGCATAGCCTTGCTAAAGGATATAAGTCACTGGGGGTAGACTTTGAGAATTCAAAGACTTTACTGTTTTGAATTCATTCTCTCTGTTTCCTACTTGTGGTTCAGTATGTGACCACTCAGCAGATGCTGCTGCCATGCCTAGTGCTTGTTGTCACACCCCCTATTTCTGTGGAACCCTAAGCCAAATAAACCCTTTCTTTCATATATGGCCTTGTTCATTGGGTTTTATGATAGTAACAGGGAAAACAAAGACAGTTAGTGATAGAAATGCAAATGAAAATCAAGAGGATAAACCTATATACATTCAAGAAGGTATTGAAATTATGAAGACAATTTAATACTCCAAGATGCTGGCAAAACTACAGAACAATTGGATCTTTCATACATGAACTAGAGAACTTACAACAATTCAACCACTTTGAAAAACTTCTTGCCTATTTCTTATAGTGACATATTTATATTTTGTCTATGGCCAATTAATTCTATTCTTCTTTAATCATATAAAAATGTGAAAATGTACTTCCACATAATGATACCTTGAAGTTTTTGTAGATGTAAACTAATAATTAGGATTCTCACAAATGCCTGTGGTCTTGATGACTTATGCTCATACTGTAGAGCAAATACATGCAGTAAAGAAAGATATTTCACAAAAATTGTGTCATGTATTCCAGAGAAATGATGCTGAATGCAAAAGCATGGCACAAAAGAGTTAAGGTTGAAACTGGACAAAAATAATTCATGGTTAACAAAGTAATAATTTATGGAAATAAAAGTCAGGCCAGTGATGCATATCTTAACTGGGACATGAGATTTTCTAGATAAACATATTGGCAGGTTTTCAATCATGCCACATGTCATTTATACATTAATAAATGTAAAACAAAAGCTATGCATGGGGTATATACGCAAGAATCTTAGTGCACCAGGATATCAGGCTACTAATATCTCCAAACAGGAAATGCTCGGGTAGTAGAAGAGTCCTAAAATTCAGAAGGACAGTGTGACCACTGTACAAGCCTCATTTCCCTTTCATTAAGGGAAAAACATTTTAAACGTGTATTTACTTTTATTTTGAGTGATGAATGTTTACCTGAATGCTTATCTGTGCTCTGTTTGCATGTAGAGCCCCTGGAGGCCAGATGAAGGCAACTGATACCCTGGAACTAGAGTTATACAGTTGTTAGCTGCTTGTAGGTGATAGGAACAAACCTGGGTCCTCTGCATCAGGAAGAGCTCCCAACTACTGAAGAATTTTGCAAGCCCCTATGAGACAATTCTTTTTCTGTTTGTTTGCTTCTTGAGACATGATCTTTCTATGTAGCCCTGGAAGTCCAGGAATTCCCTTTATAGTCCAGGTTATCCCCAAATTTATAATCTGGTTGCTTCTGCTCCACTGCGTGCTGGGATTAAAGGTGTGCATCATCACATTTAGCTGGCAAAGACAACTTGTAACAAAATCATGAGGACAGAATCAGTGAAGCAAATATCCAGAACTCAGTTCTCTTCTTAAGCATATTCTTTTATTTTTCCGTGTTCAGGAATAGACTCAGAGCCATGTACTTACTAGACAAGGACTCTGCTGTGGACACATATCTCAGATCTTTGCTATTTTGTATATAACTCCCCAAAGCACTATTTAGATATAATAATGGTGACTTGGCTAAGAAAGTCTACACACCAAGTGACCTACAAGAAAGGAAATGAATATGGTGATTGAATTATACTTCATGCTGCCCGGTTGCAAATTAGGATATGATGGCAACAAGGTTGGTGAAATTTCTGTAGAATCGGTGAAACATGAGGCCTGGAAGAAACAAAGGATTCATGGAGTTGGGCATTAGAAAAGGTGTCCTGCCCATGAGATTACAGAGGGCTTTCATTAGTGATAGCAAAGTGTCAAGTGTATATCTAAAGAAATATGCACTGAGTGACATGGAGCACAAAATGATTAAAGACGTCAAACTCAAAGAACTGAATAACTAGAATGATTAAAGGATACATGTGTGTATTATACAATATGTAGAATCTATTACACACACGTATGTATAGAATACATTATAATAAATAATTATTTATGGAAAGGGCTGAGACTGCAGCTCTTTGGTGGGAAGTTTGACTAGATTCTGTAACACTGGATTCAATCCCTTGTAGTAAAAAAAAAATCAACAGTGATATATTATGATGATAGCTCAGTAGTAAAAGAGAATGCCATGAAAGTATGGTGATCTGACTTTGGTCCCCAGCACTCACTTAAAAAGCGAGAACTGCTGGCTTTGCTTGTAAATGCAGTGCTGGGGAAATAGAGGTACAGATCCCTGGGACCACTTGGCCAGTCAGCCCAATTATGGAACTCTAAGTCCCAGTGAGAGTCATTCAAAAACCAAGTGAGTATCACTTAAGGATGATACTTAAAATTGACCTCTGGCCTTCACAGATAATCATGCACATGCATACATCCAAACACTGATGTGCACATAAAACTGTGTACATATGCACCAAGATGAGAGACAGAGCTGGCTTTTTTTGACATTTGTAATTAAATGTGGCTAGAGTTCTGGAGAGAGCCTTAAGGAACTTGAAAGAGCAGTGGAGAGAACAGTCTGCTGTTAGTGTGAACCACTGGTACAAGTTGGTCTGGTTCTTCTTCCCAGCCCCATGCTTTCAGAAATTAGACTCAGACTCAGTATAGCTAAGCTCTTCTCTGACTAGCTCATAATTTAAAATAACCCATTTATTCTAATCTACATTCTACCACATGACTGATTACCTGTGCTCACATACCATGTGCCATATCTTCCTCGGGGGAATCTCCAGCACCTGACACTCTCCCAAAATCCTTTCTGTTTCCTGGATCTTTCACTTTCTATTTCTTGCCTAAGCCATAGGCCATCAATTTATTATTGATAGGTGCCGTATCCATACAGACACAAGATATTTTCTCTACAGCCATTCTTGATGCCTTTGTCTCTCTTGGCCCTACTAGTCAATGAGTCGCTGAGTCCTGTCAATCTGTTTCTTTTCTCCTCTTCAACATTAGTTCCACTTTAATTGCCAGCAGAGTTTTTTTCCAAATCATCTCTCCCTGATTTAGAACATTGGTTTTCTAATTGGTTTCACAGTATCTTTTCTTGTCAGTCTAGAATCTGACTACTGAACTTTCCTCAATAAATTTTAGCATGTCTTTTAAGTCCACTTATCTTCTACAAAGCCATTACTTAACCATTTCTACAGCCCCGATGATCTGGACTTGGGTCTCCCGTTTCAGTCCCATCTAACAGTAATTCCCACCCTCATATTGCTGTGCTCCAAACTTAAAGCCTTTTTACTCACTCTTCAGGGTCATTGTCTGCATAGTACACTTCTCTGGAACATCTTCTCCTCTAATATCTTGCTTTGTACAATTAATTCATAGTCTTCAGTTAAAGCTCAGGTCAAAAATCGCCAACCTGAGAAAGCTAGGTCCATTGCTTTCCAGACTGGGTTTGTATGTGCATGTGTCTGCACACACCCATACATAGTTATACATGAAGGAGTTTTTAGATTGGCTTACACATGTGGGGGCTGAATAGTCCCATAATAACTATCTACAGACAGGAGAGACAGGAAAATTAGGACTTGCTCACTCTGTGAAGTTAGACATCTTAGAAAAAGAGGATTCAATGATGGAGCTGCAGAGCATAAATACACAGAAGCTTCTTGGAGATATGCTAGTGTAAGTCACAGAGAGAACTGAAGAGGCAGGAATCTAATAACTATAGGTGGTGGCAGCAGCAGCAAAAACAAGAAGAGATATCAGTTCAATAACAGGTAATCACTACATGGCTGAGAGCTTCTCTTTTCTGAATTTTGCTTCATCTAGGTATATGTATGTATTGTATACTATTTATATATGTATGCATACATGCATCTATCATTTATCTATCATCTATCTACCTATCATCTATCTACCTATTATCTATCTATCTATTTATCTATCTATCTATGTATCTATCTATCTATGTATCTATCTATCTATTATCATCTATTTATCATGTATCTCTATCTACCATCTATATATCAACCATATATCTATCATCTATCTATCTATCTATCTATCTATCTATCTATCTATCTATCATCATCCATCTATCTGCCATCATCATTACCTGTCATTTGTCTAATATCTATAAAATTATCTATAACTCTCCCCTCTAGATTATGTCTTTAAGTGAAGAAAACACACAAGTTTATCTACAGTGTGGTATGAGTGGTACTGTTAGTTACAAAATGAGATATAAGAAAATCTACTTATCTTTGCCTATCTGTGAAAAATGAACTATGGGAGTGATTAAAGCCTGAGGTGATGTGGTTGGTTACTGCCTGGGGTGGAAGGAATGAGGAGGAAATAATAAGGGACTGAAAATGGGTACAAGGGATGAAGTGGGACCCTTTTCTAATGCTGTTTGTCTTTCTTATATTGATAAATGAGAATCATTTCACTTCTTATAAAATTTCATTAGTTAGTACACAGGAGACACCAAAATAGAATGCAAACAATATCCAATGATCTAGTTGCACAAAAAAATGAATAGCCTGACTATGACAAATGAGCCAAAAGAATAAATACAAAAAGTAATGGAAGAAAAATAAGTTTGTGATGAGTAACTCTTTACTCAAGTGACCTGTTCTTTGAAAAAAACAAAAAACAAAAAATAAAGGAGTAAACACTATTAGTTAGCCTCCATGCCAGGGCACAAGAGATACATTCACTACATTGTTTAAAACCCAAACTAAAGAACTGCACTGTACACCTTTTCTGAGCAAAGATATTTTTCACAGGGGTGTGTGCTAACAATCTTGACACAGTTGTGTATGTGTTCTAAGACTACAAACGAGTGTGTTAGATACTGAAAGCCAGTTTCTCAGTTCCTGAGAACACAGTAACAATGTTTGAAAGTAGAAAACTTCACTGAAGGCAATGGGTTATATTGAAGCATCCCTGTAATTCTTGTACATTTGCTCTAGGTACATTTGTGTGCATGTAGTCAGTAGAAAAGTAGGCACAGAAGCATGAGTATTGTGTATGCATCTGTGCACTGCTTTCCTCCTAGCTTTGTCACTTTGAAAGGTATCCCAGATGAAAAGGATATACCCATAGTTTGGGTTCTATCTACCAATTTTCAATGTAGGTTTGAGACCAGGTCCGAGTGCAGGTATACACAAGGGCACATGCACACACACACACACACACACACACACACACACACACACACACACTCAACCCCCAAACAAACAAACAAACAAACAAGAACACAAGATAAACCTAGATTGAGTTATGGTGCCAGAGTACATACTCAAAATGATGGCAGCAGATTAAAAAGACTACAAGTCTATTTGAAAGACCACTTTGATGGCCAAACCATGGAAAGAGAGGACAACAACAACAACAACACAGCAACAGTGGACTGTTACTCATAGAAGGCAAATATTCATGAGTTTTTAATGACACAATAATATAATTGAATAAATAAGAAAACATGGGATAAAGAACAGGAAAGCTTTGGAATTACAGTAGAATTCCAAAGAATAAGTTTGGAAGGAGTGGCAGAGGTACAACATTGTCATTTGATGATGCCAAAGAAATAACTGTTTTTAGGGAATGCTAAAACATTGGTGGATGCTAAAACTAATGTGCAATAATGTAATTCAAAATGAGATGTTGTGTGATCTCAGGCCAAATAATTTGTGGAGAAACTTGACAAACGCTGGCATGACCATTTAGCATCATGAAGAATGTACACATGGACACCCTGTTCTTCCTGATGTGATGTCCCAAGAGACTTTGCTTGTTTCTGTGATGTTCTTTCCACGTATTTGCAACTCTCATCTAACCATGATTAATCATTAGATAAACTCAAATTAAAGCGTGTTTAACACAACAACTGAGTATGCTTTTCAAAATTGTCATGGTTACTAATGAATGTGCCTGGGGAACGTTCAGTGTGTGTGTGTGTGTGTGTGTGTGTGTGTGTGTGTGTGTGCATTTCCCGTGTTTCCTTGCTTGTTCAATTATCTGCCTGTGTCAGTAGAAACTCATGCATATTTGTTTTCTATGAGTACTAGTTTACCTTTGTTGTTGTTGTTGTTTTTTGTGTGTGTGTTAGTATTTCAGCAGACTATGTAGATCAGACAATTGAAGTCAGTATAGAGGACAGGGAAGGGCCAAAAATGCAGGCTACACTTTGGTTTTAGAGCAACAGATGGAACCGTTAATTGAACATGAGCTGGTGAGTAATCTAGGGGCCTTTATTGATCATAGAGCTTAAGGGCCTCCCCCTAGTACTCTCTATTTATTTGACGTGACATTTGTCAAGACATAATTTATGTCTGTTTTTTTCCTAGAATGTAAGCTCTATGAACACAGGTAAGTGTCACATCTATCTTGTTTACAACACCGTGAAAGTGCTCACTACACTGCCTTCTACATAGTAGAATTCAATAAGCATGCTTTGAGAAATATGCCCTTAACCTTCTGCTGACCAAGCCTTCGAGAACAGCAGTATGCCTTGTCTTTGCTCTGGACAGCTGTGCTGCTTGGTTACTGTGCCCGCAGGTGACCGAGAGCTCCATGTCTTTATAGTATGTGTCTCCCTCCTCTAAGCTGAACACAGGTCATTATTTTATTTTATTTTATTTTATTTTATTTATTTACTTTACATCTTGATCCCTGTTCCCTCCTCATAGTTCCCGCAGTCTCTGCCCCTCCCCAACCCTTTCTCCTCTGCAAAAATGGAAGTCCTGGCTACTGCATATTCCCTCATGCTGGCACACCAAGTCTTTGCAGGGCTAAGTGCTTCTCCCACTGAGGCCAGACAAGACAGCCAAGTTAGGGGAACAGATTCCAAAGATAGGCAGGCAACAACTTTCGGGATAGCTTTCGCTCTAGTTGTTTCGGACCCACATGAAGACCGAGCTGCACATTTGCTACATATGAGGACCGGGACTAGATACAGCTGATGTGTGACCTTTGGTTCGTGGTTCAGTCTCTGATAGCTCACAAGAGTCCAGGTTAGTTGACTCTGTTGGTCTTTGTGTGGAGTTCTTATCCTATTTGGGGCCCTAAATCTCACCCCCAGATCTTCCATTAGAGTCCCCAGACTCCATTCACTGTTTGGTGGTGGGTCTCTGCATTTGTTTGAGTCACCTGGGTGGAGCCTCTCAGAGGACAACCATGCTAGACTCATGTTTTAAAGTATAACCGAGTATCATTAGTAGTGTTAGAAATTGGTGCTTGCCCATGGGACGAGTCTCTAGTTGGGCTGGTTATTTGTTAGCCTTTCCCTCAGTCTCTGCTCCATCTTCCTTCCCTGCATTTTATTTTGCAGACAGGATAAATTTTGAGTTAAAAGTTTTGTGGGTAGGTTGGGATTTCTGTTGCCTCAGTGGGGTTCCTGCCTAGCTACTAGAAGTGGCCTCTTTGGATTCTATACCCCCACTGCTGTGAGTCTCAGCTAAGGTCACCCCCATTGATTCTTTGGAGCCTCCCTTATCCTGGGTCTCTGTCACATCCTCGAAATGCCCCCACCCTGCCCCCTCAACCTGACAGCTGCAGATTTCCGTTCATTCTTAGAAATATCTAGCTATCTCCCCTGTCTCCCCAAACCTGATCCTGAACCTCCTTCCTCTTTCCATCCCCTCTTCCACCCAAGTTCCTCCCTCCCTCCCTCCCTCCCTCCCTCCCTCCCTCCCTCCCTCCCTCCCTCCCTCCCTCCATCTGCCTCCTACAACTATTTTATTCCAGTTTCTAAATGAGATTCAAGCATCTTTGCTTGGGCCTTCCTTCTTGTTTATCTTCTTGGGTCTGTGTTTATCCTGTAATTTATGGCTAATATCCACTTATGAGTACATACTATGCATGTCCTTTTGGGTTTGAGTGAGGTCTGAGTTATCTCACTCGGGATATTCTCAAGTTCCATTCTTTTTCCTACAAAATACAAGGTATCTTTCTTTTTAAATAGCCCAATAGTAATCCATTGTGTAGATGTACCACATTTTTTTTTTTATCCATTCTTTAGCTGAGGGAAATCTAGGTTGATTTCAGTGTCTAGCTATTATGAATAAATCTGCTAGGAACATAGTTGAGCAATTGTCTTGGTGTCTACTGAAGTATCTTTCGGGTATACACCCAGGAGTGTTATCACTGGGTCTTGAGATAGAATTATTTATAGTTTTTTTGTTTTGTTTTTTTTTTGAGAAACTACCAAATTGATTTCCAAAGTGGTTGTATAAGTTTGCACTCCTGCCAGCAATGGAGGAGTGTTTCCCTTGCTCCACATCCTTGCCAGCATGTGCTATTACTTGAGATTTTGACCTTAGCCATTCTGATGGGTGTAAGATGGAATCTCAGAATCATTTTGATTTCCATTTCCTTGATGGAACTTTGAGCATTTCTTTAAGTATTTCTCAGCCATCTGAGGTTCCTCTGTTGAGAATTTTCTGTTTAGCTCTGTGCCCCATATTTTAACTTGGGTTGTTTGTCAAACTTCTTGAGTTCTATATAAATTTTAGATATTAGCACTCTGTCAGATGTAGGGTTGATGAAGATCCTTTCCCAGTCTGAAGGTTTCTAATGACAGTGGCCTTTGCCAAACAGAAGCTTTTTAGTTTCATGAGGTCCCACTTATCAATTATTGATTTTAGAGTCTGAGCCATTGGTGCTCTGTTCAGAAATTTGTCTCCTGTACCAATAAGTTCAAGGCTATTCCCCACTTTCTCTTCTATTAGATTTCGTTGATCCACTTGGACTTGAGTTTTCTGCAAGGAGATAAACATGGGTCTATTTGCATTCCTCTTCATGGAGACATCCAGCACCATTTGTTGAAGATACTTCTTTCTTCCATTGTATGGTATTGCCCTCTTTGTTAAAAATCAAGTATCTGTATTTATTTCAGGGTCTTTAATTTGATTCCATCGACCAACCTGTCTGTTTGTATACCAGTACCTTGTTCTAAATAGTTTTTATTACTATTGTTCTGTAGTACAGCTTGAAGTCAGGGATGGTGATACCCCCTGAAAGTTCTTTTATCGTTCAGAATTGTTTTATTCTGGGTTTTTTGTTTTTCCATATTAAGTTGAGAATTTCTCTGTCAAGGTCTGTAAAGTATTGTATTGAAATTTTGATGGGAATTGCTTTGAACATGTGAATTGTTTTTGTTAAGATGGCCATTTTCACCATCCTATGTATCCGTGAGCATGGGAAATTTTTTCATCTTCTGATATCTTCCTCAATTTCGTTCTCCAGTGACTTGAAGTTCTTGTCGTATTGGTCTTTCACTTTCTTGATTAGAGTTACAACGACCTATTTTATGTTATTTGTGGCTATTGTAAAGGGTGTTGTTTCCCTAATTTCTTTCTTAGTCCATTTATCATTTGTATAAAGGAGGGCTATTGGTTTTTTTGAGTTAATTTTGTATTCAGTCACTTTGCTGAAGGTGTTTATTAGCTTTGGGGGTTCTCTGGTAGAATTTTTGGGGTCACTCATGTATACTATCATACCTGCAAATCACAATACTGTGGCTTCTTCCTTTCCAGTTTGTATCTATGTGATCTCTTTTAGTTTTCTCATTTGCTCTAGCTAGAACTTTAAGTACTATATGGGAGAGATAGAGATACAGAGATAGAGAGATAGAGAGATAGAGAGATAGATAAATAGATAGGACAGTCATATCTTGTTCCTTAGTTTAGTGAAATTGATTTAATTTTTTTCATTTACTGTGATGTTAGCTATTGACTTGCTGTGTATTGCTTTTGTTATGTTTAGGTATGTGCCTTGTATCTCTGATCTCTCCAAAAATTTTAACATGAAGTGGTATTGGGTTTCTCCAAAGGCTTTTTCAGCATCTAATGAGATGATAATGTGTTTTTTCTTTCATTTTGTTTATATGGTTGATTACATTGATAGTCCTTTGTAGATTGAACTACCCCTGAGTCACTGGGATGAAGCCAACTTGATCATGGTGGATGATTTCTTTGATGTGTTCTTGGATTCCATTTACAAGAATTTTATTGAGTATTTTGCTTCAATTTTCATTATAGAGATTGGTCTGAAATTCAATTTCTTGAAGCTTTGTGTGGTTTACATATCATGGTGATGGTGAATTCATAGAATGAGTTTGGCAATGTTCCTTCAGGGTTGTGTGTGTGTGTAATAGTTTGAGGAGTATTGGTATTAGCTCTCTTTTGAAAGTCTGGTAGAATTCTTCACTAAAACCTTCTGGTCCTGGTCTATTTTGCTTGGGAGACTTTTAATGACTACTTCTATTTTCTTAGGTGTAATAAAATTAATAACAGTGTTTATCTGACTTTGATTTAACTTTGGTAATTGGCATCTGTCTAGAAAAATCTTCCATTTCATTCAGATTTTTCCAATTTTGTGGAGTAAAGGCTTTTGAATAAGACCTGATGATTATTTGAATTTGATTGGTTGAATTTTGTCCATTGTTATGTTCCCCTCTTTGTTTCTGATTAATTTGGGTACTGTCTCTCTGCCTTATAGTTAGTATGGCTAAGCGTTTGTCTTTCTTGTTGATTTTCTCAAAGAACTAGCTCTTGGTTTTGTTGATTCTTGTATTGTTGTTGTTGTTTTTTGTGATTAATTTATTTCAGCCCTGAGTTTGATTATTTCCTGCTTTCTATTTTTTTTTTTTTTTGGTGTGTTTGCTTCCTTTTTCCCTTTTCTAGAGCTTTTAGGTATACTCTTAATTATCTAGTGTGAGAATTCTCCAATTTCTTTATGAGGGCACTTAATGGTATGAACTTTTCTCTTAGCACTGCTTTCACTGTGTCCCATAAGTTTGGGTATGTTCTACCATCTTTTTTTTTTTTTTTAGGTTGTAGACTGTCTTTTATTTCTTTATTTCTTCCTTCACCCAATGATCATTCAGTTGAGAACTGTTCAGTTTCCATGACTATGTTGGCTTTCTATTGTTTCTGTTGTTAAACTCCAGCTTTAGTTTATGGTGATCTGATAGGATGCAAGGTATTATTTTAATCTTTTTGTATCTGTTGAGGTTTTCTTTGTATCCAATTATATGTGCAATTTTGGAGAAACAGGTACTGAAAAACAGGTATATCCTTATGTGTTTGGGTGAAATATTCTGTAAAAGTCTGTTGGGTCCATTTGTTTTATAATGTTTGTTAGTTTTTTTGTTTTGTTTTGTTTTGTTTTTGTTTTTTCGAGACAGGGTTTCTCTGTGTAGCCCTGACTGTCCTGGAACTCACTCTGTAGACCAGGCTGGTCTTGAACTCAGAAATCTGCTTCTCAAAATTTCTTGTTTTCTGCATCCATGGTAATTGAGAGTTTTGCTGGATGACATCTGTGGTTTTTTAGAGGTTGCAAGATATCTGTCCAGGCCTGTTTAGCTTTTAGAGTCTTTCTTGAGAAGTTGGGTCTGCTTTTGTATTCTACTTGGTCTTTTATCCCTTTCTGCTTTTAATATCTTTGTCATGTAGACTTTGTGTTTTGATTATTATATATTGAGAGAATTTTCTTTTCTAGTCTAGGATAATTGGTGTTTTATAATCTTCTCATATGTTTATAGGCATCTTTTCCTTTAGGTAGGAAAGGTTTTCTTCTATGATTTTATTGAAAATATTTTCTGATCCTTAGACCTGTGAACTGTTTACCTTTTTCTATTCCTATTATTCTCAGGTTAGATCTTCTCATAGTATCCCAGATTTCTTGTATTTTTTTTGTGTCAGGAAATTCTTAGATATAACATTTCCATTGACTAATGTATCAATTTCTTCTACTGTACCTTCTATGCCTGAGACTCTTTCTTCCATCTCTTATATTCTGTTGGTGATGCTTATGTTTGTTGTTCCCATTCTCTTCCTTATTTATTCAATTATTTGTTAATATTGGAAAATATATCTATATATATTCCAATATTATATATATATATATATATATATATTCCATATATATATGCATAAAGGCAATAAAGGATCCTGTAGATTTTTATTTATTTATTTCCTTCATCTGTTTGTATTATCCTGTATTTTTAAGGGATTTATTTCTTTCCTTTTTAAAGGCTTCAACCTGCTTGTTTGTATTTTCCTGTATTCCTTTACTCATTTTCTCTTTAAAGGCTTCTGTCATCTTTACAAGTTTTAATTTAAGGTCATTTTCCTGTGCTTTGGTTGTGTTGGGATAACCAGGGCATGTTGTAGTAGATCTGTGCTCGGAAGGTGTCCTGGCTTTTGCTGATTGTGTTCTTTTGAGGGCCTTTAGCCTTCTGGATAGCTTTTTCCTTCAATGCTCCTGTTGTAGTAGGTATTGGGAGGTGGTCTAACCTTCATGATTCTGGTGTGACAGGTCTCTGATGGTAGGTATCCTTGGACTGCATGGTTTCCAGTCAGCAGGTCTGATGAAGATAGGATGAGAGGTGGCAAGAAAATGGGGGTCCAGCTGGAATAGCAGGTGGTTAGGGCAGCTGGAGCTGCCCCAGGAATCTCACTGGGCAGGGAAGATGTGTGTGGGAAGGGAGTCTAACCTGCTTGGTTCTGGAAGACAGGTCTGATAAAGGTGGGTAGAGAGGTGGTGGGATAATGAAGGCCCACAGGGGTAGCAGGTGTCTCTGAGCAGCTGGGCACAAGGTCAAACTTAGGGTGTCTGTGCCTTGGGGTTTAAAGGCTAACTAGATCTCCAAGTTCACCTCCTGCCCTTGCAAGTCTGTATTCGGGACTTGTACTCTCTCTTCAGGCTTGATCTCCATAGTACTGATGGTAAAAATGACCAGCTGGTAATCAGGTCATATCAAAGACAGACAAGATGGCAGAGGTCTTACCTTTGCTACCTCTGAGTTCTAGAAGCTTGGATTTCCATATTCAGATGCTCATGATCCTAAACTTTGACAAGTAAAGTTTTCTTGGTCTGAACTAGAGGCTTATTGATCCAGATGCTCAATCTATCTTCCTTATATATTCAATCATTTGTTAATATTGGTACACACACACACACACACACACACACACACACACACACACACACACA
>JANHMN010000002.1:128862980-128882865 GCA_030674055.1 Rhabdomys pumilio | reverse complement strand
CACACACACACACACACACACACACACACACACACACACACACACACTTCTACCTTGATGTATAATCCAGAATTGTTACTATTTTGCTGCCCTCTACTTTCCCAGGCCTGGCCACTGGGAGGTCTTTCAGGCTTACTTGTCTTTTCCAGGGTGTGTTGCTCTTGCCAGCAGCAAACCTGATAGCCTCTGAGCCTCAGTGTCAAGACCCTTGACTTTTGAAGCCCGCAGTGTTCTCTTGAACTCTTCCAGTGAACGAAGCTTTCAGGCCTTGTAGGCTTGGCTGTGATATCTGGTTTGTCACAGCCTCTCCTTCCACAGGCTTCTTTTAAGTTTCATCTCCTAATTACAACCATGTTCACAGTAGTTTATAGTGGAAGTGGAGGAATTCTTCCATCTTCTCCTGCTGCTACCTTCAGAACTGAAAGCTGACAGTCTTGTCTTTTTTTGTAACTAGCTCAGCCTCCTCTGCCTCTAAGTTTCACAAACAAGCAAGTGACCATTAAAGAGAAGTCTTTGTTAGGGTCTAAAGGTCAATATTTGGGATAATACATAGAAGTGTAGCCTCTACTCTAAGACCAATGAAAAATGACAGAAGGATTTTGCATAGCCAGAGGAGTGGCTGTACATGGATTGCAATTTCACTGATCATAGTGGAACATTTACTTCCACCAATACAAACCTTATATCAGGGCCGATCACAGGTTCCTGTAGGCATAGCCTCTTCTGCCAATCTCAGCTATGCTGCTGAGCCACTAAAAGCAAGTGCTGTTCTTCTTTCTGACATAATGAAGGAGTGTGATAGGGTCTGGAGCATCCAGAGCTGGGGCTTTCTGGAGTCACAGCAGCTGGAAGTACCTGTAATGGGCTCATGAGGCTTCGTGCTAGCTGGGACATTTAGGTTGGATTAAGATATTCGGCCAAGAGGATTAAGGCTTCCTCATGGCATCCAAGAGGTGTTCAAAAACATTCTGTATGGTGTGTTGATAATCCAGCCAATGGTCAGAGAGGTTGGTCAATTATCACCTTCCTGTTAAAAGTTGTGCCTGGGCACAAAAGATGGATTCAGACAGTTGTCAAAATGCCACATATTACTCTGGCCCCAACATTTTAGCTCATTTAAGAAATGCTGAATTTTAAGGGGGTGATTATAATAAACATTCAACAGTAATGGAAATATTCTTAACAGGATGTAATAGTGCTTTGCTCCTAGATGTACCCTTGGGGAGAACTGCTTGCTCTGATTTTTCTTACAAACATATTTTAGGTTAATGGTTTTCAACTAGTATTTAAATTTTTTGTTGTCATTGTGATTTTTGGTGACTAGTGGGCCTATTTTTGCATCAATTTTTTTTTATTAAAGAAAGTTTTCAGTACTCAAAGTATACAGAAATAGTACAGTTGAAAGTAAATTTGCTTCCATCTTCCTGGAGAGATGGGAGAGAATGTCTTGAGAGGATGAAAATCCTCTCCAATTATCTAGTCCTCCCAGACACCACCCTATCCAAAAGTGTATATAGTACGAATAAGGAACTTCTAGTTTGTGATTTGACATCTGTGTTGTCTTGTATTTTGCATCTACCTAGAATAGAATAAATGCTCAAAATCTTGTGGGACTCAAGACCTGGTACAAAATGTCTTTCTAGTGGTCTATATCACCAACATGCTAAAAAACCACTCATGTCCTCATGCCTGAGTTGTATTTGGTAAGAGAGGGGGATTTGAGTTAGTGGTGAGCTTGTGTCCTATCTAAGGGGGTTGTGAAGGGGCAGCAGACAAAAAGCCAGTGGGGAGCTGCTATGAGTTTCCAAGGGCATCGTTACTGTAGGGTAACAGTAGCAGTAGGACTGAGGCAGGACATGTGTCTAGAATAACTCAGGTTTGACAAAGACAGCAGTCAGAATCCCTGAATCAATTCTCTACATAACTTCTGTAGCAAGACAGAAATTGGCTACTTTCCAAGTTTCTTAAAGATGATCTTCCTAAACAGAACGAGTGTATGCTCCAAAGCAAACTTCTCCTCACATCTCCAGGTCTATGACCGACAACTTCTGTTTTCAAGTTGATGACAAATTTGCTCAAATTCTTACAAGAAATTGAGGACTGTCCTGAGATCAGGAAAATGTTCTTTGCTTTGACTGAGAATTGCAGTGTTCTGACTAGCGGCTGTAGTCAGCTGGCCCTTGGTGGAAGCATCCTGCCCTCTGCTGGATGTGGCTAGCAAAATTAGCCTGCTTTACCTTATAAAGAATTAATTAAAGCAGGAAGCATTTAGGTTTATGTGAAAATAAATATTTGCTTGCATGCTGATGAGGTTTTAATTAGCCAGGGAATGCATTCCTTCCGTGATGTCTTCCTTCTCAGAGGATTGCAGGGTATCCGAGAAGAACATCTCTGTGGATCAAATGCATCCCCCCTGCATGATAAACAGTTTATGGCATCATTTCTAAAGAAATGTACACAATCAAAACTGAATCTATAATAGGTTTTTAAAGTGTTTTGATGTGATAGGAAAAATCCCAGGAGGTCCTGGGCTGATGAACTAATTCTCCAAGGTGTTAAAGCTCTCAGGCTCAGTCTGTCTGGAATAAAAAGTGGAGCTGCTGTGGGGCCTCAGGAAAGCACCTCAGCATTCCCCCTCCTCCATACAAGTGCAGAGTTTAAGCACTCCCACAATGCTCTGTTCACACAGAATGGTAAGCGATCCATGTTGGTAACATTGTGGAATTAGTGATACCCTGAAATTCAGTTTGGGTAAAACAGAGACTCTGATACTAATGTAAACCTAGAGAACAAAACAACTCTCCTAAACATAGATAAAGAAAGCAGGATGCCCTAACAATAACTGTTTGGTAAAGGTTGCGGAGACAGAAAGCCTTGCTATTCAGTGTTGATTGTGGCGTGTTCTGTTCACTGTATACGCATGTCTATACTTCTCACTTTTATTAAAAAATTGGTGAAATCAATTCCAAGAATAATATTTTTACAGCAGCCAATCTCTTCCAAAGCTTTCCCTTTCCTCCTAGGTTTCTCTTGAGCTTTCCTAATTTCCTTTAAAAGCAGAAAGAAGTGGTTTCAGCTGACACTCTCAGAGTTTTGGGGCCCTGAGCTATTCCTCACCTTCCAACCTCAGCACCACAGCTTCAGTGCTCCAGTGCTGTTGTTGTAATGAGAGCAGACAGCATATTATCCAGCTTCTGAGCTGCTGGCCACCTTAGGGGTGATGAATGACTGACAGCGACCATGATATGACTATAGCCATTCCTTAATAACAGCAATAGATCTGCTTGTAACTTAATTTGTTTAATTGATTTTGTTGTCTTCATTAGCAGTTCTCTTTAATGACAGCTTTCTTAAACTCCCATCTGGATGTCCAGCTGAGGAGTCAAGTATAATCGATCACCTTGCCAGCCTCAGCAAGTGCTATATTGATGGGTTCACAAAGTTTTAGCAGTAGGTTGCTGAAGACACAAAGAAATGATATTCTCTCAACACATAAAATATTGGGCACTCACATAAAATATGTCTAAATAAATAAAAATACAATAGGCATATTCAGGGAGTTGGGAAGGAAATAAGCAGAACGGGGCTTCTGAATTTTTTCTTCTGAATTCTGTTTCCACTATTTATGCATATATATTTATTTATGCAGAGTACAAATTTATGAGATGCAGTGTAGGAGTTTAATATATCTTTACAATGTTTAATGATCTGATTGGAGTGACTCACATGTTCATCCATTCATATGTTATTTCTTTGGGTGGGGTACCATTCAGAATCCTTGCCATTAGCTATTTTGAATGATGGAATTAGATGTCATCAACTGGTTACCCTGCTGTGGTATAAAGCATTCCAAGTTATTCCTTTTGTCCAGCTGAACCCCTGTTCCCATTTACCCCCTGCCTCTGTCCCAGGCTTCCTCCAATTTCCAGGCTCTAGTGTCCACGGATGTTTTTGTATTTTTTCTTGTTTTTGTTTGTTTGTTTGTTTGTTTCTTCTTTCAGATCAGTTTGAGATTTCACATATAATCACAAATACAATTACCATCTATCTATGGCCTATTTCCCCTAATATAATGTCCCCCAGGTTCATCAATGTTTTTTGAAAATGACAGCTTTGCTTTTGTTATTGTCTAATAGCATTTCATGGTGTGTACACACCACACTTTGTCTATTCATTCATCTGTTGATGGCAACTGTGGTTGCTCCCATTTCTTGGCTCCTTGGCATGCTGATTCCAGTTCCTTATTTTCTTTGGGGCTATATCCAGTAGTGCAGTTGCTGGGTCATGCGAGAATGCTATTTCTGGCTATTCTGTAGAAGTTTCACAATGTTTTCCACAATAGCTGTACAAATTTACATACCCATCAACAGTGTTGGAGAGTTCCCTTCTCTCCTCTCCAAGACCAGAATTTGTTTTTAAAATCTTTTTCGTATGTCAGTTGAAATTGAATAATAATGGTTTCTATGTTAACCAAGTTGTGTGTGTGTGTGTGTGTGTGTGTGTGTGTGTGTGTGTGTGTGTAATGTGTCAAATGACAGAATGATATTTTACTTCCTTGGTATGTTATGCAGTCAAACAACAAGTGTTTACTAAGTAGAAAAGATCAAAATCTTCTCTATATGTCAATCGAACTTGAATAACGATGGTTTCTATGTCAACAATCTCTTTGCGAGTGTGTGTGTGTGTGTGTGTGTGTGTGTGTGTGTGTGTATCTTAAATGACAGATTGATATTTTACTTCATTGGTATGTTATACAGTCAAGGAAGTGTTTACCAAGGAGAAAGATAAGTTGTAAATGGTATTATACTTTCTTTCGCCTTTGAAAATATGTATAAGTTTCTATCAGAGACTTGCAGGAGCTTCTGTGGTTGCTGAAAATTGGGCTGTGCTGTTGATTCCCTGAACACAAGAGAATTTTAGCCTTGTGCTGAGCAGTAGAAGACAGCAGGGTGAATCCCTTTTGATTCATTAGAACGTCATGTATCCTAAAAAGGAACTGCCTGCACCCTTTGTTCTGCTCCTTTTGCATCATTATATACTCTATGTGCCCTTCGTTGTCCGAGGAAGATTTAGAAATGGTTTCAATCATTTTCTATATGTAGCTTGTCATTTTATAAGATTAAACAGCTGGGAAAGTCCCAAGGACAAAGGCCAGGCTTCACCAGCCATGTTGACTTAACTAGTTCAACATAAATATAGATTATTTATATAAACAGTTCAACATAGCAACAGTGACCTTAATTGTCTCCTATAGCAATTCCACAAGCATTGAAAAAAACAGAGTATCCATACTAAACCTTTGTTTATGGCTTCTCGAAAGGAAGCATTTTGAATTTATATTTTTCAATTTCTGTAGCTGTAATAAGATTTATAGGTAATTTAAATTTTTTTCTCTTGTGCTTGCTCAGCACTCAGCACATTAGGAACATTCTAAAGAATGAAGCATATTGCATTGAACAACTTGGCCAAAATAAAATGGAAATAAGTGTAATAAGTAGTTGTAGCTTGTTACGGAGTTACTCAGAACTCCGTAGAGTTTTATTACGCAGAAAAGCAAAATACCCAGGAGTTATGTGAAAGTCCCACAGGGGTCCATTTACCTCTAACACTCTGCACACAGTAGGTGCTCAGTAAATACTAACAAGTAAGGAAATAATAATGTGGCCTTTTTAGCGATTTGGCTTGCAGTCTTTATCTTAAGGGTGTATTCAAGTAACAGTTACCTCATGCCTACTTAGCCTCATGAGTTAATGTTTACAAAGTGCTTTGAACTTCTTAGAAAAAAAGAATGTTTTTGTTGGCACTGTGGCATACCTGCCAAGGTACATAAATTCTTCCAGCTTCTATCCTCCAGCTGACAGGGCTGTGCCCTGCCTCCATGCAAGGCTTGGCTCTGCCATTCATCCAGTCGTGTCTGCCTCCTCTAGCCTGCTCCAGCACAGGTAGGGATGGACTGGGAATGGAACAAGGTTTGAACAGATTTCCTTAAGGACTCCAGGGAAAGTCTGGGAAAGTAACAATAGAGTCTGTATTAATGCTTCTTAGAACAATTTATGTCAAGAAGGGTTCAGGAGCCTGGTCACCCATGGGGGAAATTATGGGGTACACACTCTTCAATGAGGCAGCATCAGACTCGATCCTAATGCTAATACAGAGGTGCAGAGACTGGAGTACTTGATGAAGTTGGGTTTATGGATTTTTTAAAGTGGATTATACACATACTTTGACTAGTGTCGGGCTTCTAGTTCTGTTATAAAGTACTCGTAAGACAGATATCCCTTAGATGAGCAGGACTTATACTTATTATATTTCTTTTCTTGTAGTTTATTTTTTCTTTTTCATGTTTCATGATTGCAAACAGCAGTCTTCACGTCCACATGCGGGGAGTCAATGCTGGGCTGGTTTCTAACCTGTTTGTCACGTCTCTAAACACACAGCTTTTAGATTTAGGAATGTGGTGAGTAAACAGGCACACAGTGGTCTGAAGACCATACACTGTGGTTTCAATGGAAAATGGATGTCCACCGGAGTGAATTCAAACAAGAGCTTTTAGTTTGCAGGTTACAACAGATTAAATTTCAGCTAATCATACACAATAAAGCTTTCAAAGCGACACAGTAGCAGGCTGCAAATAAACAGAGTGGCTCCCATGGAAGAGCTTGCTTTAAAGGTAGCAACAACGCCTATTTTCTGCACCAAAGTCACTTGTTTTCTAACGCACACCGTGAGGTTTTCTGTGTGGGTGGAAATTTTCCATAATACATATTTATACCATAGCTGCTGTCCATGTGGCACATTTGCTGTCTTAAAACTGTTTCTAGGGACTCGAAATGAATGTCATGTGGGCAAAACCCAACATGGTATTCTGTTAAAGCGATAGACCACAAAAAAAAAAAAAAAAAAAAAGACAGAGAGATTTCTGTTCTGCTTCAAAGAAAACCCCAGGTATGAGTGGCTATAACTGAACGCTAGGAAATTAACCAAAAGTAGGTCTTTAGATTTGTCAAACAAAAAATACAGACAGAAACTTCCTTCTATCTCAAATGCATTCATTATATACCTGAAAAAAAAAAAAAAAAACAAGCAGAACAAACTTTGTAGTTAGAGAATAATACTCAGCTTTTGGCATTCCAAAAGCTCACAGTCCACATGAAAGCAAGCCATAAGGAAAACACCTCTTTGGAAGGGGCTCCATATACAAAATGTTTTCTTCCCCCTCCCCTTGGTTCACCAGTGAATGAATTTCCCTTTTGGATAAGGCTGTGGATTCACATAAGAAGCATTGAATTATATATATTTCTATCTATGTATAACTTTCAGAACTAGGGCCACACTGTGTTTCCTTTTCTGACTGTAAGTGTCTTGTGGCCTTGCAGGGGGCAGTGAACTCCCATGAGTGGAACAGACAAGACCTCACTTGCTGTAGCTTGGAGAGCAGATGTTCACTGACATTTGCCAGCTACAGTCCTATGGTAAGGTTGAGTGGGTCAAGAGGGGGTTGAGTCTCATTATTCATTACTCTAGCTGATTTGAGGGAGGGGAGAAAGGGAATACATTTTAACCAAATGTTGTATATCAAAATACATAAACTATTGCTTGGATTTCTTTCATTTGTGTGTTTAGCGAGTGAAGTGATTAGATCTTTGGGCTTTATTTTCTAAATATTTTGGACTTCTACACTTTGTTTTAAGATCTTTTTATATATATGGACACATATACACGTATGTATGTATGTATGTATGTATGTATGTATGTAATACAGCATTTGCTAGAATACACTGCTAGAGTCAGTGGATTTGCTGGTGGATTTATTTTCCATCAAGGGAAATCTGAGCTTAAGATATGTAGATAATGTTTTTTTACCACTGTCAGAAAGGCTTAATGAACATGAGAGTGTAGCATCATTGCAAGGAGAAGCGCAAAGATAAGAGACAGGTCTGGAAAGCAGATACAAAGTCACGTTTAAACTGACTGCACACTAGAACTCAAAAATGGCATTCTGATGATTTAGACAGCACAAGGCAACTAGTGTGAATTCACTGTATGTGCATATGTGCACATGTACGTGTGTGTTTGTGTAAATTGGACACCAACTCCTCTTGTCCTTTCAGCTCTGTATCATCTGCAAGGAACAGATAATTAAACATTTTAATTGACAAACTATCACCTTTGTGGCTGCTAAAAGAACAAGTGGGTGAATTTCTGATTGAGGTGGTCAGATCTCAGGCAGAAATAAGTGACAATCAAGTCATCACCAGCAAAAAGGTGAGCTTTGATACAGACACAAAGTATTCCCTTAAGCCCTGTTGTGTCTGCATTACTCTTTAGGGTTAGATTATCATAGGTCAGGCGTTTGTATCCATAGAGCCTTTGTCAAGTACTCTTTGGTGTCTTCGAAGAAAGAAAGAGCACAGTGAATCGCAAACATTGATGCATGTAGGCTCCTGGAGAGCATTTAAATAAGCATAGGCCTGAGATCTCAGTCCTGGTAATTCTGAGTTTTCAACTCTGAGTTGGAGGATTTATGCCTTTAAGAATTTTTTGTAATGGATACAGGTATTAGAGACAATGTGCCTCTTTTTCACTGAAGTCTCTCTCTCTCTCTCTCTCTCTCTCTCTTTCTCTCTCTGTGTGTGTGTGTCTGTCTCTCTCTGTCTCTGTCTCTCTGTGTCTCTGTCTCTCTGTATGTCTCTGTCTCTCTCTGTGTCTCTGTCTCTGTCTGTCTCTCTGTCTGTCTCTCTGTCTGTCTCTGTCTCTGTCTCTCTCTGTCTCTCTCTGTGTATTCATGCACATACAAGTGTGTCTGGATGTGCTTACATATATAGAAACTCATGGAGGCAAAAGGTTTATGTAGGAATGTCTTCCTAAAGGATTTCTCCACTTTATTATTCTTGAGACAGGGTCATGAACCCAATCGGAGCTTTCCACTTTAGATAGGCTGCCCTAGGGTGAGTGCGATCTAGGGATCCATCTGTGCCACAGCACTAGGCTACAATCATGCATTGCCACACCTAGATTTTATACAATTATTGCGATAAGAATTCAGTTCCTCATACTTGCGCAATGATAACTTTATACACTGAGCTGTCACATTGAGCTGTCTCCCCAGGCATTTTTTTGGCGGGGGGGGGGGGGGTTCATTTGTCTGAGATAGACTTAGACTCTCATTCTGTAGTACAGGCTGGCCTGCCCCTGCTGATTCTCCTGTTTCTGCTGCCAAAGAACTGAGAATGAACTACTCACACTCAGGTAGCTTTGCTTTGAAAGGAAGTTCCACACGTTCTCTAGCCATTAAATGTTAGAGGAGGAATGTCAGGTGTATTCTGTTTGTCAGGAAAATGTCACAGATAGGGATGGTAACAACTAGGGGACTAGGTCTTAGGTCATGAAGGTCAAAGGGTAATGTACACTGGTAGGTTTTACACTGGACAGTGAATAAGGATAACCCTGGGGATGTAACTCACTCTTGGCATTCCTGCTTAGCATACTTGAGTTCCTGGGTTAGAGCTACTGCAAATCATGATTTAGATAGGAGGCACATTTCCTCACCGCTACATGATTTTTTTTTCTCTAAGACTAATAGTAAGTAACCAAGACAGGACCAGTAATTACAATTATAATTGATCCCACAATGGCAGGTCCGTCAATAGTTCAATTGATTTTCCTTGGGAAGATCATTATGAGAACCTCTAAAAGAGAAGAAAGTGTAGTAATCCGATTCTGTGATTTGTTCACACCTACCACTCACCATGTACGGAGGTGATGCATGGAGAGAAACGTGGTAAGATAAAGAATGGTACACTGATCAAGTTAAGTACTCTGTTGTGCACAGTAGGGTCTATGGAACCAGTTGCCCAAGCGCCTGGTCCCATGTACTCTCTCCAAATTGCAGCTCTGGAAATAAAAAAAAAATAACACTGATATATCCCATGTGCTCTTTTTAAAGACAAAAAATGAAATTGGGGGAACTCATATGACCTGATCAGAAAGAAACTGATACGTGCAGAACCCAGAGGACGATGGGTGAAGGGTGACTGTCATAGCTTCTCATCACTCAGACTAATATTTGGTCTTTTCTTCCACTCTTCATTTACTGAGACATGGCATATTTGGTCATATTCAACATCTTAGTTTATATTTTTCCACTGACAGAATAGTTCTTGAACTACTAGCTAGTTATTTTAAGAAATTTTGTATGCATTATTAATTTTTTAGTTTCTTTCTCCACAAACAAAACATTTAACTTAAATATAGTTCTTAGACGGCACATTGCCAGTCCCATTTTATCTCTGGATATTATTAGTATATTCTCGTTTTCACAAAATTATTGAATGTAATGAAGAAAAAGGAGATACAACAGTAGCCACCATTTTGAACTCCTGTCATGCACTGGCTTACACCGCAGTAATAACCCCACTAGGAGGTACTACTGTGGCTGTTTCTACCATGAATTATGAAATATCACATGGATAGAAAATATTTAAGTATTCTAGATGAATAATTTTAATGTACCATTAATTTACGTGCCCCAAATGATTTCTAGAGAACCCTAAAATATAATGAAAAGGCAGTACAATAGAAATCCTATCTAGGTTTGACTCTCTGTGTATAGTTTGTAGTTACTGATAAGCAAGACAATTTCATTTCTGTTTGCCCCAGTTAACTTCATTAGTAAAAACAAATTTATATAATTATGCCATAGTGTGTTCTTAACTTATAATACTTCTGAAAGCATTTGAAAATCTGGATGGTATTCTTTGGTCATCCTGTGTCCCTGCTCCCTAGGTGTTTCTAACCCAGGCCCATTGCCTGTTGGATACAAAGCTATGGACTTCCTAGGTAGGACACCTTCTTATGTCAAATCCTGCCTGGAAAATTAGAAGCCAGTCTTAGGATTAAACATCATTAGGGTATGCCAGAGCCTTGCTGTTCTATGAATCATATTATTGTACTAGTTTGAATGTATGTGTTAACATATAGTAATATGTACACATTTATATATATATTATATATATATACTGATATATGTACACACACACACACACACACACACACACACACACATTTTTTCTTTACTTCAAAGTAGAGTCAAAATTTGAATCCATTGCTTTCCTAGTCTATAACCTGTTTTCCCTCCTATGGTACATTGTGAGTCTGCTTTTCTGAGCTCCATCGTTGTTAAATGATGGTTAAAGGATCTGGTTCCGTTTTCCCTTGAAATTCTTCAACTGAAGAGATAGATATCTCATGTCATTTCTACTTTTCTTAATGAGTTTATTATATAGTCAACTTGCCAGGAGCACAGGTATTGGAAGTAACATTTTCTTTTCCAATCATTTAAACTTTGCCAAGTTTATCTTTTCCTTGGCAGATACTTGAGGTGCTGTCTTTCTATAATTAAACAAAAATACAACACAATTCAGTATTTTGAAAGTTTCAGTCTCAGCCCATCTAAAGGTATCCACTCCAAAATTGTGAATAAAACACAAGGTTCTGGGTGGAAGACAGTGGTGTGTACTCTGTCTGGGATACAAACATGTGGTTAGCTCAGGGCTCTCCTTTCCATGTCTTTTTCTTCCCTCAGAGATGTGAAGGAGGATTGCCCAGGCTATTTTAGGTGCATATGTGGAAGCTAGTACTGGCTCTTTTTCTTACAGGTTTAAGAATGCTTTTCTTATTGGCTTAGTGGTAAGAGGTTTGCCCTTGAGCAGCACTTCCTTCCTGTCTCCACCCAGGCTGCCTTGTTCTTTCCTCTTCTCAGTCTTCTTTTAAATTTTACTAATAAATGGAAGGGTACAATTTGGGGTGGTAGTTGAGATCAGAAGAGCCACTGGCCTGTGCTTTGGTAAGCTTTGTAGAAGGTACCTTGCTCTGGGTATTCTCATTTGCCCATTATTTCAATCCTGATACCAGAAACTCATGTGCTCAAGTGCATTTATGAACTGGAGGTGTAGGGGGTTTTGACTGATGTTAAATTGAACCTTTCTGGTCTTTATAAGACATTGTCAAGAGAACAACAATGCAGATAAATATGAATGTGCACGTTTATACTCCTAGCATGTGGAGACAGAAACAGGAGGATTTAAATGGTGAGACATTCCTGGGCTACATAATGAGAACTTGTCCCCAAAATACAAAAAGGAAGAAAAAGTCAGTTACATACTGAAATATATTCTGAGAACCTATAGAACTCAATAATAAGAATACAACTTGGTGTTCAAGAAGATGAAAAACACATCCCGAAACAAGATATGAATGGAAAACACTCAACATCACACAATTGCCTTTAAACACTACACCCTCCCACACAGTGTTATAATCCCCAAACACTGATCCAAAACATCCTCAGGCAGTGGGCTAGAACAACAGAAACCTTCATTGATTACCGGTGGCAATTCACAGTAGCACAGCCACCTTGGAGGTGTCTGGCAGCTTCTTGCAGAACTAGATATAGTCTTAGTATTAGTATAAACTCCAACTTGTTGCTTGGTGTTTTTCAAATCAGTTGAAAATCACGCCCTCTGCACACTTACATGTGCATGCACACTTGCACATGTTTGAGGAGTTTGGTTCAGAATTGGAAAACACAGAAGAGACTAGAGTATCCTTCAGCAAGTTAATGAGTAGACAAATGATGGTGCACACATTCATGGAAATATTATTTAGAGAGAAAATGAACAGTTATTTCTTATTAGGGTGGGAAAAATACAGAGGGGACTTAACAGCATATTACTAGATAAAAGAGACAATATGAAAATGTTTTGGACACACAGCAATATGACATTGGGATAGACATAATACTAGGACTGACAATAAAGGCCAGGGGTTAGGCAGGAGACAGAAATCAATGAGATGGAACTTAGGACTTCTAGAGTAGTGAAACCATTTTATACAATGCTACAACGCTGATTGTCTGTAATTATATATTTGTCAAATCTATAGAAGCTGGAACATGAGGAGTGAAAGGGAATGTGAACTCTGGACTTGGAGTGATCGTAGTGTGTCAGGTGCACCCTTTACACCACTATGATGGAGGATGCTGGGAATGGCAGTGGCTGCCCTCCAATGGTGGTTAAATCATGAGAATTCTCTGAACTTTTCACTCATTATCTTTTTGTAAGTCTAAGTCTGACTTAAAAAATATATTAAAACTTATTTGATCTAGATAAGACTATTATAGTTAGCCAGACATAGCCGACTTCATCTTTTGTGTGGGACAGAAAGATACGATATGACTCCACTCCTCGGACAGGCTTGACTATAAAATCATAAATCATAGGCATTATTTGATCCTATACCTTCTGCCAATATTTTATGTACTTTTTTTGTTTGTTAGAGATGCTGTCTCATTGTGTAGACTGCACTGGCTTTGCACTCACAGAGATCCATCAGCCTCTGCCCACTGAGTGCTGGGATCAGTGATGACCACCACTATACCCAGCTCTGACTGTGTTTCATTCTAAGGTGACTGGCCAGGAGCTCAGAGGGTGCAGAGAGCTCATCCCTTCCTGGAAACCTGATCCTGGACAGAAAGCACACTGTACCTTCCGTGTTACAAAGAACTGTACATCACACTTACCCATCCCGAGTGATGCAATTCTACAATGACTGTTACTCAGAAAAAAAGATGGCAGTCCCTGGAATTCCGTTTTCTTAGAAAACTTCTTCTGTGTTCATAACTTGATTTGGCTTTTAAAATAGGTTAGGAGAACCAGAAGCAACCTGAAATTGAAGCTGGCAAGTTAGACAAGAGTGCGGGTGGAATCTCGTGTATTTTGCAAATTGTTTATAGCAAACACAGAGATAACCACCGGGAGGTAGGGCTTATCTAAGATAAGGGTGGGAGGAGATATGGGGAAGTGAGTCAGATAGAGAAGAAAGGTCAGATTGGCAGGCATGGTGAGAAGTGCAGCAGGTGAGCATACATCTAAAGCCAAGGCAGAGCTAGGCAGGGTGCTTAGAGTGAATAAGCTCCTCAGAACATTGGCTAGCTGCTCAAAGCAGGGCAGCACACAGCAGGACTGCAGGAGTGGCCAACACACAGCATGACTGCATAATTAACCAGTACACAACATAACTTCAGGAATGACCAACACACAGAATGACTGCAGAAATGCCCAGCACAGGGCTGTGCATGGCATCTCTGCAGCAATGACCAGCACACAGTATGACTGCAGAAATTCTCAGCACAGAACAAGACTGCAGAAATGACCAACACACAGTATGACTGCAGAATGTCCAGTACATCACTGCAACAATGACCAGCACTTCTCTATATTGGGAGTATGTTGAGAAAAGAAAGAGTGCTTCTAAAACAATTCGGTTCTCAGTCAAAAGTGTTTTTAATTGGTTTTATAATTTTTCAGCTTTGTCTCTAAAATACTATATATTAGATATTTTCAAAGGAATGAGGCTTGGGATTCAGTCTAGTATTTTCTCTCTGTTTTTGCCATTGACAAGCTTTCTCCTTTATGGTAAATTATAAATTAAGGACTGGGGTAAATAGCAAAAGCAAATGTAATTTGTCGATTTGCTATTGCCTTGCTTTCCAAAGTCTAGGTGTTTGGAAGCTTTCAGCTTTGTTTTCAGTTGGACTTTCTAAAATGTCTTACAGGACTGTAAGAGCCTAGCTATTTCATTCAAACATTTCCTTCCCCAGGAGCACGGATGCACTTTCCTCTTCTTGCCTACAGGCATTGCTCCACGCCTGGGAGCATCTATGGTCTTTATTATTATTTTTTGTTTTGTTTAAAAAAATTTTTTTAGATTTATTTATTATATATACAACATATACAACATTCTGCCTGCACGTATATCTGCAGGCCAGAAGAGGGCACCAGACCTCATTATGCATGATTGTGAGCCACCATGGGGTAGCTGGGAACTGAGCTCAGGACTTCTGGAAGAGCAGCCAGTGGTCTTAAACTCTGAGCCATCTCTCCAGTCTTTATTTTTGCTTTCAACTGCTTATCTAGTTCTCAGCAAACTTTTCCAGAGTCAGGTCCTTATATACGTGTTCTTATTAGAACACATCCACGATCAATACACTGAAGTTTCTATCTTTGGTTTCTACTTATCTTTTCAAACTACTCTGGGGCACAATCCCGTTCCTTTATAAGAACCTACTTGCCACACTCGAAAGCACAAAGGCCAGCAGTGAGTGAATAATTAAATAGGCCACATGGAGAAGAATGATGTTTTCTTTCATTTTCTTTTTAGAAGACATCTACACACTTTTGAAAATTAAAACATAAACAGTTATTTACACCTAATAATAAATTTGTACAGGAACAAACTATTTAAATTCTATTTTCCATTGAGTCATTGCTGAATTATTTTTATAGAAAGAGCATTTTTTTCCACTAAGTCTCAGGAGGCTGTGTTGGGTTCCCCACTCAGGATGAGAAGTTAGTCTATGCAAACAAGCTGTCATTGAGTTCCGGGGCATTAATCATCACAGCACACACATTGCTCTGCTTCGCTGTGCTGAGCCAAAGAGATGATGCCTGTGGCTTCACACTCCTTCACTCCCATCTTCTCTCATCTCTTCCTTTTCTCTGAAGGCGGTTTTGGCTGCCACCATAAAATTATCACTAATGCCATATTTTCAAATGCACATGGTGTTGTTTTTATTTCGGGGAACTTCACATCCCTCAGAGTGGTCATCAGGGCATATTCCTACTGGAATTTTGTTTGGAGGTTTATAAGTATCAAAGTTACTGTCAGAATTAAACAATGGTAATTAAAACTGAAATCCGATTAGGTGGACTCGGGTGTTTCTCAAGTCATTAAGTGTTCACAAGCCTGGAGCTGTTTCAGCCTCACATACTCTTTTACCATATCTTCTACCTGTCTTTTACTTATCTTTTACCTTTTAGCAATTCATGCTGCTAATAATTTCTGATGTGTACACTGCCACCATTGCCTCTCGCTCTAGCATTAACATATTCATTTAGCAGAGTGCGTCAGAGGATTTGAGAGCTGGGGAGTACAAGCAACCATTGGTGGTCACTCTCTTTAGAGAGAGCTAAGATTGAAAACCAAGAAAAAGATTTTTGGCCCTCAAAGAGTAGAAGGCTTGTGTAAATAGACAGAGAGCCAACCTATCATAATAGGAAAACTATCTATGCTATGACAACACAGCATAGAAGAAGGACACTTCAGGTGCCTTTTGGAAAGAGTAGTCAGGGAGCATCTCTTGGAGCAGTGATCTAGAAGAAGAGTTTAAAACTGAGAGGCATTCTGCTTCTAGGCTCCCCTCCATGGAATGCACTGGGATTCCAGAAACATGCAGACCACAGAACAGATATCACCCAAAGTAACCAAGCCAAGTTTTGGCAAACAATGGAGAAATGAACATCTTAAATTTCTATTATCTTGTTGACAATGGGCGGCATTTACAATCCCCCTGCCTCAGGAAGCTTGCAGGACCAGCTGAAGTTAGGATAGGACTTTGGTTGTCTCTAGTCACAGAAGAGAAGAGGCAGCTGTAACACCTCCGTGATCTGAGAGGCTAAGAACACAAGACGTGTTTAAACACAATGTAGGTGATGAGGGCTTTATTTCTTGGTTTACGGAAGTAACGCCACACTTGGTGGCCTTCCTGTTGAAGTGGCCTTAAACTGATGACCTATGATTAAATAGTACTTCAAGAATATCATGGTACTTGGCTCTCTGTTTCCTGGCATGGTTTCCTCTTCCAAATGAGAAGAAAATGACTGGGAAGCCTGGGGTTGATTTGTATCATACAAATTCTATGAACAGTTTATCTACTGATGGAATTAACTGCTTTCCAAGTATCACAGAATCCTTGTAGGTGATTTCTCCCCTTCAGTAACTTCATATAGGGCTAATTAAGGACTCTTCACGCCCTATGCAATCATTCCCCTGTGTCATTTAGAATGTTGAGTGTGTGATTTGCATGGCCCTCTCCATAGTTCTTATAATTCCCATACACATTCATTTATATTCACTACACAGAGACAGGCCAGAGAGATTTTGTTATTAGTACGTCTCTTTGTTTATTTAATATCACCTCCATTTTATACCAAAGGGGATTTCAGTGGCTAAGCTAATGAAATTCAGAAAGCAATCCCTTGACCACACTCTGCACAGTTCCCCTGTCTTTTAGAAAATTTTCACATGAAAACATTTATTGTGACGATAATTATGTTACAGCTGAGGAACTGCGATCAGTTAGAGAATGAAGCCACAGATATATTTGCACGAGATGAAACACTTGGGTCACCAGGCACAAAGTCAAGGCAAACCACACTGAGAGGACCAAAATAATGTTGCATGTGTTTCTAAGCTACACAGGGTAGGTTATATCAAACAGGAAACAACAGGAGAAGCTGGAGTCAAAAAGGGACTTCACTCTGAGTGTACAAACAGTGCTGTTATGCTACTGACCTGAAATAATGAAATTCAAGTGGTCTTCAGTGATGTAGTTACCATGGTTTCATTCTCATATTGGGCAATGTCCTGGGTAACACCACTGTTTCCTCTCCCTTAAACTCCAACACTTCATATTTCTAGATAGAACATGCTTTTCCCCTTTGTTTTTGGTTTTTGTTTTTTGTTTTTTAAAACAAGTTTTTTAAGAAACAGAAGATACTTTGAGTAAGAAGATAAATGACCCTACTCTGTCTTATAAGTGACCTTTCCCACCCTTTAGAATTTGGCAGGGGAAAACTACATGTAGAAAGAAATGAGAAGATTTTGACACACTTGAAACTACTGAGGCTTTTTTTTTTTAACTTGGGGAAAGGTAAGTGTTAGGCACACAGTTGTTGTAAGCACAGATCTCCGTGGTCTGTGGTTGACCAGTCATCTGTAATACGTAGACAACATTGTCACGCCCAATGAAAACAGTGAAGAAAGGGAAGCAACCTGGGGAAGTGGGAAGGGTGGCTAAGTGTACTGCTCACAGTGGTCCTTTGGCATTTGGAAAATGCAGAAGTTAGCATATTAGTTTCAAAACCTGACTTGCCTCCCTTTGCAAGGACACCTGCGAATGCTGTTGGTCTTTAGATCTTTGCTCTAAGGATGCAAAAGGATGTCTTTCTTCCTAAAGCAAATCTGATTCTGTCCACGTCATGCCAATAATCTGTACCTCTGGGTTACTTGAGTATTTCCACTAACATTTTTTTTTTGTGTGTGCTTGTGATTGTCTCAAGTGTTTCTATAATAATTTAAATTAAACAATACCTGGAAACATTATTATTTTTTATACAGGCATAAACATGGAAGCATACATAGATTGTATCTCCATTGCATGCTGCCCTAATAGGGAACCTGTAGCATTATCTTCTCCTTAATCTCACCATATGCATTCTGTTTATCTCAGTGTCCATGTATCATATACATTTATTTTTTGCTTATGGTTTTCTCAAGGCACTTAAGTTATTTCTTACCATCTAATGGTCATTTGTGAATATGCTTATCTCCTTGAATTGATCTTAAGTTGTTAGAAGTATAAGAGATTGTTTTTTAATATCGGTCTGGTCATGTGCTTATTAAGAAATGAGCTCAAGGGTTAACAACTTACACTACCAACAATATTCATTTTGTCCACAGATCTGTAGGTTAGCCTGGGTTCAGTGAACATACATTGTCTTCACTATGGAATAGCTGAGGTGGCTCAGAGGCTAAGGTTGCCATTATTTAACAGGCCTATTGCTCACATGGTGTACTCCATCTTGTTCTCAGTTGGGACCTCAGGAAGGGCTAGAGCTGGAATCTTTATGCAGTGTTTCTGATGAGTAGCCAGGCTTTCTCAGAACACAGTGATTGGGCATCCAAAGACCCTAAAAGAACTGGAGAGAAATCTTTTATTTGTCTGTGAACTTTAGAATGTTTCCTTACTGTGGGCTTGGCCAGATTTCAGTGGAGAGAATGTCTCAAAACCCACCATGTAAGGATGGCAAGTGAAATGGGATATAATGATGGTACTGTCTTATGAAATATATCTTAATATCAAGTAGACATTAATCTCAGGATCATCTCTCCATGCTTTAGACTTTCATTTCTCAGTTTTATCAACAGTACATTTCAATTAATGTTTAGCAAATATAAGTGTTGAATAAAAATTTAAAGGAGGCAGCTTTCTGCTCTGGCTGGCTTAAAACAGAAGACGTGTAGCTCTTAGAGAAATCCTTGTACAGGGTCTAGGATCCCACTAGGGACGACTAGTAGGGCTTGCCAGGAAAGACATATATAGTTATGTCTTCATCTCAAGACTTCTTGGGGCAATGAAAGGATGTGCTAGTTTGAACTTCTAAAGAACACACACATTTGGAATCTGAGTGAGTGAGAACATCCATAAACCTTTCTACAGGAGCATTCCTAAACTGCCCAGTGCCCTGATGTTTGAAAGTCATTATATCAGCAGAACAGAAAAAGTAGAAAAGGTGAAAACCAAACATAAACATTAGTTTGCGTTGACAATAAAGTTGGCCTTACTCATCATAGGTGCCTCTCGAAGTAGAGCACAAAGAACTGCTATCACTGTTGGTCTTCTCATATCACAAGTAGGTCTGTAACACCAGGTAAGGCTTCCTGTTAAAAAGCATCTCCTGTACCAGCCTTGCAGCATCAGTTGAGAGTGGGGAAAGTATATAGGCAGATGAAAGGGCATAGTCACATACCTGTTCCAGAACTCATCTCTGTTATAGCTTACCTTGTCTTTCTTATCCTTCTGACTTCTCTGCAATGTTCTTCATCCTCTCTTTCATTGGCTCTTCTAGCTTATGCCAATTTTTGCTTCTTTCAGGGCATTGATACAGTTGCTCATTTCTGGCACCCCATCACTTAAAATGATAACCCGCACATCAGCGTGTGTGTGTGTGTGTGTGTGTGTGTGTGTGTGTGTGTGTGTGTGTGT
>JANHMN010000002.1:128832309-128862970 GCA_030674055.1 Rhabdomys pumilio | reverse complement strand
TGTGTGTGTGTGTGTGTGTGTGTGTGTGTGTGTGTGTGTGTGTGTGTAAAACACTCTCTGTCTTCCTTCTTCGGAGTCTTAATTTGAACATGCCAACTCCATGGGCTGTTCTCATGTTTCTATTTTGGCTTAAGTAGAGTTAAGGCTAGAAATCAGTAAGTACCTGTGATAAGGACTTGAGTCAGATGTAAAGCTGAAAAAGAACTTAATACGTTCATGTTTAACTATATTTGGAAAAATCTGTCAGATCAACACAGACAATATCATTTCCTCACTTTCTCCGCCTAGGTATGCACACAACTACAGCCAGGAGTCTGTTTTCTGGTTACTTATAGCAGTGGTCTGTCATGTAGTGTATATTAGTTCTTCCCTCAGATGGGCTGTCAGGGTAATGTTTTTTCTTGGCGTTTGTTGCTCTTTTAGTTTTTTGAAGCATTACCTTTGAATATACCTTAAAGGTAAATTTTACATACACATCCATCATTGTTTGCTTTGTTCTTCAATAAATAATGTTCAGCAGTAGAGTATGACTTCATGGTATTTACTGGAAATTTCTTCAGGTACAAAGAAGAAGCAGTTCAAAAGTGAGTGTCGTAATATCATAATGTCATGAGAACCTTTGAATATTTGGGTCAGATTCCCCGATAGAAAATTAATCTAGAGGGCTGTTTGGATTCTCAGTTCTCTAGCAGAGTTCAAGTTGTGGCTTTAAGAATGATTAATTTTGGAAAGCTACAAGATCTTGGTAGTTATTGACTTTTCATTGCCAATGGCTTCAGTAGGGTAAGAGGGAAAGAAAATTAAATTTCCCAGTGTGGCAAGGTTTTGTGGTTTAATTTCCAGCTCTTGGAGCTGAATCCTGTTTGTTGGAGTTTTGTGGCAATGCTGGTAATAAAAACTTGAGATCAGACAGGGAAGCATAATATTCAGACAGATTACCATTGTCATTGCTGATGATATCATCTTCCCAGTCCATGATGATGAGTCAGAATTCGCTTATGTCTCCTTAGTTGCCAACATCACAAAGTCCTAACATCCCATTGCTTATGTTTTGGAGGCACTTCTCACTGCTACTCTCAACAGCCCACCATCGGTGTAGTTCAAGTGATTCTCACCCATTTTTAATGTTACATAGCAGAAGCTGAGCTGCCTTCAGCATCCCCTCCTTGCTATAGATCCACCACCAATCAGTTATCCCAAAATTAGTTTACTTCTACTAAAAAAGTAATTTTTACTTTAATGGTAGAATCAAGTCCAAAGGATCTAACATGGAAGATACGGGCCTCATCCACAATCCCCAGTGAGGTATTTAGTTGTAATCACGTACACACCACACTCAACAAACATCAAGTTGCATTTGTTTTCGGTTTTCTCCTCTTGTCAGCTTCCCTGACAGCACTCACTCTGGCCACGGTTCCTCACTGTTAAAACTGTCCTTCTCTCTCAAAGACAACTTCTGTTTCTGTCTAGAGCCTTGGAAAGAAATTCTTTTGTCCTCCTCCTGCTCTGTCCAGGTGAACAGCAGAGACATTTTCCTAGATGGTCTCAAGCAGAGCAGTGCTGAAGCTTCTACATCCTTAGTGTCACTTTCTTAGAGTTGGAGGGTGGGCATCAGCTTTAACTCAGTGGAGTTTTTTGGAATTGAGTTTTCACGGATTCTTCCTGAGAAGAGGTTAAGTTTAATACAGCAAATACTGTACAAATGTATAGTCGGATTGCTATCCAATTACTCAAATTACATTTTTAAAGAAAAAAAATCCCTCAGAGTGTGATTTCATAAAGGCTGTTTAAAACATAGTAGACTATGAAGTTAGGTCATTAGGATCACATAACAAGCACCTTTATCTACTGAGCCATGTTGCTGGCCCATAACTAATAACCCAAATCTTTCCTCTACTCAAGGGTATAGCTTTCAGAGCTGGCTTTCTTTGTAGGTTGAAACTGTCTATCAGTTTCCTGCTTCAGTTTTGAATGATATATCATTTTCCCATCAGTACCTTTGAGTATTTCATAATGTTTTGGGTAATGCTATTCATAACAGCCTTGCTATTTGGCCTCTACAACATACGTAGCTAATGTATTGGGCACAGCTCTTTCTTTGAAGCTGGTGGGAGCTTTGTGTGCACAAGATGAAGCATGCAGCAGGGAGGTGGGGCATGTCTACCTTCACCTCTACTGGACTCTTTCATCACCGTGGAAAAAAAGTGTTCCACCCTCCTATAGATAAGAATCTCTTTTTGTACATTTCCTATATTTAACACTGAGACTAAATGTAGTAAAGCAACAGCAGCCTTTCTCACCACATCCATGCAGATAAGCGAGTCAGGCAATTAGGACAGTGTGATAGAAATTGTGACCTGCAAACTGCTAAATTTTGATAGTGTCTTTTAGCATGTTCTTGATGGTAAGTGCAAGAAGACAGATTAAGGCAATTTCCTTTGCTCCTCAACCCCTCTTACAGAAGGAGGACAAACTGTATTTTGTTTTGGCCAATTTCTTGGTTCTTTGCTTGTTAGGACTTGAGGGATGGAGGCTTTGGCTCAGTCACATGGCTTAGTTCTTCTGTTTGATCACTGGATCATTTTCAGTTTTTTTTCCTCTGACATCTTGTGTGGAGTTTCTGATGGTCTATAAATTGCCTTGGAAGTCCTTGTCAATGTTTAATGGACTTCTCTTTCAGCAAAGAGCCACCTCACCTGGTCCTCACCATCACTGCAAATTTGTCCTTGTTTGGATTCTGAGAACTTACTTCCTTTAAAAGGATGTGTAACAGAAGGTCCTGTGAAAATCTGACCACTTTGGACCCCTGTCACTGAGGTAATAGTTTCTTCACAGTTCACAGACAAGACCTCTACAACATGGGACAGGCTAAAGTGACTAAAGTTTTCATACTAAAGTTCTCCTAAGTGCTCTAGACTTACTGAGCAAAGTTGGATTTTCCCTCATCCAGATCAGCTCCAGTTGCTCCGTTTAAGAAACTCATTATTCTGGAGCTAGGTAGTGGTGGTGCATGCCTATAATCCCAGAACTCAGAGGTGGATGCAAGTGGATCTCTGTGAGTGTGAGGCCAGGCTGGTCTACAGAGAGAGTTCTAGGACAGGCAAGGCTGCACAGAGAATCCAAAATAAATAAGTAAATACTCAATAATCTTGAAGGGGTGCTGCAAAGACAGGTGTTTTTGTTTTGGGTTTTTTTGTTTTTTTGTTTGTTTGTTTGTTGTTTTACTATAATAGGTTGCCATCAGATATGGTGGCATACACTAGGAATCCCAGCACTCAGAACAGAGGCAGGAGAATCATCAGTTCCAGACCAGCCTGGAATACCTCAAAAAATTAAAAACAAACAAACAAAATGAACTCTGAGAATACTAGTCTTCCAACACTATCTTCAGAGGACTGACCACTGGGGATAGCTAGGAAGCGGCTTCTAAATACTCAGTTTTACGTATGGGATAAATCTAAATAATGCTTCATAACCAAGATATTTTTATTGTAGAATATATTTATGCTTTCTAATTTATTTAAAATTATTTTTATTTTCTATGCATTGTTGAATATACTTTCTTTAAAAAGACAGCTTTTTTTTTTTTAGGGAATGCAAATAGAAAGTTTTTGTAAAGATTACCCACAAATTCTTTCTTTTAAGTAAACCAGTGCTGAGCAGAAAGATTGTGTCAATGCTATATGTGCTTTTAAGAACTTAACATTATATCAAAATAGCCTTACGTTTTTTCAGCTTCCCACTCTTGAAATCAAGAGTTCAGGATGGGGAAATACTCATTAGTGCATAAGAGCTCTTTCATAGCCAAGTGGTTCCTCAGAAAGGGTATGCTAATTCATGTGTGCATATTGACTGTGATCAATTATATTTCTTTGGTGTGTTTATCTTATTATTTTAGTTTTAAGTAAAAATTTGCTAACCATGATAAAATATATTTCCAATCTTCTGTTAATCATTCCAAATAGTTGAGTTAAAAAAAAATCAAAGCTCTAGATTTATTTAATTCCGAAGGACATGGAAGGGGGAAACCTGTATTTCATATAAGGCTATTTTCAATGGGCTTCTTCCATGTACCTGAAGAATGAAGCAGTTTCCCCTTGCTCTTCTATAATTAGACTTTAGCATGGAAGACTTTTTTTTTTTTTTTTTGTCAGAATAGATGTCAAGTAATTTGGTAGATGTTGTAAAATCAATCAGAGTCTTTAAAAATTTTGTCCTGCCAAGACTGTGAAATACATTTGTACATATTCATTTTTGAATTGATGGATGGGTGACAGGCAGTAGGCAGCAAGATTGAGCACTAAACGCTCCTTGTGTCAGGCTTCAGCAGTCTCAGCAGTCTGATCTGCACCACATGAAAAGGCATAGGAAAAGAGCGAAACCAGAAATATGTATGAGAATTTGGTCTTAAGTCAGGAAATAGCAGCAAAGAATTATTTTTACTGGGAGATACAGAAAAATAGTAAAGCTAGAAGGCTGAGACTTTTGATGAATAAATGAACCGATTATTTTATGTTTTATTGAAAAGTTACATTATCTCGTGTCATGTTGAACTCTTAGAGATGAGCGGAAAGAGAATAAAAATGAGTGAAGGGCTGGAAGGCTGGTTTTATGAGGCAAAATGAAAAATAGGCCAAGCTCAATTGATGATATTCCAGTAGACGGTAGAATGTTTCTGTGGGAAGAGTGGTATTCTGGGAGATCGAGGGCTGGTCCTCATCGGACAGCTCCTTCCAGTGGCCTATTGTATCTTTATGCAAGTGACTGTTTCTTTGTCAAACTGTCCATTTCAGTCAAATGTGGCATTGCGTAAGGCAAATGTCATGTCTTCTCACCTTCTAATGTCGTCAGAATAATACAAAGCAAGCAGAGGTTCGGAGTGCCTGGAGTCCATCTTGCTAGGGAAATGCATCATTTGTACAGCTGGGGATGGATGCACGTAGGCATTAGGGAGCATCTTCAACCTGCGCTGTCGGCGTGTGTACAGTGCTCATTTCTTTCCTTCTCACTGCAGAATCCCTTGTGTCTTTTGTATTTGCAGTCATGTCCAAACATCAACCCTGAAACAGAAAGAATGAAAATAGAAAAATTAATGCCAGTTCAGTTCCTTCTGTGGCATCTCATCCTGCCCTACTTTTCTCTCAAACCTGGCTTGCATACCAATTTGGAGTGTTTCTTTGCAAATCTTGTTAGAGTTCCTGCAAGAAATAGCATGTTTGTTTGTTTGTTTGATTTTTTTTTTAAGGAAAAAGAATTGCAGTTATAAACCTGTATAAAACTTACAGACTACAGTGCTTAGAGCAAACCACACTGAAATGTATTTCTCTCTGCACCCAAGTCCTTCAGGAGCCCCTGGAACAAGTAAATAATTAACCATCTACTGCTTGCTTGGAAAAAGGTGCAAAGCTCTTCAGGGCACTGAGGCAGCACTAGATGCCTAGATGATCTTGTTCTCCGTAGTTCACAAATGCCACTGTATCATTTCTTCTCTCAGCGACATCACATTTCAAAACGGGAGGAAGGGGAAGCCTAGATTAAACTAAGGTGTTTCATTTGAAAACAGCAAAAGTCACTCCACCTCCACCTTGTGGGTAGGTCCCTAAACACTCCCAACGTTCACATCAGACAAATTACACTTTGTTTTTCAGCCTGAGGAGTTCACCCGTTTAGGTGGTTTGGTTTTCCAGTTTCCTGGAACAGTGTGCCACCTTCCAACAGTGAAACTAAGAAGCAAAGTGTGGCAAGTGGCCAGCAAGGGACACGCTGAGGGGCTGAAAAGCATCCAGAATGAAACTCATGAACTATTTATAATTTAAAGGGAACGTTGACCTTTTTGGAAAAGTCAAATCAGATATAAAGGCAATAAAACACTGAAGGAGGAAATTCCAGTATAAGACAGGCAAGGCTACTTCAAAGGAAAGACTGGTGGTCCTAAGGCCACATACATTTCAGTCATTCAGGGGAGTATGCTCAGAAAAGCTTAGTGCTTCATGCAAATTTGAGAAAGATGAGGACTATGTTAATGACTTCATCTCAGTCTCTTTTGTCTGCTCTCTTGGAGCCAGGCCACAAGGAAGTCATGGCACACTGTCAGGCCTCTCTGTCTCTTCTCCTTAATAAAATACCTGGCTTCTTATCTGTGTGTCTCTAAAGACTTCTAAAGGTACACAGGGACACGGAAACTTCAGTGTCTGACCTCTAGACTTACATTTGTACCTGTGAGAGGAGCAGTAGTTGTGAAATACATAAAGTTAATTATAGTATATGTTGACTGATTAGAGCTATCCCTACATCGAAGAGAAGATTCCTAACACTGCTATTGAAAGCATTAGTGAGCAGACATTTTGTGGTAAGGGAGTCTACAGAGTAGCAAAGGCCTACCTTGCAATCCCTGGATTTGCAGGTAAAAACTTGGAGTGAATAGGAGAAGAAGAGACACCCCTTTGTGGTTAAGCATATAGCATGCTGTATATAGAAAGATTTTTGTTGTATGTTATGAGCTAGAAAACATATGTGGCATGAACACAGAGGTCTTGAGACAGCTACCATTTAGAGAGATGTAGAGCAGCATAAGCAAGACTGGGGAATATTAGCAAGCCTCTTCCTCGTTAGTGAGTGGTGTTGTCTTACACACTGACTGGCTATGGAGCTGAATGCCATCTCCCAGAGAGGAGCGACAGATCGATACAATCTGGCTGCTTCTTCATTCAGTTTCTTAGCTCGTGGCTAAGAGCCAGGGATATATTTTGCTGTCTTTGTTCCTTACAGCACACGTGCTCTGGCAAGCAGCTGCTATGCCTTTCCTTTCACTGCTCAGCCCTGATCAGAGTCCTTCAAGAGGTCCTAGCAAGAATTTACATCAGCCCTGGCCAGTAATTACTGTCTCTTTCCAGACACAACTCTTACACGTTGTGCATTTTAATGCTCCAGTGCTGTGGAGTAAGCAGGGTGAGGCTAAAATGCTTACTGTCATAATTGTTACTGCCAGCAGCAAACAGTGCATCCTCTCAGCCAGGTATAGGGTGCATGACTGTAATCCTAGTTATAGGATGCACATACATCCTATACATAGGAGAATCTGGAGTTCAAGGTCAACCTGGACTGTAGTACATCATGTCTCAAAATATCTAAAAGAAAGGGGTCAAAAGACATCCTTTCTCCCTGTAAAATGGTCAAGGACATCTTTTTCAGATGGTTCTAATATAACTTGCTGGCATTTAAATAATTATACCTGGCCTAGACTGTTATTTACTGACACCCCAAATATTTAGCAATCACACCCACTTTCCACTTGTTCAGCTGTGTTTAAACAACATGAATTTCTAGGGGAGATATTATATCCCTGTGTTTCCCTAAACATGCCTAGCTTTCCTCCACCAAGCTGCTGAGTGTCCTACCAAAGGAGCATGAGATACAGTTTGAAATAAAATTCTTCAGTTTGGTCTCTTTTATCTGCTCCGTGTCCTTCCTCATCTCCCCAGAAGCCTCCTTGTGAGGTTTAATTAAATCAACTATCAAAAACTTAAAATGGTTTTATTTTTCCATTTGTCATCTGGTCATCCAGATTTTATCACAACATTGCTTAAGGCAGTGGGGAGGTGTCACAAAAATATATAAAGTGAGGTCACTCTCTCTGAATGGTGATGTGAGTAAGGAGTGGGTATGTATCAGAGGCTGTGTGTGTATAACTGAGGCAAATGGAGAGCTGTTCAGGAGTCCAGGAGTGGTAAAGACACATAACCTGCTGCTAGTATAGAAAGATACTTCAGAGGAGGGAGCATCTGAGGTGAGCCATGTAGCGTGCCTGCAACTCAAAGATGAGTGATAAGAAGTAGGTTACAGGCAGGGAAAATAGCTTAAAGATACTAAGGTATGCTTCTCCTAAGTGAGCCGTCAGAAGGAAGGCCATTACATCTTGCCACAACAAGCCCACGTGTTTAGATTAAAATTAATAACTGAAAAAGTATGTAAAACTACATTGTAGAAGGACTTGAATGTAAAGATTGGGAATTAAAACTTAATTTGGTAGGTCTGTCACAGTATGTTCAGAAAATAGATAGCTGGGGACACTAAATAGAGGGAGACCATTTTATGTTTGGTGTGTGTGTGTGTGTGTGTGTGTGTATGTGTGTGTGTGTGTGTGTGTGTGTGTGTGTGTGTGTGTGTGTGTTGTGCTGAGGACAGCCTTGAGTTCAGGACAAGAAGGAGCTAGATGGGATTGTGGGACATTCAGAGGAAGAGGTGATAAAATATGAGGTCCTATCATATAAAAGGAGACTCTGAGAAAGATGGGCTGGCAGATTGTATCTGTCACACAGCACTGCCCCAGATAATCTGCTTCCATCTATAGCTTAGCGTATGAGCATTTTGTGGCAAGGCGAAGACTGCTAACTCTACTTCCTTAACTGTGTTGCACATCTTCTGAACTTTTTGTTTGGGATATTGAGATACTTCTTATTACCTTTAAACATACTCAGTGCAATTTTTTTTCCTTCTTTGAATAGCAGTTAGTAAATCAGTGGTGTGGATTCTTGGTGTAACATAAAATGTACATTATTACTATATTTTAGTTTTGTCTTAAAATAGCCATATTCATTGCAATTAAGACAATCAATCCAGAGTATAAATTACATTTAAATATTAAAAACACCATGAATATTATTCAGCGAGCACATACATTGCCCTAAGTAAATAATCACAGGAAATAAATCAACCTCCAGAGCTTTAAGCAAACTGTGAATGCATTCATCACTACTTCCTGAGATCTCTGATGAATGTGTTTCTCTTTTAAGTGCTGGGAGGATACAAATAAAAGAGAAAAGAGCAATTTCTTGGACCGTGGATACATGGCTGGAGTTCAGAAGAAGACAAGACAGACACACTTCATTTGAATAAGGCAGAATGTGATGAATCATGGGAGGTGTTTTGGAGTGTCTGTGGAAAGAGGCTTATTGCTTCTTGGGACATCAAATGGAGCTTGGAGAGAGATAAAAAATTTAAGATGATCCTGGGAAGAAAAGTACCAATGTTGATAAAAATGTATGAATTCCAGTTAACCATGTGTTGTAAACACAAGTGAGAAACTGGAAAGAACCCTGTGTGTTCATGAAGAGAGTCAGAGCAGTGTCATTGGAAGGAAGGCTATGGGTAATAGCCAGCATTACAATCCTGGGAAACTTGGAGCAGTTATATGTACTGGACATTGTGTTCCCCACATGATAAAACGTAGCATCACTGGTCCTGATGTAGAAGCTGAGGTGAGCACAGTAAAGCTCAGATCAGTGAAGTAGTTTGGTCAGCAGTGTAAGGACCTGTGTTTCACCCGTTAGCCTTCCTTATTCTTTTTCTAAGAAGGCATGTGAAAGGATACAAGCACAGGGACATATGGCTGGGAAAGAATGCTGGCCAAAGGTCAGAGGAGTTACAAAACATGTGAAGAAATCTGAATTTAATTCTGCTGCTGAAATTATGTAATTTTCTGGACTTGAAAAATCATGTGTTCCCACTATTGTTAGTACAGTAAGATTATATCATAATGGTCTTAGTAATATGGTGTCAGGGAAACGTAGGTTGTTTAGTCTAGGAAACCTCTAAACCCCTGATTTTATATTTTACACTGTCAAAGACTTTCCTACCCAGTGTTATTTGATACTCATAGTAATGTGGCATTTCTCTCTCCATTGGGTATATGGAGAAATATTCCAAATGACAGTGGTCTTGAAAAAGTCCTTCAGATGGTGGGTGGTCCAGCTAAGAAAGCAGGAACTTCAGAAGCCTAGATAACTGCTGTTATCTCTTCGTTCTTGAGTTCACGTTTTTATCTCATCAAATTTCTCTTTGCTGTCAAATGGGTATGTATATGGCTTGGTTTGCTCTGGGAATAAAACTCCAGTGCAGAAAATGATGTCCTTATTAAGTGAAGAAATGGGCCACTCTGACTGGCCCCTTGATCCCTAGTGTCCAAAGTACATGGACATTCCCTAGACTTCATTGTTCATTACACAAATGTTTTGCTTCTCCCACCTATCCCCCTCTTATTTTAAAGTCAAATGTTTATCATTGCTTGACTAGAGAGAAAGGGTCACTCACATTTCTGCAATGACTACAGTTCATGTGTACTGTTTGTAACATTTCAATACCTTCCATTGTATTTTGAGTCAATGCCTGGCATAGGCTATACCAGGAATAAAGCACATGTTTCACTTTTAATACCATCTTGTCTCTAAAGAGTAGTAATGGATAATACACTATGCTACAGATTAATCAAATGTAGTGCCTGAACCCAACAGAAAATCAGTCTCTCATGGTCTTGAGGCCAGGAGTCTGAAATCCAGGCATTACTTTCCTGAGACTGGACGGAATCCTTCCATGGCTCTCCTTACTTTGTGAAGGTGAGAATCCAACCTTAGTGTTCCTTAGTGTGCAAGTGCAAAGCTTGAGTTTCAAAATCTGCTTCTGTGGTCACATTGGATTCTTCTCTACTGATAAAATCATTAGATCCACTGGACTAGAGCCTGTTTTAATGATGTCATCTTATCATGATTCCATCTTCAAAAGGCTTATTTTAAACATGCAGTTTTACAGGTAGTAAGGGTTAGGACTTCAGCCTTTACAAATAAACTTTTATGTTTTCACTGGAGTCATAAACTTATGAGGACAAGGGCCTTATTTCCCATCTTCTCAAGGTTAGCACAATTGTGGGGTAACAGAGTCATAGCATAATTTACTTGATCACCTTGGCTATACTGGGTCTTGGTTGTGTATCCTTGAGCAAGCGTGTTAGATCCTTTTCTGGAAAAGGAGCAATATAGTACTATCCTTGCAGTTAGTATGAGATTAAGACTATCTGGCAGATGCCTACCTGTTGTTATGTTTGTTCAAGTAGGAAATGCTTATTGAGTTCTGTTGAAGGAGATTGTGTGATACACTGAGGTGTTTACCACTAAACCACTGTCTTTGGCTTTCACCTGAAAGTAAGGGACGTTATATGAGGTAATTCTGAAGTTTCTTCTACTCTGCATCTTGTAAATTTATTTTCCTGTTCCTTTAGGTGACAGCAGGCAAGAGAATGAGAGCAAGCAAGTGAGAGATTACTGATTGTATATATATATATATATATACATATATACATATATATATATGTATATATATATATATTTGAGATTCTAATATATATATATATATATTTGAGATTCATATATATATATATATGTATATATATATATATTTGAGATTCTAATATGAATTCATGGAAAGACATTGTTTGTTTACGTCTTATGCACAATAATTTGTAATATAGCTATTTAACTTGCTATTTTAGTTATTAAAATTTAAGAACTATTTCTTGTTTCCTTAAGTTGGGCTTTGTGTTAGCTCAGGGATGACTAGAAATGAAGAATATACTGTTTTCATTGTATTGTATTTAAATCTCAAAGCAACTGAGATTTTATATCTACTTAAAATTGTAAATAGGCTCGGGTAGAAATAAAATAAAAGATTCTGGGTTTCTTAGAAGTTACCTTATTGCCCATCTGTAGCTCCTTCTGCTACACACACACACACACACACACACACACACACACACACACTTCTAGATTATGAAAACAAAAATGGAGAAGCCGATGCACATTCCATCAGTTTTTATGTGCTGACCTTCTTTGCTGATTCACTTCCCATGTTCAAAGACATCCTCTACAGGTGGCAGAGTGACTCCCAGCAGCAGATGGAGAGCAGATTGGAGGGAGGACTATTTGGAGAACTTTAAGGGAAAGCTTCCTGGGAGCTGTTCCTTTTGGATGTGGTTTAACATCTTCCTCCATCCAACTGGGTTGAACTGGTGCCTCTTCAGTTCCTTTTGAGCTGGAATTTGAATGGAGAGAAAAGACAAGTGAACTAGGATTGGAGGAACAACCTTGAGGAACAAAGAAGGAGTACATAAGCTCCCTAAAGGAGCTTTCTTCTGTGGAAGGGACAAAAGGAAGGTCACTATGACTAGCTGAGATGTGGTATGACGTCAGGTATCTACCAGAACAAGCAGAGGCAGGAAGAGTGGACTAAGGGGGAAACCACCCAGACTTCACAAAAGTATTTTGTTATTTCCAAGTGTCTTGTACAATTTCAGTTCCCAAGCAGGCCTCTAGCTTTCTAAGAAAGACTTTCCCAATTCTGTAGGGTTAACTGCCCACACCCAAGTAAAAGGGTGAGGTTATATGAAAGGTGAGTCTTAAGGGGAGAGATAGGGGAAGAGGTAAGAACCACCCTCATCTGTTTATCTTGAATTCTTATGAAAGACTTGGTTTTGAAATGTAACTGTGTGAATGTGGTGAGGGAGGAAAAGGGTACAAGGTGACTTAAGGTAGGCAGACACACATACACAAAATCGAGCTGGCTCCTTAAAATTATCTGTGGATAATGATCTTTCTTTCTTTTTCTTCTCCAGGCCTATCACCAATTGTTAATCCTACCAGTCTAGAGTAAGATCACTACCACAATTGAGAGCCAAATTTGAAGCAAGCTTTAATTGCAAGCTTTAATTAAATACTGGCCAGTTCCATCTCTGGGTTTCCAGAAAATGGCCCCAGTCACAGGGTCTTAAAAAGGCAAAACCTACAATTCATCACATTTTTTTTTTCATCAGGTCCAATCAGGGGAAAACATACATCTTGATGTGTTTTCTGCCTAGGTACCTTCCACTTACATCCAATCAGGGTAAGCATACATCCTGATTCTGAGTGAATTTCCAGGCCACGGACCTCCTGCCCACATGTAATCAAGCACATATGATGCAGATGGGTCAAAGAAACTTGATTAGGACAGTGAAAACATGTTGCTTCTATCTCTCATAAACAATAGCTTCAGGAAGCATTGGTCCTTACACAAGGGGTTTACAGCTTAGAGGTATTTTTGCTTCATGAATTTTTTAGGTACAGTAATTAAAGTAACTTTGGCTCTCACATGGTAACAGGGATTAATGGGTCACTTTGTATTTTTTTTATTTTTTCTTTATGTCTGCCTACATTAGTATTCATACATGTATTATTTGTAAAGTAAAAGTAGTTCATACCACATACATTGCTCTTCTGTCTTTGACTCAGAAGTCTTGATCACCACAGGGATACTTGTTTTACACTTTCCAGCTAGTGCAATGCATCTCATGGAGTTAAAGAACCACAAATCATTTAACAACAGCCTGCATGATGCACAATTAAACCTGTTTTGGAGTTTCAAACAGTCCTCCTAGAATCATTCTTAGATTATTTGCAGATAGAGGGGTTTTCCAGGACTCTTAAAGTTAGAAATAGTAGTCACACACTTAATTTGATACTGTCAAATGACGTCACTAACAAGGCTTGTAGATCTGTCTTCCTACCCTGAGTAGCTAACTGCCCATTTGTTTGCAACTTGGCCAGTACTATAAGTCATCAAACTCTTTTCCAGGCAATAGTTAGTTTTTTTTTCTTTCCTGTTTCACTAAGAAGTTTGAACGCTGAAAGGTGTACTGGTGATTCATATTTCTTCTCTAAATATTTGTTTGTGGCTTTGTAGTTTGAAAAACAGTTCTCTAAAAATACAATTTGGAGCACTCTGTTTACTGTTTTCCTCTTTGTCATCGTCATCCTCCTCCTCCTCCTGCTGCTGCTGCTGCTCCTCCTCCTCCTCCTCCTCGTCCTCCTCCTCTTCTTCTTCCTACTTCTCCTCTTTCAATTGTATGGACTAAACCCATGGCCTTGCACTCATCAGCCTAAGCATTCCATTTATCACAGCCACAAAGTAAGTGCTTCTGTCAAGAAATACCTAGCTGCCTCTTTATTTACATCTTGTCCACTGGAGATTTCCGTAGACAGATTTTCTCATCTTCATGCTGTTGATACTCTCTGAGTTTTTATGAATTATGTAGGAAACTATTCCTGACCTTATCTTATTGAAATATTCTATATTTTCTGTTTACCATATATTCTAAATGTGTGCATGTCACTGCTTAAATATCAGGAGTTTGCTCAATTCTGGTAAAAGGATATTACTTAATACTCCCCCAGTAGGTCTTGGTTTTGTTTATTCTTTTCCTAATGGATTAAAATTACTTGATTATATAAATATGTGCACATGCTTGGATATTTGGGAGGTTTCGGTATTCATTCGACAGCAATCAATACTATACTTTTCCTTTAATTTTTTAAAAAAATATTTTATTTTTTTATTCTCTCATACATTACATTCTGACTGCAGGCTTCTGTTCCTCCTCTGCTCCCCTTCCCTCCCCTAACACTTCTCCTCTCCCCTAGTTTTGCTCCTCTTCCATTTTCCTTCAGAAGAAAAGGTCTCCCAGGGATAGCCACTGAACATGCAGCTCTGAGTTACACTGCACAATGTAACACAGTTATGAGTACACAATACTCTTGAGAACAGTTTCCCAATGCCTCGCCACACCTCCACACACACCATCATTATTTTGCAGTTTGTGTTGACTAGTCTTATGCCTTTTTTTCTTTCAGATAACTGTAAGAATGCTCATTAAACATAAACAAAACTATGGATTTTGATTTGTAGACCACTGAATGTTTTAGAGCATTTGAGGATAGGAAGCATGGTGATAAGATAGCCTTTGCATGTGAGATCTATGCTTCCCTCTATCTAGATTTTAGAGAAAGTTGTCAAAATGCTTTCTTGAGTCATGCTTGGTTATGATGTTATAGCTGTTTTTGATAATGGTAGTTTTACCCAGTATTTTAAGTCTCTTTGTAATATTGCAATATAAAAATGAAATAATTTTAATGATTAAGTATATTTATAACAAGAGCTATAAAGTATCATAAATAACAGTTGCTGTTGTTAAAGCAACTTACTGATTTTGTGTTTTATTTTTGCATTTTACACTCTGGAAAACTATTTGCTAAGTTTGTTCTTTCCTCTTTTGAAAGTAGTTATTCTTGAAATTCATAAGCTCCCTATGTATCGTCAAAACATCCTGAGAGGTGTTAGAATTATGCTAAATACACTGCACATGTCATTAAACTTCTTCTTAATTATAATGACTACCACTGTAAATTATAGAACTAACATAAATCCAATGGTATTTGGCATGACACTCAAGATGGCTCCTTACCCTTCAAATTCAGAACCTCCTTCCAGTAATTTGTATAGGATACATGTTTTAATGATAAATAGGGAATTATGAATTTCAAAAATGCTGCTCTGCTGAGTGTTGATGTGGTAGATACTGCAGATAAAATTACCCATGGCCTGAGGTCAGTATTTTTATTTTGGTCAAGCTTCAAAAATCTCATATATAATGTGATTATGTTAGCCCTTTTTGTCCTGGGAATACTTTTATTCCTGCCTATCATGTTAAAGCTTGTCTTTAACAACATCAACATGTTGGCAGCCAAAGTACATGGTTTGAACCTGAAAATGGACCCCCAGACAGAGTTATTAATTTAACAGGCTGGCAAGCCAACGATGGATAAGATTCTGCAAAGAGCTTTACCAACCTAAGACAGAAGGCACTGCTTTTGATAATGCATATTCCATAACGGGCAAGGAAGGCTTTCTTGTCAGAATGACCTAAGACAGGCTCAGTCTTGTTAATGAATTAAAAAAGAGTGAGAGGTGGAGAGCCTTCGTGGCTGCTTGGCAAGAATCTGACATTGGCTAAGGGCAAGGAAATGTGCTGCTTGGCAGGAATATGACATTGGCCAAGGACAAGGAAGTAGGCTTCAGGCAGGAATCTGACATTAGGCTAGAACAAAGAAGTAATTTCAGATAGGAATCTAAATTTTAGGCTAGAACAAGGAAGTAGGCTTCAGACATGAAAATGACCTTGGGCTAGGACAGGGAAGTAGGCTCAGATACATTGGTCATCCTGATAAGCTCTTAGAAACAGTGATCACAGGAGTGTTCATGGAATTGGGTTTAATGCCTTGCTTTTTCTTTGACTATTTGTGTTTATTGTATTGTTTGTTCCTTGACTATTTGCATCTCTTGTATTGCTAGACCCTCAACCTAGAATTGACTTTAATACATGCATGCAATCAAAATGGTATAAAAGCATAAAGGAGGAGGGGGGTTGGGCAGGGGGTTCTAGGGAGGGAAAATGGGGAAAGAAAATGACATCTGTATTATAAATAAATAAAATATCCAATAAAAAAAGAAAGTAGTCATAGTATGTTGACCAGGCTAGCTTTAACTCCTAGATCAAACAATACACCTGTGTTAGTTGTCCTGAGAAGCTGAAATCCCAGGACTCTATCACTGTGCCCTGCTAACTTTTAGATCTATATTGAGCTTTCTATCATGGGGAGTCTAGCCATGGAAGTCTAGAATCAGTACATTATCTGTGGATATGGAGCAGCCTTTCAATATTTTGCATGCATTTGGGGGGTATTTCTTTTTAAAGTTGATTATATTAGTTGTTTTTAATGAAACTTCCTTGAAAGTTTTAAAAGTAAAATGAATATTGGTAATGCCTCAGTCTCTACTGAAAGGCAGCTCCACACCACAAGGCTGTCTTTGCGAAGCAAATGTGGTTCCAATCCTGCTCAGGTCAACTTGATAAATGCATGAAAAAGGATGGTTCTAGAAAGTTTTAGAGACATTCCAATAGGTTTCCTTCAATTGATGGTGACACTATTTGCTTTGTCTTTTTTACTGAAAGAAACTTTTTTCTAACCCAAGCCTTATCGCTCCAAAAAAGAACCATGTCTATGGAAACTGGGGGAGCTATTCCTGGCCCTGACACTTTGCTGCAGAGGAGTCAATAGGCTATTGTTCTCTGGACACTGTGCAGCCTCCTTTCTGTCTTCTGTTTCCACTTGGCTTTTATTTTTATCACCTAAGTGAATTGGGCAGAATGGGAGGAACACAGCACAAGGGATGAATAGCCCAGCTACTGCAGGTCGCAGCCAGGCTACAAGTCAGAACTCCTGTTACTCTATCTTTCTCTTCACTGGGATGGGCAATTTAAAGACTTCCTTTCATCTGGAAGGGCACAACTTCAAAACTCTTGCATTGATGGCCTCTAAAATTCTGGAGAACATTTGTGCACTGCCAGATAATTTTGGGTAACCTGGAGCTATGTACAGGCCATGGTGGCTTTCAAAACATACACATATCCCTGTCTCCAAGTGACCCACATGCCATTTTACACTGACAGCATAATGTCTTGCAGACATTTTTCTGCCACACTCCTTCCCACAGCCGAAGCAGGGAGAAATGTGAATGCAACTATTATGAAGTCATCAGTGATGTTTCTCTGTGATAAGCGAGTGAATGGACGTGGAAGAACATCTATTTTTACACTTGAAGAAGAAAGCGTTAGCTTACCAGATTACTTCAAGAAGAGTTGATCTTGATAAGGCTACATGCCTCAGGTGAATTTAGGGCCCTCTTTGGGGTGATTTTATGGTTCACTCATAGCTTCATGAGCAAGTGAATTGAACATGAATAGGTTAGAAAATTGTTTCCTTACCTGTATATTAAAAGTAGTATTCATTACTATTTATGTTAGGGTTAAAGTTTTTCTCTTTTTTACTTTAGTAAGTGTTAGGAACTCCAGTCATTTGCTTGGTGCTTCTTCATACTGTAGTTGCAAAGAGCTCTAATGAGCTGCCTTGGTTATTTCTCTTCCTTGAACTACTCTCTAAAGACAGCCTTTCTCTATAAATTTAGGTTGCCTTTTTCTGAAGATGAATGCTCTCTTTTGGAGAGTGGTATCTAATTCCCATTGATTTAGGGGAAACGGAAATGCCCAAGCCAGTCACTAGAACCAGCTGATAATGGCATTATGGAGATTTGACTCAGTGAGTAAGAGCCATAGCCACCTTTCTAGACTATGGAGTTCAGATCTCAGCACCCATGATTGGCCATTCACAACCTTCAGTTCCAGGAGATTTGACACCTTCTTCTGGAATCTGCATAAAATCATGTGTATATATGGACACTAGTGCACTTGCCCACACCCACATATACCATATCTTAGTACAAATTTTAAAAGAAATATTAAAGGCATTTAGATGACCTTTATATTTAAAAAAGAAATTAAGTAACTTTCTGAAATTAAATGTGCCTTCTAAAGATTCAGATATACAATAGTCCACTTTCACCTAAGTATCTCTGACTCATTTCTCATGTTCAGAGAGTCAAATAAACGATTTTTATACAAATAAAGGGCAAAAGGGCAAAAAATAAAAATAAATTTATAAGTGAATCAGCAAAATGAAACCAAATGCTATGGTAGTCTAGAATGCCAAGCAAAACTTGGAACAAATAATGTCACCAAGCCAGATTGAAAACCTAACTAGATTGTTGCAGAAATCTCTTTCAGTGACCACACTCTTATTCCATGTCCACGTGAAAGACTAGATTTTTTTTTTAAGCTAAGAGGTGTGGCTCCCTGGAGGAGCAAACTTGGATCAGACGTGGGGTCAAGGCAGGACCAACCCTCAGAACCCTCATTGTGAGATTGGCAGGAGTAGGATCTTGTTCTCCCCAGCCCCACTTCATACCTGCCTGTCCTGGTGCATGTAGCCCTATGCTCTCCTCCCACCCCCACCCCCTATTTGCCTCACCAGAGGAGGTCACGTACCTGGTTAAACTTTCTTTACTTTTATAGGCTCATACCCAGCAGCACCTGGAATTCCTCCTCATGCGAATGAGGCATTCCCAGCCCCCAGCTCCAGCCAATGATATTCACTCACCCTGATAGCCCCTCCTTACCCTCTCAAAGGTTTAAGAAGCCCCCTTTCCAATAAACTGAAACGGTTCTTCAAAGCTGTTGGTTCCCTGCACACTCACCACTGAAGACCATAATCCTGCCTGTATCCACAGGCCAGATTAAGTTTCCTTCCCTCCAGTCTAGCCTGGTGTACAATAAGCCTGGTTACACAGAAGAGGAGACAGGCATAACATAGCAAAGAGGAGCATGGAAATCTTACAGGAACTGGCTCTAACATTGCTTTGTGAGTACATCTTGTTGAGTCACTACAGGGACTGAGCATTTTCTAGTTTTACAGTCTGTGAGGATGATAAGGGCCTCTGCTGTATATGTGGACACTGGGTAGCTGACAGGATCATTGGTTCATCTGAAGAGTTCCCTTTTGAATTCTTACTACTTAAAACAAAATTCACTAGTAATAACTTATTTTGTACTGTGTGTTAAACATGGACTCTTACATCTGTTCCTTCTAAATGCTGTGTTTGTGTATGTGGAAACTGAGAGTATATGAATCCTATGTAGAGAGTATATGAATCAGTTCAGGATGCTGGAAATAGACATTGCATAACAAGTTCCATAGCGTAAGACACACCATTCACTGGTTGGCTGTACACACTAGAAATTTTTGTTTTCAGGATCCTGGAGGCTTCCAAGTCCAAGATCAAGGTGCTGAATGATTCATCTGGGATCTCTTCCTCCCTTTAGATGGCTGCTTCCTTGTGTCCTCATATGCAAAGAGACCTCTCTAATGTCTGTTCTTACAAGTATATGGTCCCTTAGATTAGGGCTCCATCCCTTTCACCTCAGCTAACCTTGATTACCTCTTTATCCAATGGCAGTCTACACTAAAAGTTAGGGAATTAACATATGCACAGAGTGGACCACATGTTAATCTCTATTCTTAAAGCAGAGCCGGGATTAGAATCTTGAGGCCTCTATCAGCCAGCAGAGTCAATATTCTTGTTATTTTCATGGATGGTAAACAGGTTGAACGCAATTTCTTGAAGAACTTCTTACCATTCCTCCTGTGTTCAGGACTCAACACATCTTTTTTTACCTGCCTCTATTAAATCTTCCTATGCCCCTTAGCGTTCACTTCATTCATACTAAAGGTGGACTTCTATCTGACAAAATATTTTATATAAGAGGGTTACTTGCCTCAAACAATGGAAAATCAGTTTTTGGAGCACATGGCACACAGTCTTTTAAAGAAATCTGTTCTCACACTCAGATCACCCTTGAGGAACATTTGACTCTCTCTCTCTCTCTCTCTTTCTCTCTCTGACTCTCTCCTGCTTCCCTGCTTCTCTCTCTCCTTTCCATCTATCCTTTCTCTCTCTTTTTCTCTTTCTCTTTCTTTCTTTCTTTCTTTCTTTCTTTCTTTCTTTCTTTTTTTCTTCCTTCCTTTTCATTAGGTTGCTTTTACTTCTGTGATGATTTAGCAAATTACGGTTTAAATAATTTTTAAAATATAACTTTTTAAACTAACCTTTCATTCTTACAGACAGGCATTTCTTTTACAGTTTGTACATTTAAGACAAAATGTAAACTTAAAGTTAAAAGTTGTCTCCTGGTCTCTCAAAAATGCGAGAACGGGGTACGTTGATATAGAAACGGTCATGAGTGTATCTAACTATGACCCACATGTGGTATTTAGATCTTAAAGAGATGATCTGAAGAAACGTGACAGGCCCCTTCAGAGAGTAGAGTACAGAAAGAACTTCGAATCTTTTTCTTCTGTCCTGTGGACACTGAAGTACACCTCAGACCTACATGGTAGACCGTGGGATCAGGTCATCTGCATCCCCTTCTCAGTAACATAGAGGCTGCAAGGGAATGACAACCAGGCCCTTAGCATTCTCGGAAGGTAAATCCTAGAGGATAAAAAAAGCACACAACTTCTAAAAATCTACATAGTTACACACTCCTGTAAGCCAACAATTTGGTGTCTGAAAGCTACCTTGTCATTGAAGATGAGTCACTTTATCACAAATGACACTTCTGATAGGGGTATTATTTAAAGCATGTAGTAAGTGGCATGATGCAGGCCTCAATCATTAGAACAGAGAGCTGGACCATCGAGATTGGCCAGTTCATAAACCCATTCGTGGGTGTGACCTGACTGATGTGTATGAGCAGGGGTCAGACGCACTATTGATTTTATATTAATGGAATATAAAAGGAAATGTACTTATTGAGAGATTCAGCTTGTTAAGTGCATTTTACAACATATACTGAAACACGCTTCCTCATTTTTCCAGTTAATCATTAATGTCTGCCATCCACGGACTGACACCTTATAACACAGAATTCATACAACCACCACTTTCATCTGTAGGTCTTGGCTTGATTCAATGTTTGGAAGTATTAACACATTTACCTGACGGTAAAATTCCTAGAGGAAAAAAGTGATGTTATCCATTAATTGTGTTACGTGTTTCATGTTTCTCTAATATCTCTATCACACACACACACACACACACACACACACACACACACACACACACACTTATATTAGACGCATGCATAGATACACAGGGACTACAGGAGCACCTTTATGATCCATTTCTTGTTAAGCTACAAAGTCAGCGACACTTTCTTTTGAATTACACATACCTGTCCCCTAAAAGAATGTGTGCTTGTAACGTCTGACTTAGACTTTATATGTTTTAGGGGACACCATTTTGTTTCTATCTTAATTCAGTTCCAACAGTAAGGAGTCAGGCTATGGTAGCGCTTTACTGCTCTCTGATCTGGCTTCCTCTTTTCATTAATTCTGGAGACTTTATGACTCACACTTGGCCAGTTCTGCTTGAGCTGAACTCACCTCGACTTCTAGTACGCACATTCCATTCTAGCTTGAAGCTTTGCTAATTCTTGTAAACTCTAGTAGTGACCTTCCAAATGACTTTTACGTTACACGTTTGACTTCTGTGCTATTTAAAACTTCTCCTTTTCATTTTTGCTTTGCTTCTGCCTTCTTCTTTACTGCTTCTCTGTGAAACCCGTTATCTTCAACTACTTGAAAAAATACAAGACTGAAAAAAAAAAATAAAAAAGCAACTATTTTCAAGCACCCCATGATGGCACACTGCCCCAATAGAACCATCCTGTGTTATCTTAGCTTGACTATCTAGCTCCTTCTTTCCCATGGCTTTCTTTTCCCCAATGCTGCAGCTATGTTTAGTCCCAGATATGAACAACATTCTACACTAAATACGCTGCCTTTCCTTTTCCTCTCTATTATGTTCTTATAAAGCTGATGGATCATTTAAGTGAGAATAAAGCAGCATAAAAGCAATTAGGTGAATGTCAAATGGCTACAGCTCTAGGGACAGAATGCATTTTTGATGAACTTTAATGAGCTAGAGTGTACTTCAGGGAGGAACACTACAAGGACTTTACCGGAGAACAACCTGGCCAGCACCTGTGACATTTACAGCCCAAAGAGTGAGCGAGGGCACAGTCTGTCTAGTGCACGGAGGTGCTAATATTAAATGAGCTCATGGGTAGGTAGCAAATGAGCAAAGTTGAACAAGGTTGTTTTCTTTCTTTTAAGAACTGAAAAATTCTGTTTTGAGTACCTGTAGCCACAGAGTATCAAACTCTATGTTCTGGCTGTTTGAGGGAGGAAAAGTACATTGATTTTTCTTTTCTTTCTTTCTTTCCTTCCTTCTTTCTTTCTTTTCTTTTTTTTTTTTTTAATTGTAGGAAAGGAGCACAAGATTCTCGCAGGAGCACTGGGGAGTAGGAGTGAACTCCTAGATAGGCTTTGTGTAACAGTGCCTCCAACCACAGCCATCACATGGGTTCTTTCTGCTTTGCTACTTTTTTGACTGCGTATCAGAGGGCTGTGCATTTCACTTCCCCCCTACCTCCTGCAAGGCCACTGAACCATGTGTCGGCGGGATTAATCTTTGTCCACAATGTCTCTGCAAAGGCTTCTGCAGCAGCAGAGCAGCAATGGCAATCTGGAATACTGTACTAACCCTGTTTATGGCTCCTACTCCACACTCACAGGCCCGCTCACGATGGAAGACAACCGAAGGATTCAAATGCTGGCAGACACTGTGGCTACTTTGCCCCGGGGACGAAAACAGGTATGGTTGCAGTGCTGTCTAGAGTGTTCACGTTTGCCTCACTTCTGCTGAAAGTGGTACCGACTCCTGTGTGTGTCTGTTAAGTCTTTGACTCTCAGCCTCACTCCCCATTCTTAAGAGTCATTTTGGTTCTTATTCAAAGGAAAGTTCTTTTCCCTGAGGAGAACCTCTGTCTACTATGCCAATTAACTTAGGAGTTAATGCCTGAGAGTACAAGTGAGAGTGGAGGTGATATGTCTATGAAAGATAGTGTCATAGTGGAAAGATGGAAAAACAGTCACAGATTTTAAAAAGTAAGACACATATATTTCTCTCCATTTAATGATGTGCTCAGGTAAAATTAAAGTTCTTGAGCCCAGTGAACATGATGTTTGTTTAGAGATACACACCGGCACGGTCAGCCCTTCTTCATTTGTGTACTTGTTGATTTTCTCCCTCTAGGCTCACTTTTAGGCCTTGTCAGTTCACAATCAAGAGAAGACTGCTCTTTGAACATGAAATTTGTAAACCCAGTAAATTCTTCAGCCCCAGAGCATAGATACAACCTTGGGCTCTTGGGAAGTAGGACTTTTGTGGGGAGGTGAATGTTGACTAGAAACCCAGCTGGGCTGCTTAGTAGCTGTGGCATCTGGAGCGAGTTGGTAGCTGTCGTTACATTATGTCCTCCTTAAAGGGAAGCTATCAGACTAAATTCCCTTCATTTGATTAGGTAACAGCAGAAACAACCTCCTTGAACCCTACGCTCTTTAAGTAAGGAGATTTACAGGGTGCTTGGCCTATGCCCTTTAAGTAAAAAAGATATACAGGGTGCTTGCCATTCAGTAAAGGCTGTTTGAAAATTTTTATTTCATAATATGTATTTAGAGATTAAAAACTCATTTGGGAAAATCTGTCTAGTGAATTTGTTCTGAAATTTTGTTCTTTCATTTTTTAATACATAAAAATTAACTATCTACCTCCTTATGTATTTTGATCATGTAACTTGCTATAAGGTCCAGAGTGTGTATTTGAATTTACATAAGCCATTGTGCACAAAATGTTTAGAACTCATTGAGAGCACGGCTTTGTGGCCTACTACGTTGTGTATACCACGTTCTCCTCTGAGTGCATCTAACTTCAGCATTACAAAGTTCAAGCTTAAAGGAGAGTCAGGACCTGATGTGCTGAACTGATTCCTTGGAGTTTTCCACAGTGATGAAGATCACGGCATCGTTTACTAGTATTTGGTTATCATTCTCAATCCGAGGTGCTTTCATGATACAAAGGTTGGTGAACATCGGTGTCGATTTATAAATGGGCAACACAGGAAACGCCAACAGGTTTGCTCAGATTCTAAGTAGAGAGCAGTCAGGTTCTCTTTCTATTTGCTACAAAGCCATTAAACCAAATTCTGATCATTTGTTACTCTACATTTTTTTCTCTGCACACATTAATTACCAGAATAAATACTTGTTAATACTTGCACCAAGGAGGGATCTTTCCAGACCTCCTTTTCCACTCAGGCTTTGCCTTGTGCCGGACCCATGCAAGGAGAATCAAAGTAGCAATACCAGCCTTGAGAGCATGTTTCTTTCCTGGAGAAGGGTTACGGTTAGGGGACAGTTTAACAGGTGTTATACAGCATATATGTAACATGTCCCTGAAATCCATCTTGCAGGCTGTAAGTTATTACTAAGTATGGGAATCCCTAAATGTGAGGGCACAGACTCTGATGTGTGAGGAAAATCCAGTGTGCCTGTGAGAGGTGAGAGGAGGAACAGACATATGGGCAAATTTCCTTGAGAAAATAACGCAATTAGCTCTTGCTATCCACATAGCCACGATCTTTGAAAAAATCAAAGACCAGAGATGTTGGAGTCCCTGATATAAACTGGCAGCATATTTGCCTATAAACTACTAAGATCATGTTTAATATCTTATACAACACCATTGACTCTGTGGGTAACTGTCCCATTATAGCATTTAGAGACTTAAGGCAGAGAAGAAACTTAAACATGTTCAGTACAGATGCCATGTGTTTTGTTCTTATGGAGTATTTTCATCGTCAACTGATTGGGTGGACAGATTCGGGGCTGACTATGATTTGACCAGCACCTAGATCCACTGAGTAATAGGTTTGAGATGTTGTGGATTTTGGGAACTTCATTCTAGAAGTGCTGCAGGTAGGTAGCAGGATTTTTACTGTAGCTGACAGAAGAGTAGACGAAGCAATGGAGAGGAAGGGTAAAGACTTGGTGATCAGTGGCACTGAGAACCAAGAAGGATCAGCTGGCTTTTAAGCCTGAGCTAAGATAATACAAATTGGTAAAGGACAGTAAGAAGGCCTAGGTGGATATTAAAGGGGACAATAGACGGACTTATGCATGTAAAATGTGTGAGCACACAGACTTCCTATACTGTCCACTTATGTATGTGCTCTTCTTTATCTCTTCTCCTCTCATTCTTTTTAACACACTGTATGATGTACTTCCCCTATCTTTAAAACCTTTTCTTACTTTTCTATTTCCTTAAGGAAGAAATAAAAAGCAAAACTAAAGCAAACCTTTTGGGCATAGATTCTCTTAATCCCTGTCAGTGAAACTTTATGCAGGTATGTGCCAAGATTTTATAATTTTCCATGGGGATATTTGACTCCTATTAATTTTTTTCTTAGAAGAGCAAACAAACAAAAAAACCCAAAGAGCAATAACAAAAACAAAAGCCCACTCCTCTGGGCCTGTGTGAATGGTCTACAACAGGATCCCTGTGAGGCAATTGTGGTAACAGGTGTTTCTCTGTCTGCTGTTATTCTTGCCACTCTGAGGGTGACGTCAGTGTTCATACTTCTTGTTGTTGTGGCTTTGGTTTCTGCAAAGCTATATCTGGCTAGCTTCTAACTTCAGCTTAATCTTCAGACTCCACTGGTTGTTTGCACTCAGAGTTGTTTAAAATTAGATTTGTGTGTGTGTGTGTGTGTGTGTGTGTGTGTGTGTGTGTGTGTGTATTATTTCGGTACCTGCATTTATAGGAAGTGCCAGACACACCAGGAATGCTTCTAATTTTGAACCTTGTTTCTTGGGAGGCAAAGTTCCTGCAACATAAACTCCTGAGGGGGGAGATGGAAGGGAAGGGAAGTTTTATAACCATGCCATGCCCCAGGAGTAGATATTGTGCCTGACTGCCTCTCCCACGAGACTGTAATGAAGGCGGCTCTTACCTAGTGCTTCAGTGACAACCAGGAGTCTGGCACACAGGTATGACATTTGACTCTGTATTAGACCCAAAAGGATCATCATTGTCTAATTTTCTTTTAGTGATGAAATTATTACTAAATAGGAAGCTTCTAGATGGCTGGTTTCACATACAATTTTGGTTACAGATGGCGCTCAATACTTGTAATGGGTATAGTTCTGGGTTGGGTTTTGCCCACAGAGACTTTCTTTGTACTAGTACCTCATCAATAGGCAACATCAATACTGCAGGGTAATGTTTGGGTTAATACCCAACCATTGTTTAAAAGAGGTATGAGGCTGTAATCATACCTTCCTGGAAGCTGAAACATCCTATTCATCTCCCATATGGGTATAATAAATTAGGGCATTAAATTTACTCTCATTATTTTGTTATGTCTTTGGATAGTTTGATAATCCTTTCTGTCTTAGAGGTCTGACTTTCAAAAGTGGGGGAGAGCTGTATTCATGAAACAGTTGGGAATAAAAGGGAGATAGGCAGGCAATCGGAAAGAGCCAAGGACATAATTTGAAACAAAATACTTAAAAACAAATAAAGAAAAGGGAAAAAGCCCACTTCTGAATCTGTACCCTCTCTTTACCACATCCACATTTTTTTTGTGTGTGTAGGGGAAGTAAATCCACAGAGCCAGGGCAAGAGCATAACAGTGTAACATAGCAGCAAAAGTGGCTACAGTGTTAGTCTCTAAGCTGCTCTGAGGCAGGTTATCCATCAAGCTGTGTTTTTGATTTCCTCTCTACTTTGCACACTGACAGCTGCTGTATTTGGTCTTGATTTTGCACTAAAGAGAGACCCGTGAATCACACTGCATAGCAGGAGACATTGCGTGTGGAATATTAATGCCTTGTCTCTTAAGTCATCTCACTGAAAGCAGAGGAGCCTCCCTAAGATCAGCCCCAAACACTAGGCTCCTGGCTAGTGAGTAGTTAAGGAGCCTTCTCTACTGCAGTCAGAGCTGAATGTGTAGCTTTCCTGCCAAATTGCTAAGCCTAGACTTCTCATATTAGATAATGTGTAATAAAAGACAGCTGTTGTCAGCATATGCTGTAAATTGCACACCAGTTCTTCATTCATGAATTTGGGGGAGGGGTTGGGACATCATTACAACTCAGAAAAACTCTGGCTGGGAGGGCAATCTGGGAAACACCTACTCCATCCAAGTCTACATCTTTAAATAGGGCTAGTGCACACTAGGGAGAGGGAGATGGAGAAAACTTGATTCAGAAGACTCTTGCTAAAGCCTTGGGCATGCTCCAAGTAACACAGGCAGTTTAGCAGGTGAGCAAGGCAGAAACTTGGGAGTTTCTTTTATGTGATTCCTTAGGACAGCCCAGATCAAAATTAAGAAGATGCTGTGTCAAGATGCAGCTGTTTCCTCCCGCCCCCACCAGAGAGGATAATGGTAGCTATTGTGTTTAAATTTCTTTTTTATTTATATGGTCACTGATTAAAATAGCCTCTTTACTAATCCATAATGGAAGATAATTTATAATCTGATTTAGTTTGAACTTTTTGTGTCACTGATAACCCCATCAAATCAACTGTAGGAGGAATCCCATGTTGCCTCAGCCAGAGAGCTACACAGAACTGTTAAAAAGAGGGAGACAAGGGACACCTTCTTCTGTATAGAGAACTTTGATTGGTTTGGGGGACTTAAAAGATTACAGACTTGAATCTACGAACAATAACCAGTCACTTAAAAGGCATGCTGAGGAAATCTTGAGGCTCTATAAATACTGGACTAGGAAAGGATGTTTAACATTATGGTAGCCAGACATTTAATTAATTCTTGCAAGCATTTGATTTGTGAGGAGTGATTACATCTCACCAAAAGCCATTCATTTAGCATTAGTATTAAGGTATCTCCACTTATTTTGTTTTTCTTAGCTCTCTTTCTACACTGCTTGATTTTTGAGAAGTTCCTTAGCATTCTGTTTGTTTCTTTTTGCTTTTTTCAATCCTATATTGGAGATTTTCAATTTTTTTTTCTTTTAAAAATTACCTTTGGAGTTTTCCCACGAACATTTAATTCCATGAAGAACAAAGTCAGGAAGGGATCTTAGCACATCACTTTGAACTGAATGTCTCACCATCATTCACTTGCAGATGGCATCTGAGGCTTAGCTCTGTCTGTCTGTTTTACTATTTTTAAAGTCATAATCTACCCTTGGCCTCGCGTGAAGCACTGGGGTGGAAAGTGGAACAAGTGTATTTCCCCGGAGTCTCAATGCATACAGGCGGTTATCTGCAGAAGGGAAGCACTCCTTCAAATATGCTCTATGCTCTTCATAGCCACGCCCTTGTGTAGACATGTGTAAGCCTCTAGGTGAATGATAAACGGAATGATGTGACAAACCAAAATGGCAAGAGCAACGTTTTAAAAACATAAAGCCCTTAGTTGTGGTTATAGTTAACAGAATTAAAGATAGTTGAAACAAGTACCTGACAATATGAGTTAAGTGTGAGATAAAAGGAAATGTCGATAATGAAAACAGATCAAGAAAGTCTGAGCACACTGCAAGGGTGAGATGGACAACACCCAACACCTGAAAACATCATCTTTTTAGAAATGCCATTCACAAGGATGGAGCCTTCTGATGGAGCCTTCTGACATAATTGAAAGTTCCCATTCAATGTTAACATCTCTTTCTCTCTCTCTCTCTCTCTCTCTCTCTCTCTCTCTCTCTCTGTCTCACTCTATTTCATGTCTCTGTCTGTCTCTCTCTCTCTCTCTGTGTGTGTGTGTGTGTATACATTTGCACATTTAATATTTTAGGCACATAACCAGATTATAACAAACCATTCAAATTGTTGTAGATATAATTACATAATCCCATAATTACTCCTTATAAGTCAAAAGTCAAAATTTTATTATAAGCCTAGATGATAATTTTAGGTCTGAGCCCTTCTGCTTGAGATTTCAGATATAACTGACAAAAAACCACAGAACAATTGTTACATATACAATCTGTGGATGACCTTTCCGTTATGTATTGTGACTGGTCACTGAATTCCTAACACTGAGGCATCCCAGGAAATTGTGCAATTTTTGGCATTTGGTGTCTGGCAATCTGAGTAATGCAGGATTCTGTGGAACTTGTTCTGTATATATTAATTTCTCCTATACATTTTCCATGTGTGTTTTTATTTCTACATCATTTTTATTTATCTGTACCAACTGCTTGGATCTACTATTTTATTCATTTGCTTATGAATGACAATTACAGGATGTTGGCATTTAAATGCCAGGGCTTGTTGGTAGAAAATATGACTCCTCATTAAAGTCACTTGTGCTGTTGTAGAGGATCGAGGTTCAGTTTCCAGTGCTCTTATGGAAGCTTACAACAGGTAGCCCTTAATTTCAGTTCTACGGATCTGGTGACCCCTTCTAACCTTGTAGACATCAGTCACCACACAGACAGTATATATGTGTGTTTGTGTGTGTGTGTGTGTGTGTGTGTGTATGTGTAAAACAAGACCTTTAAAAATATAATTAGGGGCAAAAGTTATGTTTTGTCCTAGGAACAATATTTAAGAAAGGATTAATTAATAAGTAACATCTATTAAATATTTTTTTAAGAAAACTACAACAATGTTAGTAATTGACCACAGTCCTTACAACTGAGGTCTTCCCTTTTGCTGACCCCCTCTCTTTATAAGAGTTCTGGTCTGGCCCAGAAGCTTATGCTTATATGACTTTCCCCAATATGTGCAGAGGAGTGAATGTTATGTTATTTATAGCATTATGAAGTTTCTTCCCATTTTTGGCAGGAAATCTTACTATATTCTTCCAAAACTATTGTGAAATAAATCATATTTAGAATTGAGGTTTGGAGTCCCTCCCTCGCCTTTCTGAATCTATTTTTTATTTTCTAACCTAACTGTTTGTGTGTGGGTGGTGGTGTTGAGGACTGAGAATCAATGTGTGTGCACATGCATGCAATGCTGTGCATGTGGAAGTTAGAGCACGAAACTACAGCTCGTTCTTCCCTCTCACCAATCAAACCTGGGAGGTGAGCATCTTTATCCACTGAGCCATCTTGCCAGTCATCGTCAACCATGTTTTTGTATGTAAGCTTTTCTTTGCCTGTAAAGAGTAACACACTGGGCTGTTATAAACATAAGCATTTCACCGGCGTCTAAGAAAATATGGACTTCGTGGTTTTCATGCTATTCTATGGAGGTGTTTCAGTGTGGCTATAAATTGCTAATTTTGAGACATTGACATAAATACAATTTAGGAGTAAAGCCATCGCTGGAAGTTCGAGGTCTGCTACAAGATATGAACATCCAACCTACCAGTATCTTACTATTTGAGCTTCTCCTCATCTTCTCAACAGAATGTCTAGGAGTCCCTGGTCTCTCAGACTCTCCTTTGCTGTTAAGAGAGAATGGGCATTACTAATCTTATCTAACAAGGTTTCCAGGATGTTGAGAAATAATAAAGTCTTTTATAATCCAGAGCATTTGCAGACACATCTTAAGGACCTTGCTTTTTATATTTTTCAGCTTGCGTTGGCCAGATCAAGCTCTCTAGGTGACTTTTCCTGGTCTCAAAGGTAAAGAGTTTCCTCTCCTCTCCTCTCCTCTCCTCTCCTCTCCTCTCCTCTCCTCTCCTCTC
>JANHMN010000002.1:128781392-128832209 GCA_030674055.1 Rhabdomys pumilio | reverse complement strand
CTCCTCTCCTCTCCTCTTCTCTCCTCCTCTCCCCTCTGCTTCTCCTTCCTTCCTTCCTTCCTTCCTTCCTTCCTTCCTTCCTTTCTTTCTTTCTTCCTTACTTTCTTTCCTCTTTTTAAGTCTCTGCCTGAGATAGTGCTACACACACACACACACACACACACACACACACTTACCCACTCACATGTTGCTAACCAAAATAATATTTGTAGAAATTAAAGCTAATTTTAGTTGTTACAGTAATTGTTAATGTTAAATATATGCTAAATACGATATTTTGACATTTATGCAGTTTATTTATTTTTACTTACAGGAAGGTTGTTACTGTGGAAAAGCAGGACAATGGAACATTTGGATTTGAAATTCAGGTGGGCAGTTTTTAAACATTCTAGATTTCCAAGAGAAAAACAGGCACTAATTCCATCACGCTATTTGTAAAGAACAATAAAGTCAGGACAGGGTTAGAAGGACCATGGAGACTAGATTTTATTTAGTATATGGATGTTTTCCAGTGTGTTGAGTATTATGGGGAGAGAAAATGTTGAATTTCTAGGGAAATGTCTATTTCCCTAGAAATATGCCTTGCTCCTTGTGTATCACTATGGTCTTCCTTAAGGAGAACTCCACACAAAGGTGCTTGATATTTTATACCCTTAAATAAGAAAGCAAAAGACATTTACAGAAGTTTATTTTCATCTTATTATGTTCTCGTATGTATGTAAATCAGATTCTAAACACTTGAGTTGGGCATGGTGTGTCACGGCTTTAACCCCAGCACTTGGGAGGCAGAGGCAGGGAGTTCCAAGCTAACCAAAAATATACTGTGAGACCCTGCTTCAAAAAATAAACATGAAAATAAAAAAAATGCTTTCCAGATGGTATATCTGTGTATATAGAATCCATACATGTTACAACTGAGACCAATTTTTTGGAGGGTTTATTGAGAAATTTATAATACACACACACACACACACACACACCACTTGGAAACCACTGGTGAAAATTAGTACTGGTCTTCATAGGTTTCAATGTGGCTGTTCAAGAATATTTATTGCCTGTCTTTCATAATTATATTTGAGAAGATAGAGAATGGAGTCACGTGGACTGTAGTCTAATTTGAGTGGAGCAACTGAAGTCTCATTTCCCCCACTCCATTTCTGCATTTCTTTCCCTCATGCTTTGCATAATCATATTCTTATGCTATATGTCAGAGTTTAGATCTTCGCTTCAGTGAATGCTGCTTTCAGAAAACTTTGCTATGATAGCAACCCCATAAAAGGGAACTCAGTCGTATTTTCAGATCAGGAGCAGGAAGCTGCTACATTAAACATGTTTTGTGAGTGAAGAGACAACGTGGAATGAATGGGGAAGTCGTGGGAGCAGAGGTTTCTGTTTTCTGAGCTCCACTTCTTTAAAATTTGATGAAATCTATAATTTACCATAAATCATTGAGACATAATTTTCTATAAAAATGTGCTAAATCTATCAGATTGTAGAAGTACAGGCCCCTCACACGAGCTATTCAACTTTCTCTGAAGAGATACTGCACCTGTATCACCACCTCTTCAAGGTTGCCTAGTGGTAGTAACTGGACACCTGGACACCCATCACCGCTTCCTTCTATTTCTCTCTCACCACAAGGATGCGTGTGTGTGTGTGTGTGTGTGTGTGTGTGTGTGTGTGTGTGTGTAGAATCAAAGTCAAAATCATTTTTACTAGATGACTGTCCACAAAAACATGAAATCTGTGGAGCTCAGTGAGACCTGATGGCTTCACCTGTGAGCTAAAGCACATACATGTCACCTCAGAAGTTAATACTTCACAGGGACTCTGGTGACAATTTCTTTGTGAGCCAACAGAACACAAGGATGGGAGATGTAGGTGGGCCATATGGTCATATTGTTTGACCACATACTCTTTTTTGTGTCTTCATGGCTTCTGGTTTTCCCTTTCTATCTCTAACCCTCAAATTCACAACTGGTATGGAGTGTGCATTTGCGCATAAATCCAAGTGCTTATTCTGCTCTGTGCTCACTTTGAAACCTAGGGATGGAAGGCGGGTCTTTCTGTTGATGTGGATTGTTGTAACAGTGACTTCTAAAAGGTTTATTAATCAGTTTGTGGCTCCTGCAGCACATGAATTAGGCTGGCTTCCATTTCTATAAGAGGCTGAGCTCTGGTGTGGTCTGAGGCAGGACACTTTCACAGAAGGTTTCTGACACAGGTGGGACACTTATTATAGGCCAATTAAAGCTCCTCTGCTTTCCAGATAGAGGATTCTAAATGTACTACATTTCAGTGAAAAATCAGCATTTAACAAAACCAAGTGGCTAGCTCTAAGAGTGACCTGAGTATGGTGCCTCCAGTGCGGATTCCTCTTGATGAAAGCAACACTATGGAGTGGCTTAGTTTTTAGTGAGCAGATTTTAAAGGACAACTGAAAACACTGATTTATTTCAGAGTTACAAAACTGCTACACAGAGCAATTGTTTTCCCAGTGTTTTTATACAATTTTAAGTAAAAAGCAAAACCACAAGCAATAGAACCCACTGAATTCTTTGTGTCAAACTGAGGCATCTGGGGAAGCTTGTCTCTTTTTTTATTTAGTCGAATGACTAAGAAACTGGTGAGAACTGAGGGCAGGAGGGGTCTGTGTGCTCAAAAAGAAAATTGATTATGTCAATTAGAACAAACCCAGGGCAGATTGTCATTATTTACAGAATTCTGACTTAATATATTTACTGTTGGTCGGCTTCCCTGCTGGATATTTTGTATCTCATACTCTCTCCCTCACTGCCTGCTTTAGCCTGAAACACCCATAAGGATTTTTCTCTTTCACTTGGCTATGGTTGTTTCATCCAACTGAGAACTAAGACTCTCAATATTTTTCTTAATAAATATACAGTTATAACATCAGGTGGTCTTTTAGGCTTGAAAACAGAACATTTTGAGACACTCACATCTCACTTTTTTTCTCCTGCCAGATGTTCTATGAATGGAATTGGCTGCTGCTGATCTGGTAGAATTGTAAAATTGGTACCTTCCATTCAGCGTACAATGAGAAAAGCTTTTCCAAAGTTGTCCTTTGCGTTTACCTATTATGCCACTTAATGCTCTCCGCATGGTTTTATGTTTTGACAAATATTTGTTGGCCTTTTGGAAAAGTTACTATGTATCCGCTTATATTTTATAGACTTACAGACTCCAGAACCAGAACATATGTTCCTCAGAAGTATGCACTATGATCTGCAAAGTGCAGGAAGACAGCCCTGCTCACTGCGCTGGCCTGCAAGTTGGTAATGTAGCTCTGCTCGTGCTAGAAGCCATTTAAATAGCAAGAAACTCTTTGATAGTGACAGTGACAGTTAGGAAGCAGTTGGTGCTTTGAGTTTTCTTGAGTGACATAGTGGTTTGGGAGCTTGCTTGTTTTGCTTCCTTTCCATGTTGGGGGGATTGTTTACATAACTAATAAAACATTCATTTTTTTTTTCCGGGCATCTCACAGGTGACATCTTTGCAAATGTCAATGGCGTGAGCACAGAAGGCTTTACTCACAAACAAGTGGTTGACCTGATCCGATCATCAGGAAATCTGCTAACGTAAATATCCACTTAGTTGCTGTGGGGTTTCAAAGATGTTTTCGTGTCTGAGAATACCTGACAAGTGGGTGGCTTGTCTGGTTTTGAAGACACTATTTGTCTGTGGCACACAAGAAGGAATGCAACGTACACAGCTTTGGTGTATGGGCATTTTTATAGGCCTCTTTTGTTTCCCGAGGTTTCATGAGTCAACATCTGAAGTCAGGGGATGACACTAGACAAAAGTCCTTGTGGGAGAGACATCAATTACTAATGTATTTTTAATGTCAATTCAATAAAACTGGCACACATTTCTTTGAACCAAGAAAAATGGTCCCGTTCCCACAGTTCATGAAGTCTTTTAGCTACAATATTTTTTTCTATCATATGCCTCAAACCTCTTTTTTTTTATCTCTGTCACTGTTTATAAGAAATAATGAAATGATCCCACCTTGAAGTATATATAGTCATATATACAAATGTTCAATTTATCATAAAGACCCTGGTCTTCCCAGCTACTTAATGGATTTAATCTTTGAGACTGATCTTAACAATTTCAAGGAGATATATCTACAAACACACCCATTACTATCTGAAAAATCATAACTATTCAAGAAAATAGACAATATTGGTCTTGCCTTCGCTGTCCTAAGGACCCAGTAGGACTTTAGTGATCAGTTATAGAGGAATTCATTATTGTATAAAAATCATGTATACTGAACAAAGTTTAAGGTTTTAATCTCTATGTGTGGAGAGGCAAGAGTAAACACTGTAGAACTCTAAAAATTAGAGCTTTCTAAGAAAAGCCTGAATTTTTAAAAAATTACATTTATTGATAACCACTATAGGAATGGCAGAATAGTGTAAGAGAGAGTTCACTGAGGAAGACGGTGGCCAGTTAAACTTAGATGTTCAAAGTGCTCCATCCACTCTGAGAAAGTACTGTTTTAGCTGAGACTAAACAGAGGAAACAAATGGTTGTTTGAACTCCTGGTAGGAGCATGTAGGCAAGAAAGATGTCTTTGAGCCCTGGAAATGGACTTGGCATATCTTAAGGATGAACTGAAATTGGTGGCTGGTGGATTAGGGAGACTGTATGAGTGGTGAAGTCACCATTGGCCAAGCATCAGATCATGAGATGCATTGCTGTGCCAGGGCATTTGTATTTTGTTCTGAGTTGAGTGGTTTTAACATTACCTAATTCATTTTTCTTTGCAGCTTCTTTGCCAGTCCAGGTTCATTCCTTTACATAGATGAAGTGCCTGGGGCTAAAGAGACGTTAGTTGAGTTCAACTAGGTAGTGAGTGACACTGGGACCCAGTCTGCTGAGGATATGAGAACTGGCTCATTTCAGTTACAGCTGTGCGCAGTGAGCTGCCAGTAGAATCTACTATATTCTTCATGGTACTTCAAAGGAAGTGTTGGGTAGGTGTATTGAGGCAAATTTTACAGATGACTGATGATGGTAGAGCTGAGGCTAGTCCTTTGAGTTTTAAGGAGTAAAAGTTAGGAAAGCATTGTCTCAAAGAAACCATGTAGAATCCAAGAGAAAACACTAATGGTTAGAGTCTGAAATATATGTCCCATGTAGGTGAAGCAAGAAGACCGTAGGTAAATAAGGGTAGAGATAGTTCCTAGAAATGCACAAAGGGATAAAGTGTGAGAGAAGGAGGTAGACAAATACTGAAGGAAGGGCCCATCTTTACAGTTGTGTGCATCATTGTTTAGACAGCGTAGAACAGTATTAAGAGTCTTACACAGTTTCTTAGTGAGTCTACCTTCCCCAAACCAGACATCGTCTCAGTCAGAAATCACACAGATTTGCTGTACTACCTTCTTATTCTGTTGGGTCTGAGACAAGAAGAAAAGCGAAAATATGATTTCACATTTAGAACTCCTATCATATCTTTAAATTTTTCTTATGCTTTCATAAATATAACTATAATTTAGTTGTCAAAAAGACTTGGAACAAATACTTTGAAATGTTTAAGAGTGTGATTCCAAGGTGAAATTAGCTATCATCCTCAGGGGCGGGGGGGGGGGGGGGGATTTGTCGTCAAAACAATGCTCAAAACAAACCAACTCCAGAGAGAATAAACCTACTATTTTTAGAAAATCTTTGATGTAGGAGGAGAAGAACATTGTCAAACCAGTTATTCTAGATGGCCATTTGTAAACTAAAGGTTTCGAGATGAAATAGTCTTACGCTGTTGCAGAAAATCTTCCCTGTTTCAAGAAATAACACAATGAGTCTACTGTTGTGCATACCCTGTGCTCTGTTTTTTATTGCTATACTAGCTGGTTCATAGTAGATGCCCAGTGAATGTTCACCAAATAACTGAGATTGATGAGCCTGTCCAGGCAAGAATAGATTCTGGTGGAGAGCAACATTGTCTCTCAGTGCCTTAGTACCATTAGCACATTGTGCCTTCTAGAAAATGAACTATTGTTTATAATCAGCCAGGATGTTTCCCTCTACTCTTTGCCAGGCATTTGATTTCCTTTGTCCCCTTTCTTTCCCGAATTGTTGTTCTGAAATTTGGCTTAGGTCCAGATACTCAAGTATCCATACTCCATAGTCAAGAGCCTCAAAAAGGGTGTCATTTATGTTGCATTTCTGGTATAGTCTGCTCTCCACTTGTAGTGTGTCTTAAGGATGGTACCTCTTTGAAGGGATAGCTCTGTTATTTACCCCACCTTTCCCTTCTCTTCAAACAGGATAGAGACTCTTAATGGAACAATGATTCACAGAAGAGCAGAACTTGAAGCAAAGCTGCAGACTTTAAAGGTAACTTGACTTAACAGAGCACGTCATTTTTCATCCATGAATTTGTGAGTAGAATAATGATCTATCTTGGGAACCAAGATAGTCCTTGAAAAGGAAATATCAGGATGCAGCTAAGCTACTGATGGGTCAAGGACCACACAATTACCTTTGCAGGAATATCTGAGACTGTGAATATGTGTAAATCACCCTCTTCCTTCCCCATTCAGAGTCTATGAGTCTCAGAAAGCCAGCGGGAAGGCATATTACCTGAAGAACTAGTCATCGATGCACCTGTGATCACTCTTGATTTACATTTTGTTTAAGGAGAAAAACAGAGGAATAGTTAGCATTGAGTGCTGCTGAGTGCTAGCGGGCCCACATGTCTGCTTTCCCAGGCTTCTTTGCCTCTTTCCCTTCTGCGATGTTTTGAAAACGGACTATCTACCACTAATGCTGTGGCTGTCCTTGAATCTGCCTTCACTGGCAAGCACACTATGGCCTTGAAAGGAAAGAAAAAGGAAAGAAAAAGGTCACAAGGGTCAGTGCCTAATGCTCAATTCTCTGGCATGGCACTTTGAAGGTTTTCAAAATTTCAGTTCTCTAGGTTGGTGAGCCTTCTAGGTTATGAACTCCAGACACTCCTGGAGTGAATTTAAAGGTACTCTGACTCCTCCCAGGTCCCTGGTACTGCCCCCATGCAGGACATTGGAGCTGCCAGCTACTCAGGGATAGCTTGGCTACTGGCAAACTACTTAACTTGCATTTTGTAATAATCTGGATTTGTTACTTTTTCTTATAAAGTACACTTATAAACTAGTAATTTCAAGACGACAGTTCACTGCATTTACATTTTATTGATAACCTTTCCTCCTACTGTATTTATTTACTAGCAAGCCTCACTAAGATTACCTTTGATACTTTTGACATGGTGCCCATTCTCCATGATTTTTCAGATCTATTTAAAATAAAACCATAAACAGTCCCTTCTACCCAGACTTTGATAGGAATTGAAGTTTGTTCATAAAATAAGTGAGAACAGTTGAAATCTTTGTGGCTCTCATTTTTCTCACTTTGAATATGTTTTTAAATTTTTATTCAGTGCTTCATATACTCTAGAATAATTTTCTTCATGGGGTTTCAAATACATTTTCTAGCTAAAAAAAGAATAATCTTTTTTTATTCTAAGTTTTGCCTTTAGCTCAATTATTCAAGTAATTTACTTTTCTTCTCTTATAGCTTTGGCTAGGATCTCTAGTCTACTGTAAATTGTTGTATTATTCTTGACTTAAAGAACTACTTCTGGAATTTACATAAAATTTCAATATCTATATTCTCTTCTAAAATATAAGTAGTTTCTCAATATGCTTTGAACATCTACTTAAGAATTCATCTTCCTGACCCTTATTTACTTTAGAGCATTTCATCAAATCAAACATACATAACGAGAGATTTTATTATAAACAGCATGAAACAAAAACATATACTAATGTGTTCCACTGACGTGTGTGTGTTGCTCCTTTATTCTACTCTTCTCTGTGGGTCTTTGTCATCCCTGCATATTATTTCATTAAATGATCATTCTGGAAAGATCTAGATCTTTCCAGAACAGTCCTCATATTTCTTTGCTACTTTTGAAGAACTGTTTTCTAGGTAATTGAAAATATTCTAGGCTTATGAGATCCAAGTTTTGTTTTCCTACTTTTGTGGAAATTTTTTAGATATTTGTCCTTAAAAGAGCTTCTAAGTGTTGATTAGTTGTCAGTCATCTACATTAAAAAATTTCCTAAAAATTTAGTTTTTCCCCCTTTTGCATATTGAAGTCTTTAATTCATCCAGAGATACTTTCAGCCTATACTATAAAGTATGAGGTAATTTGAATTTTTCCATATGCATAGTCAGTTTTCCCAATATAGTTTCTTTTGAACTTTGCTTTTCTTCTCACCCCAATTGCCGTGAATCTTCTATTATAATGAAGTCTCCATGTAAGTCCACATTTACTTACAAGCTTTCTAATGTGGTCATTTTGAATTTTATCTCCAACTAAGTTTGTAATAGAGAGTGATACCTAACAGAATAATGTTCTTAGTCTGTTGATCGTCTGTCAAGTTGTCAAATTCTGTGAGTAAATGCTAAAGATTTGAGTGACATTTCATTTTGTATAGATAACTCAGTGCCGAGGGTATTAAATATTACATGGTATTTCATTTTCTTGTTGCTAGGTTTTCTTAACCATTTTGCTGTTTTTCTTTCCATCTTTTATAAAACCTGATAATTTACACATACAGGTCATATAGTTTTTTGTTGTATTGTCCTTTGTCCTTTAGGATTTTATCATAGTTTTTTTTTCTATAAAAATAAATTTTACGGTTAGCGAATAGATATACATAGATAATTTTATACTGTTGTTAATAGTCAAGCACTTTGTTAAAGCACATAATCTCTACTAAGTTGTTTGTATATTATTTGGTGTGCTTTACAAGGATAATAACTGTATAAAATTGATCTAGTTCCCTTCTCTGCTGGACTGTCTTTGTGAGGACTTTTGCTTAAGGTGAGGGGAATAACCTTGGCATCCTTACTTTGTCCTTTAAGGGTGGGTCTTCAGGCTCTTTCACTTTCTGAAAAACTGCCAGACTGATTTTCAGAGTTGTTGTACCAGTTTGCAATCCCAGCAGCAATAGAGGAGTGTTCCTCTTTGTCCATGACCTCATCACCATGTGCTGTCACCTGAGTTTTTGATCTTAGCCATTCTGATTGGTGTGAGGTGGAATCCAGGGTCATTTTCATTTGCATTTTTCTGATGACTAAGGACTTTGAATATTTCTTTAATGGCCATTCGAGATTCTTCTCTTCTGAATTCCCTTTTTAGCTCTGTACCCTATTTTTTAATTGGTTTGTTTGAATTTTTTTTTTTTTTTTGGAGTTTAACTTCTCGAGTTCTTTATACATTTTGGATATTAGCTTTTTGTCAGATGTAGGGTTAGTGAAGTTTTTTTCCTAATCTGTAGGTTGCCCGTTTGTCCTATTGGTGGTGTCTTTTGCCTTACAGAAGTTTTTCAGTTTCATGAGGTTTCATTTATCAATTGTTATCAATTAGATCTTATTGTTATCAATCAGATCTTAGAGTCTGGGTCACTGGTGTTCTGTTCAGGAACTATGAGTTCTAGGCTCATTTCTACTTTCTCTTCTATTATATTCAGTATATCTGGTTTTAATGTTGAGGTCCTTGACCCACTTGGACTTTGTGCAAGGTAATAAATATGAATCTATTTTCATTGTTCTACATCCAGACCAGCAGTTAGACTGGTACCATTTATTGCAGATGCTTTCTTTTTTTTCCACTGTATGTTTTTGGCTTCTTTGTCAAAGATCAGATGTCCATAGATGTGTGAAAATAGCCTTGAATGACCTACATTTTTTTCCTAAGGCTCCTTTTTAGGTTTAGTGTTAAAATTACTAAGTTTATGGCATGAGCTGGGTTGTTCCTCTTTTTAAAACTCTAGTAGAATTTTTGTGATGCCATCTGAATCATCAGGACTCGGGGTTCTTTCTGGAGAAAAATATTTTCAAACCATGACTTTAGTTTCTTTATTATTAGTAGAGCTACTCAGATATCTTTGACTTCCTTGAGGAAAATAGAAAAAAGTCTCAGATTTAAGACAGTCACTTTGTTACCTCTGCTCTTTATATTGAAGTTTTCTTGGTATAATTCATAGCACACTAAGATGACTAGGCTAGACCAACAAATCAGGGATCATAAAACCTGTAGTCACTAAATATGAACTATTTGGAAAGCTCTATCCATGAACTTTTGCAAACCAAAGTCAGAAAGATAATATGTTTTGTCTTTGTGTCTTTAGTGTTGACAAATAACCTACCTTTTTCCTTTACTTGTTCTCCTGTAGGAGATAAATATCTTTAGCAAAGAAGAAATGTGTAAGTCCATATGCTAGCTCTGGCTAGTCGTGTGCTCTACAGGCCTATGGTCTTGGGCTTCATATAACCACAGACTTATAAGAGGATAAGAGTAGTCACCAATGCAGTCACTCATTCTATGAGCACTATAGAGTATTTCAGAAAAACGAAAACAAAAATAACAGCAAACAAACAAACAAAACACCCAGAAAACAAAAATCAAACAGCAGCAAAAAAAAATGAGCTGAGCTAAGCTCTTCACTGCCTTCATTGTTCAACTGAATATTGACAACCACAAAAAGGATGCTCACAGATGCTGCTGTGAGCCTAAGTGATCTGTAGACTAAGGAACAATCCCTACTCCTAATACTCATTCAATGACGCTCTCGAGATTTTATTTTCTTCCCCTTCTTCTATTTCCTTTTAAACTCACATTAAAAAAATAATCTTTCTATTTTAATCATTATATGCTCCCTCCAGGTGGTGATATACTGAGGATTGCTCTTTTCCAACTAGGCCATCTTTCTTGTGGATAAATGTCCTTGGCAAGCCTGAGCTATGGCCACATGGTGGCCTTGCTATTAGGACCTAAAATAGCAAAGGCAAGGTGAATCAGGGGGCAGGAAGCCGGAAGGAGAGTGAACAAATAACACCTGCCTTTCCAGATGGCTTCTTCTCAGTTGGCTTTGGCTTCCATTGACTTGGCTAGCCTGTGGACTGGACCAAGCCAGGCCTTCTGTGCTGAGTGACTGTTCTTACAGTCAATTCTTTCTCATGCTGGTCACATTCTTTTCATTTGCTATAGTAACCAAGGGAAGAGGCATTTTTGAAGTCAAGGGGTGGGCTGGAGATACAGCTCAGTTTGTAAAGAGCTTGCTTGGCATGCATCTTGTCTTTGGATTGCTCCCCAGAACCTCATAAATGACACAGTGGAGCATGTACTTGGGAATTGAAAGTAGGAGAATCCAAAGTTCAGTATCATCTTCAACTGACTAGTGAGATCAAGAGTCCGGGTTAGCCTGAGCTACATGAGATGCCATTTCAAAACAAGCAAATAAACAAAGTTAGGGTGCTTAAGTGTGTTCTAGATAGATGTCAAATAAAATTTTGTTTCACAGCCCAGACTCATTGGTTGGTGATGATATTTATTAAGCATTTACAAACCTCTAGTTGATGGTCCAAAATTTTCCATCTGTTAACTTTCTAACCCCCAAACACTAGGGTTTCTCTCCAGTGTTATCTATATCACTCATGTAGAAATGGCTAGTAAGCACTTTAAACCTAAACTGACATGAACTTTATCAACTTTCTTCTTTTTTTAAGAGAAGGCTTGTGGGTCATTGAGAAATCAATATTTTTATCCTCCATAATTCAGCCAAAGTCTCTAAAGAATGGGAGTGGGGTTGGCAATGCTGACAGTCTTCCCTGCCTTGCCCACTTAGATTTCCTAAGACTCAGAACCTTTCCCCCTTATCTTTCTCACAGCAAACCTTGAAGAAAAAATGGGTGGAGCTCAGATCTCTGCACTTACAGGAACAGCGCCTGCTACATGGTAAGCTCAATTTCCTGCCAGGAAACCACATTCTCGTTACACCCTCTCAGCATTTTTGCCTCCAAATATTTTCAGAGCATCACTATTACAGTAAAAGTTTGCTTAGCACTAATGAAGGCTACTGTTCTGTGTTTTGCTTGGATGAATGCTGGGGTAACTATACTTGGAGGAGGCTGAGTCATACAACACTCTTCTCCATACATTCTACATATGCATATGAAAACATGCATGGACACAGGAATGTACGAATTTTGGAAGAGGTGACCAACCAAAGGTTGCAGAAGATCCAGAGGGAACATAGCCTGCCATTGTACCATATCAGCCAATGAATTAGACTCCTGAGAATGAGTCTGGCTGGAGCTATTCAAACTGTAATAACTGTGTACTTTCTAGGCAAAGCAACAACAGTTTTCCAGATTTCATTATTTATATATACAGAAAATCTCAGGACCAAGACAGAATGCAAGATAATTATGTTAAGATGCTCTCTTTGCATTCTGAAGCAAGGAGTTGAATCTAGTCAGCTGGCTTGCTCTCTGCTATGTCACTTGAGGTGTGAACTTCTTTTTTAAGTCAGTTGAGACAGTGTCCTGCTATATGGCCCTGTCTATTCTGATGCTTACTAAGAAGTCCAAGGGAAACTCCTTATGCCTTAGCCTCCCAAGTATTGAAATGTCAGGCTGAATTATATGATGCTATACTGTTTGGTGTTTTGTGGAGCCTCCATACTGTTTTCCATGGCAGCTGACTTGTGTGAGGTTGTTTTTTCTCCACACCATCACCGCTGCTTTTATCTTGTATCTATTTGGTGTAACTGTCTCATAGGGGTGAGAGGACTCTCACTGTGTTTTTATTTGTGCCTGTCAGTTGATTAATGATGCCAGACATTTTTCGTATACCTGCTGGCCAACTTCATGTCTCCTTCTGACAAATATCTACCCAAGTCTATTCAACTTTGTATCTCATAGTCTTTTTTTTCTGTGTTCTGAAGTTTCTTTAGCTTCTTAATTAGCATTTAGGCATTGATTAACCGTTTAGAGACTTGATTTTCATTTTTTTACTAGACAAGTTTAAAACGGACAAGTTAATTTCTTTTTTAAATTATTTATTTATTCTATCTGTACACACACACACACACACACACACACAGAGAGAGAGAGAGAGAGAGAGAGAGAGAGAGAGAGAGAGAGAGAGAGAGGTGGGGGGGAGAGAAAGATTCTTGAAGCCTTGTTCAACTTCCTGCTTTTCATAGACAAGGAGTGTTTCAGAAGACTTTGCTGAACTACCAAAGGTTCCTGAACAGCACAGCACACAGTTCCACATGTACAGGAACAGTCTTCAGTAGATAGAATATCAGGAGCTATATTGTTGCACATTTTTTGAGGGACTAGAGGTGTTCCTTAGTCTTCTTTTTCTAGAACTAGAGGAAGTACCCAGAACATTAGGGTCTAGAAAGCAATTGCTCTTCCATCCAGATTTACCAGTTCATTGTAAGATGAAACAACCCAGTTGTAGCAGAAAAAAGACATTATGTAGACAGGCTGTGCTTGGTTTCATAGGTCAAACGGAGACAGAGCAGAGTCTCTTTCTACATTGTCAAACAAAGCTACAGGAGAGCAGAGGAAAGAGGACTAACACAGGACGCCTTTTGGAGGGCTTGACACCCTGTGCCTTTTTCTTTGAAACGGACTCGCATTCTCAGTTATGGTTTTCTGAACACACTAGCTGGCCAAGCGATGAGAAGTAGGTGGGCAGGAGAGAATGTGACTCATAATTTAGTTTGGGGAACCCATTTGTGGGTTATGAAGCACTAACAAAAAAAAAAAAAACTTGGCCAAGCAACTAGAATTCTGAGAATGGAGATGCTTTCGAAGCACAGCACCATCCTAGAATGTTCAGCCACGCTAAGGGGAAATTTGGGATATATATATTTTTTTAGAATGAATGATTGATTTTTAATCTCTGTGCCTTACTTGATGAAAATATCTCCACACACATGTGTATGTGTGGAGGCACATATAAATTCAGATACACACATGCAAATAAATAAGCGTAAAAACAAAATTACTCTGCTGTAGGGGCTATACCAATCATAGAATATCTTAAATATGATGATCCTATAATTATTCCTTATTATGTGTCTTTTTATTTTTTATTGGATATTTTATTTACATTTCAGATGCCATCCCCTTTCCCCATTTCCCCTCCCTAGAAAACCCCTATCCCATGCCCCCTTTTCCATTTGACTTTTATACAATTTTTTAAATGTTAATCAAAGGCTTTATAAGTATGGTAATGCTCAATCAGAAGTGTAACCTAATACCCAACCTAGCTATATAAACTATCTTTGACTGGTGGGGACACGTGAACATCTGCCTCCATGGCCCCTCTCTCTTTTTCTCTCTTTCTCTCTCTCATCACCTAGCTTCTCCTCTACTTCATCTTCTTCTCTCCTTACTCCATCTTGTCCTATCGCTGCTCCTTCCCCCTTAGCTCCTCCTACATATCACCCTTCCTGTTAAAATAAAACTTTTCTCTCAAAATACAATTAGAGCATAGGAAATTTGGAATATTGAGACTGGAGGGTAAAATTGATCTCATAAGCCTTTTATAAGCATGTGCTCTGATTTGTAGCTGTTTTCCCCATATATGTTAGTTAGATAGCTTTATAATAAACTTCTGATTCTTTACAGAGACAGATAATAAGAACCAGTGTAGAATTTTCTGAGCATTCATTTTGACCTCACTTCTGTGAACATTTTCTGGGGTTACACAATTTAAGACATTAGCAATTGGGAGTTTCACAAAGTCACATTGTCTCAGTGTCATTTGCATTGAACTGATTTCAGGTCACATACACTGCTACCTGCCACTAATATAAGTCAACTTACAAAAATAGAAGTTTTATTTGTCTCAGCGTTCAAAAGTTTCAGTCCATAGTAAACTGGCTTTGGCCTGTGATAGTACATCGTGGCAGAAAAACTCAGCAAACTAAAATTGGTCTGTTGGTGGCTAGAGAGTGAGGGGGAAAATGGAGCAGACACAGAAGTCTAAATCCAAGGGTTCATCCCCAGTGACCTAAATTTTCCCTGGATGTAACATCTTTTAAAATTTTCACCATCTCCCAGTAGCATCTCCAAGTGAGCCTCCTGGAGTACATTCTAGATCCAAGCTACGGGCATGAATTATCTTGTTTAAATGTATTCTAAGTTATAATTTTCATGACCTTTCCCTTAATAGTTAGTCCATGAATGCTAGTTTGGATAACCCTCCTAACCATATTTGTGCAAGTGAAAATTTGGGCCAAAGTATTTGTCCTTACTCTTCTGCGGTCTTCAAAGTTGGGTATGCTTTCTTGTAGGGAATGGTAGTTGTATCCATCTCCCAATAGACTCTTCTCTGTATCATAGGAGATGCAGCGAACTCCCCAAATTTGGAAAACACGGACCTCGATGAGTCGTCATTGTTTGGAAATCTGCTGGGGCCGAGTCCAGCCCTCCTGGACCGACACCGAATGTCCAGTGAGAGCAGCTGTAAGAGCTGGATGAGTTCCCTCACAGTGGACAGTGAGGACGGCTATGGGACAAGTGTGTCTGAGGACTCCATCCGGGGCGCCTTCAGCCGACAGACCAGCACCGACGATGAGTGCTTTCACTCTAAGGATGGAGAAGAGATTCTGAGGAATGCTTCTTCCAGGAGAAACAGGAGCATCAGTGTCACTAGTAGTGGGTCCTTTTCTCCCTTGTGGGAGAGCAATTACTCAAGCGTGTTTGGGACTCTGCCCCGGAAAAGCAGACGGGGAAGTGTCCGGAAACAAATTTTGAAATTCATCCCTGGTCTTCATCGTGCAGTGGAAGAGGAAGAAAGTCGCTTTTGATGGGCTGCAGAGACCTTTTGAATAGGCTTGTTTCACAATTCTCTCTCTACCCGCCAAGATGAACTCCTGGCTTAGTGGGAAAGTACAGATAGACTGCGAGCTCACATCCCGTTTCACGGCAGCCTTGACCTTTAAGTTCTTATATTGTTATTTTTGGGTCTTAAATCGGAGTATTTTTTTTTTTTCCCAATCTGTAGAGTTCAAGTTCTAAGCAGACATCAGGAGAGGAAAGCAGTAGGTTAAATAATGCAATAATATGTCTGTTCATTCTAATGCTGGCCACGAAAGTACAAAAATATTTATTATATCGACTATGCATGTAAAATGTAGAGAAATCTTAGAGTCAAGTGTGAATACAGACTAACAGAATACAATCATTGGGTTGCTTTTCAAATGTTAATTTGATAGACTACAAAACCTTATATTTGCTTAATTTACTCTGTAGCCTCTGGGGGAACTTCCTCGAGAGGAATTAAAGTTGTTTTTAAACCATTAAAGGATTATAAACAATACGACCATCAGCATCTTCTCACTTCAACAGTGACGGTGAGGTAGGAGAGAAGTATGGTGTCTGGTACGGAGGGAGCACTTGGGACTGGTACCCTAAGCTATTCCTCCTTCCATCTCTAAACAAAATGAGTGAGACTCTTTGCCCATTTCAATTTTTATTATCTGCCTGAACATGGATGACAAGTCCAGAGATCTCAAGATCCTAAAGATCTGTGATTATATTTTGCTGCAAATGTCTAAAATTTTAAAAATGAAAATGGGGAAAGAAGTTTTCTACTGTATGTTTTTCTCCTGCTACACCTCATTAAACATTCCACAGAGGTATCGGCTCAGCTCTCAGTTCCTTGTTAGCTGTGCTTTTATTGTATTCTAACCTGTCAATCATGCTCTGTGTTATTTCAACATCCATTAAATTCCTTGTTCTTGTAATACAGTTGGTCAATACCTATATTCTCAAGTAAATAGTCTGAACCATGTGATAAAGACTTATGTTGATTCTAACCTCTCTCTCTCTCTCTCTCTCTCTCTCTCTCTCTCTCTCTCTCTCTCTCTTTGTGTGTGTGTGTGTGTGTGTATGTTCAACATAGCTGATAAATTTAAGTGAGTTTCTAGTTGGTCTATTGAAAGCAATTTTGATTAAAAAAATGAGGTAAGGTTTGTAGGATAATATGTAGTAAAAGATATCTAGGTGGGACCTGCTGTCTATAAACTTTTTGAACTAAGTTACATATTTATTTGTGACTGTCATGGTGCATACTTCTCAGGTATACCAGCAGTGCTGCCTCCCAAATATGGACTGTTAGCAGTCTAAAAGCACCTTACATGTGATCAGGGAACAATTGGAGACAACACACACACACACACACACACACACACACACACACACACACACACACGGAAATTAGGGATGCAAAGCCTGTGGTCACATGCAGAATCTTGACTAGAAATGGAAGCCATTTCCTCTTGGATCTACCCAATACTCTTGGCCTCTTTAGAAATCTTTACTCTTGCTGGTTCTGGTGACTTACAGTAGGATAACTAGTGCTTTCTCATCATGGTTGTGGATGATACAGGGACTTAGGAAGTCAGAAACTTAACTCTCACCAAAAAAATCAACAGTGGCTCTTGAGTTGTCTCAGATGAATAGTAATGACACAGACACATGTGGGAGTAAGAGAAACAAAGAAGCTTTACCGTGGGAAGATGGAGAAAAGTGACAAATTAAAGGGGAAACTCCTGAAAACGAGAGGGGTTCCTAAGCGTGAAAAATCCCTAGAAAGGCCTTGTCTATAAGTGTTATTATTTTTTTGTTGTTTATAGGACTTACAGCAGAAATTGACAAAGACTGAGATAATTTCTATTGAAATCTGTCAGTTCTCTAGGGTATCAGTGCCCATGCTAATAGAGGAACAAAGCACTCTGAGCATACCCTTCTGCTCCAACCACGGGGATGATCACACCCTATTTGCAAGCTGATCACTCATCCAGAATACTTGCAGAGATCCTGCTTTGTTCATCTTTGAGTACTGTTAGTTAACTACTGGCCTTGACCTCTGTCTGTTAGCTGAGAGCCCTCTAGTAGTTGATATTGTAGGTATATTGGCAGCTGCTAATTAAATTACAGTTTATATGACCAGCATGCACTTTTATCATTTCAGAGGAATAACTCAATCAAAGCTACAAAGGTGTAGCTGTAGTTGTCCCTATTATTTCAGTTTTAGGTTTTTGCTTATGGAGCGGTCTCCTTTCTGAACTAGATGGAAGCTTCTTATTAGATGTCCTTATCCACAATTTAGTCTGTCACCCGAATAACAAAGCAAGACTATGGAAATAGGAAACTGCTTTGTGTATGTTCCCCCAGTGGTGTAAGCAGCAAGGGACTGACATGACTCAGACACTGGAATAAAGTAACAACAGACACATGTACAGAAAAATTGGATGGAATAGGTCATATGCTTTGACAAAGATGCACCAGCATTCAGGATGCTCAGCACGCTTGAGACACAGCTTAACAAGGATGTGGGTTAGCTAATCTTGGTAAGAGGTCTCTGCAAAGGAACAGTCTAAGGCTACAGGCATCCTAGAGGAGAAAACTTTACTGTTTGTATTCCAACCTTGCCATTCCTGTGGGTCTTTTTACATGGCAGCACTCATGTCAACAATATGCATCAGTTTTAGACTTTATCCATTCCTCAGGACATTGGCTGTTTGGCCTGCCAGTACTGCCCTTGCTACCTAGAATTTGTGGGTTTTTTTGTGTTTAGTCAATATGCTTGTCTCATGATCAGTTCTCAGCTGTCTTCATCTTCCTTGTCACTTTTGACCAAATTGTTTTAACCTCAGCCTTTATTTTAACTCCAGTATCTCTTTTGACCTTCCTCTTTGTGATAAACAAAGAATTTTTTCATGAGCCTCTTTCCCTGACTATCTTCAGAGTGATAGCTCCAGCCTTAGCTCTAACACTGCTCACTGTAATACTTTGAATTCACATTCCAGAAAATGTTGAAATATAAATTGTAGAGGCAATACAGAAGAAATATCTCATTGTCTCTGGAGAGTTGGAAAACCAAACATTTAGGGTGATTCTTTTCTTAGCTTTCATTAACAAGCTTTCAAATATAGTGCATAAGTACTTAAATGCTACAATACATTGCCTCTTTTATAATACATTAATTAATTACAATACATTAATGTTTCCTTAAGAGTTTGTAAAACAGTTACCATTGAGTTAATACAGCATTTTCTTTTCATCTTTTAGGACTATTGTGTTAAAGATCAGCTTACATGAATACAGTATCTTAATCTTCCCTCATGATGTACGGGGAAGAAACATGCATTTATATGAGTGAAAGCTTCTCAAAAGTGAGAACCTGTTTCAGAGTCACTTCGGATCATCTGGGAAAGCAGAGCATAGGTCACCGGCTTCTCTTGTGGCTTTAATGCAGAAATGCAAACTTCTGTTAGTAAATGTCAAATGCAAAGTGGGGACAAGGAAGGGACAGAGCAAGTGTCACGTTCATCTGTGTTGAGAAGAATTAGCATCAAAAGGTAGATCTGTGTTCTTGGGGTTGGGGGAGAGAAAGCAAAGCTGGTTAACCAGGGGACAGGAAGGAAGGCTGTACCATACACTTAGTGTTCACAAGCAGTTTAATAGAAATGTGCGGGGATTTCACACCATGTTTTACTCTGCATCTGATCTGAGTGGGACATTAGAAGAAGCGTCTGTGGCTCTGTGTCCCAGTTGGATGTAATTTACTGAGAAAATACCTTAAAAGCCATTTTACTTTTTTTTTTTAATTCCGAAGTTGTCAAATATGTAATTTTGCTGCATTGCACTAATTGACAAATTGTTACAAAAATACTGTTTTCTAGTTCGGTGTCTGATAAACCAATTTTGAGTCATACATATTCTCAACTGCATAATCATTGAACTGAAAGAATATGGCATCAAGCAAGTAGGAAAGGAAAGATTTTCTCTGTTAGAGTTTGCCATTTTATGTGTCTGGGTGTGGTACCTGCACCCATGTCTGTACTGAGTGCTAGCAGAGATTAGAAGCCATCAGAGTCCTATAGAACTAGAGTTACAGATGATTGTTAGCCTCTGTGTAGATGGTAGGAGCTGAGCCTAGTCCTCTGCAAGGGCAGCCAGTGCTCTTAACCACTAAGCCATCTCTTCAGCTCACATTCAGAAATACATTTTTTTTTAAAAAAAAGAAAAGAAACTTTAACTCAAAACATTCTACTTTTAATCTTATCTATCTTAGGTGCATGACACAAATGGTAACAGAAATATCAATTTGAGTCAAAGAGGCTAAACTTGCACATAGTTCATGTGCACTCTTCATGAAATGTGTTTCTGCATGTAAAGAAAGTAGAATAACCAATATGAAACTAGATTGAGCCCTTCAAGTCACAAACACTGTTGCTTGATGTCTACTTACATACAGAATTATGGACTACAAAATAAAAGTCTTTATGTTTTGAAATAAAGAATGCTTTTGTTGGGTATCAGCATGTTCCCTTCTTTTTCTCCTGGTCCTTCTCTACTGGAAGTGAAAAGTTCCTTTTAAAGGCAGATTTAAAGATATCTGTGTGACTGCCTTGAGACTTCTGTGGTGTCGTTTGTGGTACTCTGAATGAGAGTGGCCCCTATAGGCTTCTCAGTTTGTGGAACTATTCAAGAAAGATTAAGAAGTGTGTCCTTGTTGGAGGAAGCATGTCACTGGGAGTAAGATTTGAAATTTCAAAACACTCAGTCCTGCCATAATGTTTTCTGTTTTTGGGTTGTCTTTCAAGACAACCTTAGCTACTGTTCCAGAGACAGGACTGGATGCGTGCTGCCATGTTCCTCAACATGTTAGTCATAAATTCTAACCCTCTGAAACCATAAGTACCAAATTAAATGCTTTATTTTATGTTACCTTGTTCATGGTGTTTTATCACAACAATAGAAAAGTAACCAAGACAATATTAAAGGCATCACAGCTGTAGGGGTATAGATCAGGGGAAATCTATTGCCTAGTGTGTACAAAATTATGATAAATGTGGAGACTGAGCTGGGTCACATGACCAGGCACAAGTGTGGGTCTGCTTAGTGTCTCAGAAACTTAAAGTTAAGATGCTGCCCAGGTTCAAGTTCTTTGAATTCTAGAGTGAGGATTCATTTGTAAACTCCTGGTTACTATCAGAGTATTGCCCTTGTGGCCATTGGTTCCAGTCATCTTATTTCTTCAAAGCCATTAGAGAGAGAGGCCACAAGCCAGGCAGGGTCTTAAGTAACTCAGTTTAGTCATGGGTGATAAATCATAATCTTTGTTGTGTAACAAAACTACTGAAATGTCTTTCCATATTCTTTGCTTAGACAGTATAAGATGGAAGTGGTATCTAGGCCCTGGTGCTGTGTGTCAGAATATAATCATGGAACCCCATCCTATCAAAGTTTGTGCATTAGAAGCAAGACATGGGATCTATCTTCTAGAAGTAGAATACTTGATTTACACATTTTTTAAAGATTATTTTTACTATGTGTTTGTATGTATGAGTGAATGCCACTTGTATGGTCACCTACATAAACCAGAATAATGTATCATATACCCTGGAGCTAGACATAAAAGCATTTTGAATAACTTGATGTGGATTCTGGGAATTAAACTTGCGTTTTTCTAGAACAGCAACTCTAACTGCTGAGCAACCTCTCTAGGCACTAGAAGAAGAAGTTAGAAAGAGGCATAGACATCACACGGTGGGGACAGATAACCCTAGAGTATCTGTTTGCAGCACTATTCAGAGAGTCTACAAATTGAAGAGTGTAAATGTGTAAGGATTTTCTTAAGCCACTTTAAGTAAAAATTAGCTTTGAGTGATATAATCTTATTTTTATTGTCAAGAAATTGTCACATTAAAGAGTTTTAGAGACTCCCAGGACCCAACAGGGAGGACATTAACTGAAATGCCCAACAAAAGGGAGAGAGAATCTGTAGAGACCATATGGAGAAGTTAGGCATGGCTCCCAGTTGAGGGATGGGATCTCCCACCCTTCTCTAAAATGTTAACCCAGAATCACTTCTGTCTAAAGTAAATACAGGGACAAAAAGTGGAACAGAGACTGAAGGAAAGGCCATTCAGAGACTGCCCCACCTGAGGATCCATCCTATATGCAGCCACCAAAGCCAAACATTATTGTTGATGCCAGGAAGTGCTTGCTGACAGCCTAATACAGCTATCTCCTGAGAGGCTCTGCCAGAGACTGACCAATATAGATGCACATGCTTGCAGCCAACAATCAGAACTCAAACTAGACACTTCAGAGCTCCCAGGGCTCCACCAACCAAAGAACACATGTGGAGGAATCCATGGTTCCAGCTGCATATGTAGTAGAGGAGGTTCAATAAGAAATTAAAAAAAAAATGATTTTAGGATTAGAGAACTAGTCACAAAGCTGAGTAAGAATTGGCATTCAACTCTATTGTTGATCTCTTTCTTTTGTCTTCAATGTATATGGAATGTCAGGGGAATGTAGGAGATGATAGAGAGAGAGAGAGAGAGAGAGAGAGAGAGACAAGTGCTTCCCTTCAGATCCTACTTAGATAATTTATTCAAGTTCAGTGATATGTGTGTCTTTAAGATCATAGGACAGTAGGAAGTCATAGAAAAGTAAACAAAGCATGTGTTATCAAAATTATAAGGCACAAAATAAAATGATCAAGTTGGGAGACAAGATGGGCACATGCCTGTCAGCCCAACACTTGGGAGGCTGAGGCAGAAGGATTGCCTTTAGCTTGAGGTGAGCCTCTGCTCTATGTTGAGAACCAGGCCAGGCAGGTCTTTACAATAGATCCTATTTTAAAAAGAGTTTGTGAATGAGACTGCATCAGGAGACACTACAAATGAATTTAGTAGAAAATGAGGAAAATAAGGAGTTTGAAAAAAAAAACCTTACATTTTAGGAATAACTGACAAGTAATATCCACAATTTAATATAAAGCATCTTTAAAGCCTGCAATTAATATAATAGCTTTCAAGTATCATAACGATGTGAAACTGGGTATGTCCTTTCCATGATCAGGAACAAATCAACAATATTATTTCTTGCTCAAATTCTGGAACCAATACTAAGTATAGCAAGGTCTCAGGAGGCAAGGTCTGTACAAAGCCAGTGTTTTCTTATGCGGAAGCCATCAACAGTTGGAACTGAAAATTTTCAAAAATATCACACTGTGACCAAAATGATGTGCACAAGTGGACACCTAGTAAACTGTGTATGAGATTTCTGTGTGAGAAGCTACAAAGGGCCAGTGAAAGAGACCAAGAACAATCGATGTTCATAGAAGTTCAGTGGGAAATAACGAAGACTCAGTAGTTTTAAGTTGTCACCTGCTTTTAAATCGATCTAGAGTTTTGTATCACCTCAATTAAATGCCAACAAACTTCTTGTGGACATACGTAGAGTTATTCTTAAATCTACATGGAAAGTTAAAGCACTTAACAAATAACCAATAGAATATTTCAGAAAAGGACTACAGTAGGGAAAACCAGAGTGTCCTATTCTCAGTTATTATAAAGCTCTGGTGTTCAGGACAACATGCCGTTTGTACAGATCTTCCCAAATCCCATCAGCTCCCATTCCCCCATGTAGGCTTAGTCCTGAGATGTCTTTGCAAATACTATGGCATAGAAAAGAGAGAAAATAATAATTCTGATATATAGTTACCTGATAAACTTTATTTTAGCTGGGTGATCAAGATAAAACTTAATGTAGGTTGTGTAGGTAATATGCACCCATGATATCATGTCATGAGATGCGTACTTCACTTCTATGGCACGCATCCCCCAAGCTTACAGGATACTCACAAGAGATACTTAGACAAATTCCAAATCAGACACTAAACTGACAAACCAGCCCCTTTAAAAGCTATCAAAAAACAAAAAACAAAAAACAAAAACAAAAACAAAAAACAAAAAAACAAAACAAACCTCAAGTTCGAAACTAAGAGGAGTCTGAGACACAATGACCAGATGTAATTTAGCCCTCTAGAAGAAAGGAAGGTACTAGGGAAGAAGAAGTTCTGGATAAAGTGCAAAGTTTGGATAATTCAGATTGATTGATTGCTAATTTTGACAAACAGTAGGCAGCGCGTGTGGGTGTCTATTCCTTCAGCCTCACACACCTCTTTCTAGAGGAAGGAGGCTCAACAAGCATAAGCTGGAGAGAGGCACAGTGGTTAACAGAACTCAAGTTTCAGTTCCCAGAATCCACATCAGGTGGTGCTTACCCACCTGTAGCTCCAGCTCCCGGGAATTTTCTGTGTGCTCATGCGCACACATATACATATTTAAATAATGAACAAAATCTTACAAACAAAATGGTCAGGAAGTAAATAAAACGAGACTCAGTTATGCACACAACTCAGAGTTCCCAGGAAACTCCTAAAACAAGAGTCACAAGGCTTCTCCCTAAGGTTATAGAAGCAATAGCCATAACTATGGGTTGATACTCAGCCACCATCAGAGCTCTAGTAGATTCCACAAAGAGCTATAAGGATGCAGCTTTCATGAGCGGTCACTCATTTTTCTTTTTGTTGCTCATGCAGTTCTTTTTGAGTCACCCGTGCTCCTTTAAGTAATCTTTAACACATGTTGCAATAATTAGCTCTAATAAATTCACTGATGAACTAATGTAGACTTGGGTGTATTGGTTTATTTGATCAGTTCTTAGTGGCCTATCCAGGTACATGTTTTTGCACATCACCCCAGGAAAAGTCACACACCACTGCTTATCACAACATAAGATGAAAACATCTGGGGAAACTGTGCACAAAGTACATGGGGTAATGGCATACTGTCATCAATTATTTGTTATCAATATAATACTTTGAAAGTGTAGTAAAATAAGTAGATTTAAATTAGTGACTAGTGATTAAACGAATGAAGGGGAGCCATGGTAGAGGATTACAATGAGAAAATTAATGAGGAAAGTTCAAATAAACATAAATATATTTATTTTGAGAACATCTGCAGATTGTTGATTTTGAGGCCAAAGTTTAAGGAACTTGGAGGCACTACTATGACTGACCCCAACAAATAAAATGTTGAAAAAACCCAAGTTAAACATCAATTGTTTTTAGATATATCATAAACTATGGTTATAGGGCAAAGCATGGCTTCTAAGTTTGAGAGAGAAATTAATATACAAAGAGTCATGGTTCAATAGAGCAATGCACATAGAATAACCTAGACTCTAACTGACAAGTTTTGGAGGCTCAGGTGGACATATCTGAAAATTAAAACTTCAGAATCATAGTTATTGCTGGAGGGAAAACTCCTACTTTTTTGAGTAGTAATTTTCACAGTATTTACAGCAGAAAATACCTGTGTATCCTATTATAAAGGGGTTTTATAGAAATAGTTTTACATAATTCTAAATGACCAGTTTTCTTTTGGAGCATAACTAACCTGGGGGAGGGGAAACATACAAGTTTGTCCATTTAGTCATTCAGTCCCACTTAAGGAGAGGAGGGCTGAGCTGCTCCTATGGAACCCACAACATAGAGACAAAGCTCACTGAAACAATGAGACTCAACAGCTGTAGAATGCTCCCTATCCTTGAACTACATCTGTACTTTAAGGATGGTTTATTTATAGTAATTATTTTATGTAGTATTTCATTTTGAGTGATGAAGACATCATTATGAAACACATGACAAAGTATATAGTATATAGTTTGAAGAGAAAGACGAAGCCTTAGAATGAGAGTCAGATATGGCAGAGATGCTATAATTGCAAGATAGGAGACATAACAATCAAGGTTCATAGTGTAAGGGCTATCATGTATAAAGTAGACAATACATGAAAATATATGGGCAGTGTAAGCAGAAAAGTGAAAATTTTAAGAAAATATAGTAAAGAAATGCTAATTAAAAAAAAAGGATAGTAACAGACAAAGGAATTTAAGAGCACATCACGAAACATTACTTAAACCCAAATAATTAAGACCTTACTGCCTCTATTTAAGAGTGATTCTAAGTACAAAGACTAACTAAGACAATAGTCTACAGGAATAGAATACAGAACTAAAACTGTCTGATCACTTCAACAATGTAGAAAAATAGCTGAGTCTAATAATTTTTGTAATAGAAAATGCAATAAAGAATAAGATGAGATTACTTCAATATAATTAAGGCCATATATGAACAATTTATAGCTGATATCATACTCAGTGGTTGTGATGGTTTGAATATGGTTGTCCCATGGAAAAAGTTACTATTAGGAGGTGTGGCCTTGTGAAGGAAATGGGTCACTGTTAGATGGGCTTTGAGGGCTCCTAGTGTTCAAACTCCACCCAGTGTGGAAGCATCAGTCCTCTCCTGGCTGCTTTCAGGTAAATACGTAGAACTCTCAGCTCCTTCTCCAGCACCATGTCTGTCTGAACTCTGCCAGCTTCTGCCATGATGATAATGGACTGAACCTCTGAAACTGTAAGCCAGTCCCACTTAAAAGTTATCGTTTATAAAAGTTGCTTTGGTCACAGTGTCTCTTCACAATAACGAAACCATAATTAAGACAGGAGTGAAAGTAATCAAAGCTACGTGACTAATAGTTGGTAGACAGTGAAGGTCAACAACTAACCAAACTGAACCAGAGACCAACCAGGCAGAGGCTTCAGTCATCCCAACTAGGTAGGCAATTCGTGAATCTCACATGATCATCTCCTTGGCTGAGTTAGTAAGACATGCATGGAGGGCAAGGACCCTTCATTGGCTCAGTCCAGTATAACTAATGAATGCCAGGATAGCCAATCTCAATCGAGATTACTTCAGCATCTGTCAGGTTTTTGCCATGGCCCTGTAATATAATTCCTAGATAAAGGAATTCTGTGGATCTTTACTCACTAGAAAGAAAACACTCTCAGGAGTTGCTTTCATTTCATTACTTCCTTTTCCGTAATTCTTCTTAATAATGCTTGTTTCTGCTTTGCGTGCTGCCTTGAGAGTTCTTGTCTTTAATCTTTATTGACTTGAGACAATGAGCTGTCTCTGATTGAGCATTATGAGTGTATAGTACTTTAGGACCATGGGTCAAATACAATTGAGCAGAGCAAGTTCTTTCCATACAAAAGCAAAACAAAGCAACAAGCCCCAGCCCGGGATTCGAGGAAGCCCTAGGGAAGAGGGCAAAAGAATGAAGGGTCAAGAGATACAAAGATTGTGAGCAAGTCTGGGGTTCTGATCAAGCTCTGATTTAATTTCGGGGGCAAGTTATAAAGACACAGCAAAATGGTAAGTTTAGATGAGGGTCATTGCTTAGGGCTATCCCACTATTGAATCATCATCGTTTAAGACCATCCCGCTGTCGTATCCTCATTGACCAAGACTATCCCACTGTCATATCCTTATTGCCCAAGATCATCCCACTGTCATAACCGGCTCCCAGGAAATGCCAGACATTCTTTAAGTTCCTGGGACCTGAGACCTATGAAAGTTCTTTTTTAACCTTGTACTGACTAGGCTTTTTAGAACAGCAGGTAATTTCCTGAGTTTCTCTTAGAACAGCAGGTAATTTCCTGGGTCTGGCACCTGGCAAACAAGAACAAGAACAAGAACAACAAGAACAACAACAAGAACAACAACAGAAATAAACAAACAAACAAAAAAATCCTGTACAAGCACAAAATTAACATAAAATTAGTTGTTTCTAATAACTAGCAATAAGTTATATGAAGAGGAAATTTAGAAAGCTACACTATAGTAGCATCAAAAAGAAATACCTAGAAACAAACTTTAAAAAATGTAAGAAATATACTGATAATTCAAAATAGGAATAAACTAAATAAGATGTAGTAGCTAGGAATTGGAAACGAAGGCATTGTCGTACATACCACAGTTTAGAGAATTCAAGGCTAGTAGAGCTTGATTTGTAGGATGTGTCCTAAAGAAATCTTTTAGAGAGGACAAACTTGGTAGGCTCATGGTTTTGTTTTTGTTTGCTATACATTTAGTCTCCAGATAGTGATGCTATAGAATTATAGGAGGTGAAACCTTGCCTGAGGAAATGGATGACCAGAGGTGGATCTTAGGCTTTTTTTCCTTCTGCCATGGTTTCCCTGCCATGCTGAACTTTGAAGTGTAAACTAAAGTAAAGCCTTTCTTCCCTTCAGTTACTTCTTGTCAGGTGTTTTAATACATTAAAGTAAGGTAACTAATAGAGAAAAGTGGCATAAAGAAGTGGCGGCATTCCCAGCAATGAAATTGAAACAATAATAAAGACTAACCGAAGAAACAAAAGCCTATGACTGGTCAGAATCAGATTCAGATCCTGCCAAACTTTTAAATAAGAGATAACACCAACACATCTAAATTAGTTCAAATATGAACACAGAATTATCAAAATATTAAAAGTGTAGTGCAACCCCCCAGGAGGAACAATGTCAGCTGGCCCAACCACCAAGTATTCCCAGGGACTAGACCACCAACCAAGGAGTGTACAGGGAAGGACACATGGCTCCAGCTACACATGTAGCAGAGGATGGTCTTGCCTGACATCAATGGGTAGGGGGAGAGAGATCCTTGGTCCTTTGGAGGTTTGATGCCCCAGTGTAAGGGGATGCTGGAGTGGTGGGGCAGGAATGGGTGGATAGGTGAGGCAGCACCATCATAGATGCAAAAGGGAGGGGGAGAGGGAGGATGTGGGATGGGAGGATTTGTGGAGGGGTAACCTGGAGGTGGGATATCATTTGAGATATAGACAAATGGAATGACTAATTTAACAAAACACAATAATAATAGCAAAGAAAAATAAAACAATTGCTCAGATAAACACAGACACAAAAATTCTAAAGAAAATATTTTCAAGCAGATTTAGAGAACTTGTTAATAAAATCGTGCTTCACAAATAAACGGGTTTCATTTCGGGAATGGAAGGATAGTTTAACATATGCGTATCAGCAAATGTAATACACTTAGATCACAAGATCATCACAGAAATACAGAAAAATACTTTGACAAAATTCAGCACACTTTCATGATAAAAGTCCTGAAGAAACTAAGAATAGTGAAAGCATGGTTCAAACAATCTAAACTACATATAACAAACCAATAGCCAACATTATTCTAAATAGAGAAAATATTACCTCTACAATGAGACATTAGATAAGGGTGTCTGTACTCCAAATTCAATTCGGTACTTGAAGTCTTAGGTGCACAAGATATGGCAAGAACAAGACTAAAAGACATACAAGGGCTGCAGAGATCTCAGCAAGTAAAGGCATTAATGCAAAACCTTGTGACCTGAATTTGATCCCTGAAACCCTCATGATTAAAAGAAAGATTCAACTATGGCAACTTGTGTTTTTATTTCTGTATTTCACTGTGGTACATAATACTGCCCCCTCACTCTAATCAAGAAATATATGTAAGATAATATTCAAAAGAAATATAAGTTGGAATGAAAAATATAAGTACTCCTATCTGTATATAAAGCCTGTACTCTAATGGCTCAGCCAGAAAGCTCTTCAGTCAGATACAGAGTTCATCAGAATAAGGGATATAAAAATCTACATGTAAAAATCAGTGGTTTTTTTTTTTGTTTTGTTTTGTTTTTTTTTTGTTTTTGTTTTTTTTTTTTTTACATACTAATGATGTACTTGCCATGAAAGAAATCTTGAAAAACAAAACATCCTTCTCTAATTCCATTCAGAAAAGCCTTAGAAACAATCCATCTCCTAGTCGAGTAATTAACCTAACCAAGTGGAAAGCAAACAAACAAACAAACAAAAGACCAAATAACAACAAACCAAAACCAAAACTAAAAAACCCTAGAAACTAGAAAGGCCTTTAAAGATCATGGTTTGGCAGATTCAATATTGTGAAAATGGATATGCTACAGACAATAATCTGCAGATTTAACATAATTTTTATAAGTAGTCCCAACAACATTCTTCACAGAAGCAGAAAAAAATAGTCCTAACATCCACTTGGAGGCAAAACATGCTATGCAGCCAAATAATTGTAAACAGAAGGAACAATGCTGGAGGTAGTACAATCCTTGACCTCAAATTATACTACAAAGCAATAATAAATGCCACAGCATGCCATATGCATGAAAATAAGATATAGAGTGCAACAGAAAAGAAGGAGATCTGGATATAAATTCACATATGTACAAGCACTTAGGTGTTGATGAAGATGTAAAAAACACATTGAGAAAAGACATGCTTCTTCAACAAATACTACCAGGGAAAGCAAGTATCTATGAGTAGAAGAATGAGACTAGATGCATGTTTCTCACCCTGCATAGTCAAAAATACTAACAAGAAGAAAGACTTTAACGTAGGGCCCAATGCTCTGGCCCTGCTAAGGGAGGGCACTCTGAGATACAGGTGTAGGCAAGAACTGTGTGCAAAGCATTCCAACAGCTTAATAAATCTTCCTGAGAATTTACAGGATCTATAGGGTTTCAGAAATTGAAAAGTGGCACAACAAAGGAAGCAATCAGCAGAGTGAAGAGACAGTCTGTAGAATGGGAGAAGACCTTTGTCATCTACACATAGTCTGGCAGGGAATTATTCTTTAGAATCCATAAAAACTCCAGAAATGACCCTTCTCTTGGAAAGCCATATAAACAAACCAATAAGATGCCAAATAAGTAGTCTTCAAAAGAAGAGATATTAGCTAACTTTTGACTAAAATGCTCAATGTTTATCCATGAGGGCAGAGTAAATCAGAAGAGTCAACAGCAAGTAAACAATCACAAAACAGGCTGATGAGAAGCTGGCAATGAGAGGCTGATACTCCACTGGTGGAGGAGGGGCAGCCTGGCTGTATTGTTATAGAAATTAGAATGCAAATTCCTTAGAAAACTAAAAATACAATTATCACACTATCTTTCTATTCTACACCTGGGTATGCACCCACAAGAATGTGAGTCCTACACCACAGTTAATGTGCACATTCATATTTATCACCACACAATTTGTATTACTCTAGATGTAGGGCCAGCCTATACGTCCACCAACAGATGAGTGGATAGAAAATGTGGTATATTTATTCAGTGGATGTCAAGTGAAATAATCCAGGCTCAGAAGGACAAATATTACATGTTTTCTCTCATATATGGCAGCTGTATAGGGCATGATTGCAGACAAGGGAATAGGAGCCTGGAGAAAGATGTCTAAATGGAGAGGTAAGGCAGGAGAATGTAAAGCAATGGGGTAAAATTTAAACATCACTTTTTCTCTCATATGCAGAATCTAGATTTAAATGTCTATAATTACACATGTAATTTGCATGTAACTGGAAAGCCAATGTTTACATTTCAGGAAAGGAAAAATAGGAGACAGGAAAGTAAAGATGCTTAGAAGAAAGGAGAGTAGGAAGTAGAAACAGAATGGGGGGGCAGGCATTTAGCAGGGGGTAAGTAAAAAGAGGAAGATACAGTGGTGTGTGTGTGTGTGTGTGTGTGTGTGTGTGTGTGTGTGTGTACATACACCATACCGAACTTATTATTTTAGATGATAACTAAAACATTAGTTTAACAAAGGTCTTGGATGGACCATAGCTTTCCTCACTCCTCAAAGATTTAATTCAGATTTTGTGAAGTTCATTCCAAAACCACAGGTAATAAAAAAGTTGGTCCCAAATAGGCTGGATCAAAGTATAAAGCTTCTACACAGCAAGGGGAAAAGGAAAGTAAAGAGAAGACATGTTTGGGGAGAATGCTTTTGTATTTATTATACATCAAGTAGGGTAGCCAAAACCCCAAATAGACAAAAAAAGAACACTACTCAAAAAAAGAACTTACTCAATAGTAAGGAAAGAATACTGTTTCGAAAATAGGGAAAAGAATCAAGTATATCTTTCACAAAAGAAGTCACACAAATAGCTACAGAAACATGGAAAATATGTTCAACTTTTCTAACCATGAGAAAAATGCAAATTAAAAGCACCGTGAGAAATAAACTTATACCCATTAGCCTGACTATTCTAAGGATGATAAATGATAACAAAGGTTTGCAGGCTGTAGAGAAAAGAAAGTCATCTTTCCTCATACACTGCCTGTGGTGTGAGAAATAGCATGGAGGTTCACCAGCAAACTGAAAATGGAGTTAATGATCTAACAGTTCAATCTGAGAGCTGAGTCACTACCTAGAACAACTGATATCAGTGTACCTATGAGATGCCAGCATGCACAAATTCATTAGTACAATATCGGTAGCATGGAGGCATCTTTAGTGTCCATCAACAGATGAATTGATCCTTTAAAATCTGGTATTTATACATGACAGAATATGATCCAATATTCAAATATCCTACTTTAACCTGGAATTATATGCGATCACTGCTTATGGTAAATTTTTCAGGTAAGCAGTGAGAACAACACTCCTTGCGTTGTTGTGACAGTAATGTGACACTCATCAACATGTGTTAACTAACTCTCAAGACACTGATGCACAGAGGACAATAAAGAGATGATTGTTCTTTCTTCATGCAGAGGATGACATTTAGTAATTATTTTCTCTTAAAGTGTCCAGAAGTTAGTTAAATGGGTTGATGTTTCTCAACTTTATTCCTATTTTAGAGAGAGAAAATGAGGAAGAAAACAGTTGACCAGAAAATATAGTCTCTTTTTATAAAGGGATTGCTTTACTGGACTAACTCTCCTTTGTGTCATAAAAAATGAGATTAATGAAAATATTGATGTTCATTTGAAGTAAAAAGTATGAAGAGCATGCACAATGACAGTGGCTGAGAGTCTCGTCTCAGTGAACTGAATCTAAAGAGCTATTTGTCATTTCCTTACCACAGTGTGTTGCCCTCTTAACTAGACAGATCCTCTGGTTAAAACAGGATGTGGGTAAAGAGTCATACATGAAACTGACTGGCCTTGAGATAAGCTCAGCTGTCTGAGCTTCAGCCTTAAGTCAACCACACAGGCCAGCAGTGCATCAAATACATATTTCCAAGCCCCAAGCCCCAGAGATGCTGCCCAATAGGCCTCAGTGGCAGAGGACCACACCCTCAAAAGATTTTCCAGAAGACTTAAGATGGATGGTCAATGGAACAGAGCCCCAGACCTTAGTAGGCCTCCAGATCTTAGCATGACTTAATCACGATACAAGTATCATCCAGGCTGCAAAACTCAGCATGTAGGCAGCATCACCTGCCAAAACTAAAACAAAGGACTAATCCATCAAAGTCCAAATGGTTCTGTGGAAGTCTCAAAATGTTCTAACCTTGCGTTATGGTTTTTATAGTTCAACTTTTGGCTAACCATTCTTGTTAACTGAGCTATGCCAATCCAGAACATGGGTTTTGTGCTTAAAAGCTCACCCTGAGAAAGCCTCATGGATACTCTGGGATCCCAAACACCAAGGGTTGTGATCACCTAGATACTAGACTACATTTTATTGGCCTAAACCCATGTCCAAGCAGTCTTCTCTGGTGAACGTCCCACAATGGTCAAAGAACTATAGTTTGTGATTGGCTACACACACACACACACACACACACACACACACACACACACACACACACAACTTAATTTCTTTATATGCTCTGACATAGGTTAAAAGTGAAAGCTAGTACTACTGAGGGAGTAGAAGAAAATGTCAACAATACTAAACACAATACTAAACATTCCCTTAGGAAAAACCCTGACTCCTATTGATTGTTTTAATTTTCTCATGGTGGTTTTGTGAAGTCATTTCCAACTTTAATGTGTGACAGACATTCTTTGATGTTTGCTGAGCACGACACTTATGTATGGATATTGCTAATGTCAGTCATTGTACATTTCTTAAGCACAGTATTATTTGGTTCTTCCCTTGTTCCATTGCCTACCTGATCCCAGGTTCTTGGCCACCTAAGCATTGTCCGGCAGAGGTTCCATTGCATGGAGTGAGCCTTAAATCCAATCAGTGGTTGGCTATATCCACACCTTTTGTACCACTATTGCACCCCTGTGTTATATAGACAGGTCTCAACTGTAAATTGAAGTGTTTATAGTTGGTCAGGTATTTACTTTTCTCCTTTGGTAATGTGCAGAGTACCTTCCAGTAGCATGAACACTATTCAGTGGGGATGAAGGCTCTAGTTAAGCGCTTGCTTGACTTCTCCGTTTTTGATGATACATGTAAGTGATGTCTTCAGCAGTAGGAGCTGAAGTTTACCAGTCTGTGGAGATAAACAAATAGACATGGCAGCTCAATATGATGCAAACAGTATTACAGAACTCAAAGCTGGCTGTGACGGTGAACACCTTTAATCCTGGCAGTCAAGCTGTAGAGACAGGAAAATCCCTGAATTTGAGGCCAGTCTGATCCACAGAGCAAGTTCCAGGACAGCCAAGGCTACAGAGAAACCCTGTATCAAAAACAAAATAAAATAAGGAAACAAAACAACAACAAACAAACAAACAGAAAAAGAAGCTCCACTGTACTAAGTTTCTATATGACCCCTCAGTTGGTCCTCAGTTGCTCTTTCCCCATATTTCCTCCTTCACCTTCCTCTTCCCTCCTCTTCTCCCTTTAACCCTTCTGTTCCCACCTGCTCTCCCCCTCTCCATAACTATATATTATATTTCTTCTTATTTGGGAAATGTTTTTCTTCCCCTGAGTCCCTTACTCTTTACCAATCCTCTGGAGTTACAGAGATTGTAGCACATAAAACACACCATATTTGTCTCTTTTTGGGTCTGGAGTACTTCACTCTGGATGTCGCTTTCTAACTGTATCCATTTACCTAAAAATTTTATGAGTTTGTTTTTAAAACCCCTGAATAATATTACATTGTGTAAATGGGCCATATATTCATTGTCCATTCATCTGCTGATGGGCATCTAGGCTGTTTCCAATTTCTTAGTACTGTGAATTGTACAGCAGTGAACATGGTTGAGCAATTGTCCTTTGGATATATGCCAAAAAAGTGGTGTAGCTGTGTCTTAAGGTAAATTGTTTCCCATATATCTGAGAAACAATTACACAGATTTTCATAGAGGTTGTTTAAGTTTGCACTCCCACCAGCAATGGATACATGTTGTCCACACCCTTCATTCTCACCAGTGTGATGTGTCATCTGTTTTATTGATTTTGGCCACTGTGACTTGGGCAAGATGAAACTTCAAAGTGGTTTTGATTTGCATTTTTCTGATAACTAAGTGTGTTGAATAATTCTTTTTCTCAGCCATTTATGTTTCATCTTTTGGGAACTGTTTAGAGCTGTACTCAATTTTAATTGGATTATTTGGGTTTTTTTTTTTTTTTGATGCCCATGTTTTTAGTTCTTTGTACATTTTAGATATTAGCTCTATATTGTATATATAACTGATAAAGATTGTCTTACCAATTTGCAGCCCACTCCTTTGTCTAAATGGTGGGGTTCTTTGTCATACAGAAGCTTTTCAGATTCATGGAATTTCATTTATTAATTGTTGATCGTAGTGGGTGCCAAGTGTCCTATTTCTATGCCAGTCATTTAGAGTCCATTTTCCACTTTTTCTTCCATCAGATTCAATGTACCTGTCCTTATGTTAGGGGTTTTTAATCCAGCTGTAGTTGAGGTTTGTGTAAGGTGATAAATATGGAGCTATTTAGATTCTTTCACATTTAGAAACCATGTTTGTCCAGCACCATTACTTGACAATGTTGTCTTTTTTAAAATGTGTATTTCTGGGTTCATTATCTATGATCAGGTGTCCAGAAGTGTGTGGACTCATGTTTAGGTCTTCAATTTTGTCCAGGTGACCAATGTATATATTTTCATGCTGTTTTTCTTACTATTGCTCTGTAGTACAATTTTAGATCAAGGATGGTGACACCACTAGCATTTCTTTGATTATTCAGGAATGCTGCAGCTATCATGGACTTTTTGGTATTTTTATATGAATTTGAAAACTGGCCTTTAAATTTCCATGAAAAATTATGATGTGATTTTAATAAGAATTGCATTAAATTTGGTTTTAGCAGGATGGTCATTTTCACTATATGAATTTAGGTAATTCATGACATGCGAGGCCTTTCCTTTGCATCATCTCTCAGTACCTCAAGCACTTTCTACCTGGGATGTCCATTGGATCACACCTGACAGGGACTCAAGTAGGTGAATTACATTAACATTTCTATTCCACATTATGATCTTTGTATTCTCACCCTCAGCCAGGAAGCAACCTGCTTACAGATGCCTTCACCCATTCCCCATTAACTTTACTCACTGGAGATTTCAATTTTTGATTCAGACCCATGTTCCTTCTAGTCCTATCATCCCTGTCTCTTCAGATAATTCTTTGTCTTACTGTAACATACTTGCTGGATTACCCTTTCCCATTGCACTTCCAACTCCCTGAAAATCTTACCTCTAGGTATGAACAGGATTTCCTTAGCTCCTCTGTAAATCCTCTTTTAATCTTCTCTTCTAGTTCACTTCTATTTCTCTCTGCCAAACACTGGCATGCAGAAGCACTTTCTGTAAGACAACCCACAGCTTGCACACTGCCCCAAGATTCAAAAAGGGCAACACAACCACATAACAAAGACAAGACCATATATCAACACATATGATTACAATTATTCCAATTCCCGATGCCTAGAACCAGAATCAAAAGTTAGTAACTATCAGGATTATATGTCTCCACCAGAACCCAACAACTCTACCACAGTCTACCCTGAGAAATGAATTATAGCTAAAGCATAAGACAAGGACTTCAAAATAGTTATTATAATATGCTTAAGAACTTTAAAGATGCTATGAATAAACTCTAATGAAGTCTGTGAAATACAGTGGAGGAAAATGATAAAGACAGATCAGGACGTGAAAAGAGAAATATATTCACCTAAAGAAATCCAAAATTGAGAGATAAAAATGAAAATTAAAAATTAAAGAAGTCAAACAAACCCTTCAGAGACAAGACTCACCAACACAATAAAATACATGGAAGAGAGAATATCAGGGATTAAAGACAATTAAACAAGGTAAAAGAGATTGATACCTCAATCAAAGAAAATATTAAATCTGAATACAATCTACTCATAAGACATCTAGAAAATCTGGGACACTATTAAAAGACCAAATATATAAATAATAAGATTAGGGGAAGAAGAAAAAAACAGATCAAAGTCTCAGAAAATTTTTCAACAAAGTTATAGAAGAAAACCTCACCAACCTAAAGAAAGAGGTGCCTGTAAAGTTACAAGAAGCATACAGAACACCAAATAGATTACTTCTGAAAGGAAACTCCTCCTGATACATAATAATGAGAACACTGAATGTGAAGAACAAGGGATGATTATTAAAAAGCTGCAAAGGAAATATGTACAGAACAAAGAAAGAGTTTAAAAGGAGCAAGGGGAAAATGCAAAACAAAAAATTAAAAGCTGTAAAGAAAAAATATACAGAAAAAAGAAAGAATTTAAAAGTTTAAGGAGAAAAAGAACAAGTAACACATGAAGGCAGACATATTATAATAATACCTGCCTTTTCAATGGAGACTCTAACAGCCAGAAGAACCTGCATGGATTTTCTACAAACTAAGAGGTCACAAATTCTAGCCCAGACTATTGTACACAGAAAAGTATCAATCACAATAGATGGAGAAAAAAATTCCATAATAAAATTATATGTAAGCAGCATGCATGTACAGATCTAGCTAGAAGGTGTTAAAAGAAAACTTTCAGTCCAAAGAGGCTAATTATGAATAAGAAGACATAAGAAATAATCTCAGAAGAACAAATCAAAATAGAAAAAATACTCACATGACACAATAAGACAAATGGACAGGAATCAATAAATATTGATCATTGACAACTTTAACTTTCAATAATAATGCTCTTAATTCCCTAATAAAAAGACACATACTAATAGATTGGAGTAGAAAACAGGATCCAGGTTTCTGCTGAATCCAAAAAGCACACCTCACCATCAAAACCAGATATCTCTTCAGGACAAAGGGTGGAAGAAGATATTCTAAGCAACAGGACTTAAGATTCCAGCTGGTGTATCCATTTTTGTATCTGACAAAAATACACTTCATATCAAAACTAATCAGAAGTAAGGAAGGAGACTATATAGACATCAGTGATATTAAAAGGATATTAAAATTCTACACATTTATGCACCAAATACAAGGGCACCCAAAGTCATAAAAAAAATGAGAAACCACTACTACAACTAATACCACATATTGCCCCTTTCTGACTTGCTTTATATCTCTAGCTAAGACTTCAAGCACTGCAACTACTAAGAGTCACAAAGTAGACTCCTTTGTCTAATTGTTATTTTAGAAAACATACTTTCAGGATTTCTTCTCTTTATTATGGAATTTTATCTACCATGTTAAGGTATGCTCATGCTATATTTCATCAAGAAGGGATGTTGAACTTTGTGAAAGGCTTTTTCTGCATCTTTTAAAATTATTGCATAACTTCTATTCTTACATCTGTTATGTAATAAGTTATGTTAATTGATTTGCCTATTTTAAACTACCCTTGTGTCCCTTGAATGAAACAAAGTAGGTCTTGACATAGAATCTTTTCAGTGTATTCTTGAATTTGAATTTGGTTTGGATGTATTTTGTTAGGCTTTTATTCTTTTTTAATTTCTGCTCATCAGGATTATTTTGTCATATATTTTTTGTTCTGTGTCCTTATGTGGTTTTGGTGTTGGGTAAAACTGGGTTTGTAGAATGAGTTAGGTAGTGTCATTTCTCTTCTGGTTTTATTGATCAGCTTTAAAAGCACTTTCTCCTCTTCTTTAAAAGTCTAGTGGAATTCAGCAGTGAATCCAGAGTCATGGATTTTCTTTCTCTGGTCCTCTTTCTTGTTACAGATCCATTTAAGTGTTTATGTCACCTTCACTTTTATTTTGGTGGCTCTGATCTTCTAGTCACTTACCCATTTCTTCTAGGTTCTCTAGGATTTTGGAATATAAACTTCGAATATATTAATGAATGTTCCTTTGTATTTTACTGGAATCTATTCTAGTACTTCTTCTAATATCCAAATTTATTTACTTGGGTGCCCTCTTTTTCTCTTTTGAAGATATTTTCTAAGTTTTATTGATCTTGTTTTATTTAATTTTAAAAACTCATTCCTTCCATGTTTCATTGATTTATAGTTCTTTCAGCTTTAATTTTATTAATTTATTCTTTGATCTTTATTTATTTCCTTTTAACTACTTCTTTGAAGCCTCTTTTGTTATTTTATGACCTTGAGATGCATCCTTAAGTTACTTACTTACAAGTTCCTTAATTTAAAAACACATTCAAAGATATGAAATTTCACCTTTGTGCTCTCTTTCTTATCTCCTAATCATTCTGACAAATAGTATTTTTATTCTCCTCTAACTATATAAAAATTTAAAAGGCTTCTATGATTTCTTTGATAACATTCTGGTTATCCAAACGAGTATTGTTCAATTCCCAAGTCTTTCCATTATTTCTGTGGTTTTCATTATAGTGTGATCTGATAAGATAAAAGAAAGTTATTTCAATTATATTTGCTAAGATTCTTTTAAGTTCTAACATATTCTCTCTCAAACTGATTTAATGGAGCAAGAAACAAAATCTGTCTCTGTTATCTATAACAAACACATATTAGCTTTAAAGATAATTACTGCCTTAGAGTAAAAAAGATGGACAAAAATTCTCTAATCAAATAGCACCAGGAAGCAAGCAGACATTAATATCCTAACATCTGACCAAATAGACTTTGAACTAAAGCAAATCAGAAGAGATAGACAGGAATACTTCATCCTAATCAAGAGAATGGTTAATCAAGGAGACATTACTATTCTAAGCATATATGTACCAAACTCTGATGTACCCAACTTTATGAAAAATCTACTCCTGTTGCATTTTAAAGGGGCAGATTAACATGAAGGAATGTTAGACTTTGACAAAGGTTTTCTTCAGTTTCTGATGAGATGATTATGTGGTTTCTTAATTTCAATTTCATTATATTATAGATTATATTGTCTGAGAGATATCATGGATTCAAGGTAGTTACCTTGTTGGGTTAATGTGTGTCCTAGACAAGTTGTTGGGTTAAAGTGTGTCCCATGTCTGTCCCACCATGGGGCTAGGACCACTCCTGGAGACAGAGTAAAGGGAAGTTTGACTGTACTTTCTCCTTGCTGGTGCTGGGTAGGTTTCAGGCTATGGGAAGCCATGGGACCCTGCTCTGATGGTGGGGGAGCACAGTCTGAGGTCCCCAAGGATTGTCAGAGTTGTCTAGGGGTCCCCTGGGTCAAAATGTGGCTGGAGACTGGTTGATTCTCAGATTCTTGTGCCTCCAGATGCCACTGGGAGCCAAGAAAAAGCCAAGAATGAAGTATAGTGCCAATTTACCCCCCCTCAAGACTGGAGAGATATTTGCCTTTCTGCTCTTCCTGGCCCAATGGGAAGCCTACTATCGTGATGAATGTCTTCAACAAGTCAGGCAAAACCAGGAGAGGGGCAATGACACTCCATGGGGTTTTAAAGAACTCTTTGGTCAGGAAGATTTCTCTACTGGGACACAGCAGACAACTCAGCCAGCAGGGTACTATGACCAGGTCCGCCTCTGTGCCATTCAAGCCTGGAATAGGCTCACTCCACCCTCAGGGTCACAAGACCCTGCCTACTCCCCGCTCTCCCTCCATCAGAAGCCTGGAGAATCCCTATCTGATTTTATTCTCAGAACTAAAATGAGCTTAGAAAGAAAAATCTCCAACCCCACAGCTACAGACCTTCTTCTTAAAAACATTGTTTGGGAAGGCATGACTTCTGAGTCTAGGCTAGCTTGCCAGGGTCTCTGGGAAGAGCAGTACAACAGGTGGATTGTGGCAACCTGAGAAATAGGAACCGCATCACACCAGGTTGCATCCATAGCTCAGGCATTTGTGGCAGCAGTAAAAACAAAAGGAATCTGCTTCAAATGTGGAGAGGCAGGGCATTGGAGGGATGAATGCCTACTAAACTCCCCTTCTATAACAGATTCTAATCCCACTAAGGCCCTCTGTCTCTGCTGTAGAAAAGGTTTCCACTGGAGGAGGCACTGTACCTCTCGGTATGATAGAGACGGTAAACCATTAGAGCCTTTAAACTTCAAACGGGGCAACTCTCAGCCCCGACAGTAAGAGGGACAAGTACTCCTGTAGAAACCTTATGGGTGTCCAGCATCTCAGAAGGCTCCCACCCAAAGTTAACCATTAAAACAGATAATAAACCATTCAAGAGTCTTATTGATACTGGGGCAGATAGGACAATTTTAAGACAGCAAGAGGTCGTCCTACAAGACTGGCAGCTGACTCCTGGGCCCTAGCTCCTAGGCATAGGGGGTACCTCTCACATATTCATCACCAAACAGACCTATAGGTGGGAAGACCCAAATGGGGTTACAGGCCTCATACGCCCCCTGGTGGCTCAAGTAGCCACTAATCTTTTAGAGAGGGATATCTTACAAGCCTTAGAAGTGGTTCTTACCACCCAACCAGAAAGAGACCACATTAAGATAGAGAATATTACTTATGAAGAAAATAGTACCCAAAGAGACCCAAATAACCCTCTTCCAAATCACCCCATTCTAGGGGCTACTGTTAGATTTAGTACTCCCTGTCTTGATTGGCTCTCCGATGAAGCCATCTGGGTTCCACAGTGGTCTCTATCAAAGGAGAAACTTAGAGCCCTCAGAAAACTTGTAGAGGAGCAGCTGTCTCTACAACACATCTGCTCCTCCCACAGTCAATGGAACACCCCTGTGTTTGCTATAAAATAGAACTCAGGGGGATGGAGACTGTTGCAAGATTTGCGGGCAATTAACAAAACCATGAGAATCTGGGGCTCCCCAGAAAGAGGGTTACCCCACATCTCAGCCATTCCTGCCAATGTTCCCCTATTAGCAATAGACATAAAAGACTACTTTTTTTCCATCCCTCTCCATCCCTGGGACTGTGAATGCTTTGCATTCTCAGTGCCCCCCATTAACAGCTCTGTCCCAGCCTCGGGATATGAATGGACCGTTCTTCCCCAGGGAATGGCTAACAGTCCTACCATTTGTCAGGAGGCTGTAGCCACTGCACTAAAACCCTGTTTAGACAAAGGACTCAACATCTGTCATTACATGGATGACATCTTGGTATGGGGAGATGCTTCTACCTCCCCCTCCCAACTTAAGGACTAGCTAATACCTTCCCTATCTGCCCTAGTATTCAAAATAACCCCTCACAAAATCCAACTTATTCTCCCCATTGCATTTTTAGGAACAGAGATCCCCCTTACTTCAATACACCCCCTCAAACCCACCCTTTCCTTTCCTCAAAAATTAACTCTCGCCTCCCTCCAGAGCTTTTTGGGCAATCTCAATTGTCTTCGACCCTGGCTCCACCTTCCCACAAGCACCCTTCACCCCCTCTTTAACCTCCTGAAAGGAGATAAAAGTCCCTCTTCCCCAAGAACATTGTCCCCAAAAGCAGTCCAAGCCCTAAATTCTGTCAATTCAGCCCTAAAAGATATGGCTCTTACTAGGTATGACCCAACCATACCTGTACATCTCCTTATCCTTAACTCCTCCCCTACACCTGTAGGAGCCCTTTACCAACCTCAGGGGGTGCTAGAATGGCTCCATACTCCAATGAATGGTGTGCCCTGAATTTTAAATGAAGTAGATGCACTTGCCAACATGATTAAAAATGGCAGGAATAGGGCCCTACAAACCCTAGGAAAAGAACCTGATGTTCTTGTCACCCCCTTTTTCCTCTCTGACATTCAGTGGCTAATCAAAACTCATTCCCACTTTGCTATCAGCTTAATAAAATTCCCAGGACAATTGACAACCATTATCCTGATGAAAAATGAGCCTCTGACCTTCCTCTGTTGAGATGGCTACCCCCCAAACTATTCTCAAGAAATCCCATAGCAGGAGCCTCTTCAATATTTACCGATGTGGAGAAGAGGGGAGCTGCAGCAGTAATATACTACTTCCCTGAAGATGAACCCCCTATCCTCCGATTCAAAGAGCTCCCCACCACTCCCCCCAATATAAAAAAGTATATGCTATTTAACTAGCTCTAAAAGAAGTCAAAGGCCCCCTTAACCTCTTTTCAGACAGCGTATATGCTGTAAATTTTCTTCCCTGTTGTCATATCAAACTAGATGACAACCCACTCTCCCCTCTACTCATACAGGTCTCTGCCCTCCTACAGGAGAGAGCCTCTCCCATCTATGTCCAGCACGTCCGATCCCACAGTCCCCTGCCAGATCCTATATCTGAGGAAAATGCACTTGCTGACCAAACTGCCTCAACAGGAACATTCGTAGCCTCCACTGAGCAAGAAGACCAATTTCATTCACTCACACACACAAATCTAAAGGGGCTTCATACTCGCTTCCCCCTCATTCTCCTTGCTCAACTCCAAAGGATAATAAAAACATGTGCCTCTTGTAAGTCCCTCATTACCATCCCAGCTTTACAAACCATGGGCACCAATCCCGAGGCCTCAAATTCAATGCCTTATGGCTAATTGATGTCACCCACATTCCACAATTTGGTAGACAAAAATATGTTTTTGTCACCATAAATACTTACTCACATTTTATATGATCTACAGCCCAGACAGGTGAAAATTCAAAATGGCTGATCTACCATATGCTCTCCACCTTTGCCATCATGAGCATTCCTCAACAGATAAAAGCTGACAATGGCCCCTTCACTAGCTCTCAATTTAAAACCTTCTGCATACGCTAGAAAATTGCCCATCATACAGGAATTCCCCACAACCCTCAGGGCCAAGGAATAATATAAAGAACACATCAGACCCTGAAGGCCCAACTACTGAAATAACAAGCCACCACTTATCCCCCTAATATACAATTAATGATGGTCCTAACTACGCTGAACACATTAAACATCTACAAAACCTCCAAACACCCTCCTATTTCCCTCCATTGGCACTCACCAAAATTAGCTCCCCCTATCCTAGTGCGATGGCAAGATCCTTTAGATGGAATTTAGAAGGGACCAGACCCCCTCCTTACAACTGGGAGGGGTTTCACTTGTGTTTTTCCACAGGACCAGCCTAAGCCTATCTGGGTCCCTGCCAGAAATGTCTGATATCACCCCACCAAACAAGAAGACGGCTTGCCTCTCACTGACAGATCAAAAACCAAGGAGGGCAAAGAGAAGGTGGAGGAATCACCATGCTCAGAGGAACAGCAGGATCTTCTGGAAGGACATCCATGACATGGTGATGGTTGCCCAGGCCATGTGCCCTGCACAAGTCCCCCTCTCCTCTATTCTCTTGGCTGTTTTTACCATCCTTCATGCTAACTCCTCTACTGCCCAGCCTCTCCCTAGCCTTCCCAACACCTACCATTGGAGACTATGCTAGGGAAACCTACAAAGGACACAACAAACTTATAGGAACCCAGGACTGTCCACTTGAAAGATGTCGAACCAGGATTGAGATTCCCCTACACCCAGAATCCATCTCCACTATCTCCAGCCCTTTTCTCTGCTTTCCTTACTGAAACACAGGTGAATGTCCCCAGGAGATATCCATGTATGGAGGTTGTAGATATAGGAGCTGCAGGATGGAATCCACCAGTCGTGGTGGCACCCTGCTCACCAACCTTAAAACTCATTTTCAGCTTTCCATCAGCAATCTATGGAATGAACTTTGGCTAACCGGAGTCATGGGTAAACTTTACTCCTACAGCTATGCCAGATAACCCGTAGCTGACCTACACATCTCCCATGAACTTGACCCTGCCCCCAAATCTGCCTTTACCCATGCTAATACTATCCAACAGGAAAACCAGTCTCAGGAAGAAAGAAGAAGTCTCTACCCTTTCCTGGCTACAGTACATCCAACATGTAGTGGACCTCCTTCCCTTTACGACTCACCCCAATTCTTCCCAATGCTTTTTCTGTGCCTCTCTCTTTCGACCATTATTAACAGCCATTCCCATTAACTTTTCTCTTTATGACCTCTATGAACCCCTGCCCACGAGGAAAACACAGAGCATTATTCCTCTCTTTGGCCTTCCCCCACCTCTTTGCCTTGTAAAGCCCTCCTCAAAACTCCATCTCACATGTGCTCATGACCTCACTATTACCAAATCAGTATGTTAAACCTCCTGCCCTCCTCTGGTTGCAAGGGCACTACAGGTGCCTGTATTAACCCTCATTTTCAGGGCTCCTGAGCCCCTGTGATTGTTGTCCCCCAGGTTTATCTCTACAAACCTGAAGAACTTGCTTTGCAAATGGGAGGAAGCCAAAAGAAGGGAAAGATCTTCATCCCTCTGCTCATTGGACTAGGCCTTGCTGTTTCACTTGGTGCTACTGGAACTACTAGGGCAGCCCTTGTCCAAAGACAACATCTGGATGGTGACTTCCAGAATAAGCTTGACCAGGCAATGACCTCTACTATGGACAGCCTTGAATCTCTTCAATGCCAGATAACCTCTTTAGCAGGTGTTGCTCTCCAAAACCGGTGGGCCCTGGACTTGTTGACTGCTGAACGGGGGTCAGGGGGTGGGAGTGGGGAGCTAATTTTTGTGTGTGCCAATGGAGGGAAATAGGAGGGTGTTTGGAGGTTTTGTAGATGTTAAATATGTTCACTCAGAATTCACGACATCAAGGGGTTAGAATACCAAAGGGTAAGGGTGTTGGGAGTATACAGTGCATGGAGGTTCCCCCAGAGCTCTTTAAGTATTTGTATATCTTGTTCTACCAGTAGCTCTCCTTTATACAAATAATAAACTGACTGAGAAAGAAATTAAGTGAACAACAATCTTCACAATAACACAAATAATATATAATAGCTTGATGTAACTAACCAAGCAAGTGAAAGACCTGTATGACAAGAACTTCAAGTCTCTGAAGAAAGAAATTGAGGAAGATCAGAAGATGGAAAGATCTCCCTTGCTCTTGGATCTGTAGGATTAACACAGTAAAACATGGTCATCTTACCAAAAGCAATCTACAGATTCAATGCAATTCTCCTCAAAATTTCACCACAATTTATTACCAACCTTGAAAGACCAATTCTCAACTTCATATGAAAAAAAAAAAAACTTAGGACAGATAAAACAATCTTGTATAATAAAAGAACTCCTGGAGGTATTGCCATCCCTGATTACAAGCTGTATTATAGAGCAATAATAATAAAAGCTGCATGATATCTGTATAGAAACAGACAACTTGATCCAAGGAATAGAGACAATGACCAGAAATAAAGCCACACACATATGGACACTTGATTTTTGACAAAGAAGCCAAAATCATACAATGGAAAAAAGAAAGCCTTTAACAAACAATGCTAGTCTAACTGGATGTCTCCATACAGAAAAATATAAATAGATCCATATTGATCACCATACACAAAACTCAAATCTAAGTGGAGCAAAGCTCTCAACATAATACTGGAAATAGTAAAGATAATAGAAGAGAAAGTAGAGAACTGAGTTGAACAAATTGGCAGAGAGACAAATTTCTCAACAGAACACCGATAGCTAAGATGAACACTAAGATCAATAATTGATGAATGGGACCTCATGAAACTGAAAAGCTTCTGTAAGACTAGGACACCATCAGTAGGACAAAATGGCAGCCTACAGAATGGGAAAAAAATATTCACCAATCCTGTATCTGACAGAGGACTAATATCCAAAATATACAAAGAACTCAAGAAACCTGACAATCAAACAATCATTCAAATAACACAGTTTTAAAAATGGGGTACAAAGCTAAACAGAATTCTTAACAGAGGAGTTTCTAATGGCAGCGAAGCACTTAAAGAAATATTCAGCATCTTTAATAACCATGGAAACGCAAGCAAAACAACTCAGATTCTAACGTACATCTCTCAGAATCACATTAAGATAAAAAAACTCAAGTGACAGAACATACTAGTGAGAATGAGAAGCAAGGGAACACTCCTTCATTGCAGATGGGAGTGCAAATGTGTACAACCACTTTAGAAATCTGGCATTTTCAAGCTCCCCAGGGTCTAAATCACCAGCCTGGGAGCACATAGGGAGGGACCCATGACTCTATCTGTATATGTAGGGGAGGATGGCCTTGTCGGGCATAGGTGGGAGAGATCCTTGGTCCTATGAAGGCTGAACACTGAGTGGGGGGGAATTTGAGGATGGGGAGGTCAGAGTGGGGGGGAAGGTGGGGGCACATCCTCATAGAAGCAGGAGGGGGTGGGATAGGAGGTTCCTGGGTGGTGGGGGGAATGGGGTAAGGGGATAAAATCTGAAATGTAAATATAATATCCAATAAAAAATAAATAAATAAAAAAGAAATCTGGCATTTTCTCAGAAAATTGGGAATAGATCTCCACCAAGACCCAGCTATACCACTTTTCAGCATATACTAAAAAGCATATACCTACCATGACATTAGGATAGTTGTGTTCTGTTGTACACAATTGTGTTCATAGTAGATTTATTTGTAATAACCAGAAACTGGAAACAACCTAGTTTTCCCTCACCTGAAGACTGGATAAAGAAAATGTGGTACATGTACATAATAGAATAATATTCAGCCGTAAAAAATCAAAGACATCATAAAATTTTCAGGTAAATGGATGGAACTAGAAAATATCATGCCGAGTGAGGTAATTCAGATCCAGAAAGACACTCATGGCATGAACTCATTTATAAGTGGACATTAGCCACAAAATATAGGATACCAATGCTACAATCCACAACCCAAAGAAACTAAGTAACAAGAAGGGCCCAAGGAATGATGCTCGAATCTCACTCAGAAGGTGAAATAAAATAGATATTGGAGGTGGATGGATAGAGGAAACTGGGTGGGCAAGAGAATGGGGAGAAAAATCAGGAAGAGGAACAGGTAGGTACAGCCAGAGCAGGGGTGGGGAGAGAAAGGGCTAGGAGAGAGAAGGGAAATTGGTCACGGGAAGTGGCAACTCTGGGAACACCCAGAGAATTTGAAATTGGGATACTTCTGAAAAGATATGAGGTTGACCCTAGCTGATTCTCCTAGAAGTGGGGAATATGGAACCTGAAGTTGCCACCCTTGCTGAAGCCAGGAAGGACTCCCAGTGGAGGGATAAGGACCAATTCACTCACAGAATCTTCAAATCAAAATTTGTCCTGCTTACAAGAATGGACAGAGAATGACAAAAATGGAACAGAGACTCGGAGAATGGACAACCAATGACTGGCCCAACTTGAGACCCATTTCATGGCCAAGAAGCAATCCCTGACAATCTTAGTGATACTTTGTCGTGCTTGTAGTTAGGAGACTAGCACAACTGCCCTCTGAGAGGCTCCACCTAGCAGCTGACTGAAACAGATACAGGGACTCATAGCTAAGCATTAGGCAGAATTCAAGGAGTCTGGTGGAAGAGTAGAGGGAAGAACTGAGGGGTCAGGAACACAAGAAGACCTACAAAGTCAATTAACCTGGGCCCCTGGGGGCTCACAGTGACTTAACAGCCAATCAAGAGCAACTAAATCCCCTATATATTTGTAGCAGATGTATGGCTTGGTCTTCATGTGGGTCCCTTAACAATTGGAGCTTGGGTTGTCTCTGACTTTGTTGCCTGCCTTTGGATTTCCTTCCCCAGCTGGGCTGTCCTGTTTGACCTCAGTGGGAGAGGATGTGTTTAGTCCTGCTTGCACTTGATTTGCCAAGTTGGGATTGGTACCCGTGGGGTAGGGGTGAGAGTTCCCCTTCGAGAAGGGGAGAGAGTAATGGGTGAGTGGTTTGTGAAGGTGAGACTGGGAGGATAAAAGTGGTGTCTGGATTGTGATAGGGGTATAAAGGGAATAAATATGCCATCAAAAAAGGAGAGATTAATATATCCATAAACAGTAAATGATTTCAATGCCCTGCTTTCTCAAATAGAAAAGTCATGTGGAAAAAAATCAAAACCAAAAAAAAGAGAAACATCAGAATTGATTGACACTATTCATAAAATGTACTTAACGGATATCTATAGAACATTTTGTCCAAACACCAAGAAATGCAAATTCTAGCCAACATCACACAGATGCTTCTCTAAAATAAATACATTCTAGGAATAAATTTTTTTTTTACAAATTTTAAAAGATTGAAATAACTGTGTATGAAATAACTGACCATAATGCAACAAACTTAAAATCGACAGCAAACAAATCTCTAATAAATACATAATTTCATGTAGATTAAGCAACTCATTACTGAAAAATAAGTGGGTCAAAGAAGAAAAAAAAATTCCTATAACTAAATGAAAGTGAAAGCACAACAAAACCTCTGTGATACATTGAAAAAGTCCTATGGGGGAAACTTACTCATTTTTTTTTCATTTACTGAAAATAAATCATTTTATCCAATATGTTTTGCTTACAGTTTCCCCTCCCGAAATGCCTTCTAGTTTCTTCCTCCTCCCTTTTTTTCTGGATCCACACCCTTTTTGTTCTCTTTTTAGCAAATAAACAGTGTTCCAAGAAATAAAGATAAAACAAAACAAACAAATAAGAATAAAGTTAAACAAACATGCAGAAGAAAAAGAGCCAAAGACTAAGTACAGGAAACATATAAATATAAAGACACACATGTTTGCACACATAGGAATCTCTTAAAGACATAAAACCAAGAGACATAATATATACACAAAGAACCTATAAGGTTAAAATAACAGTATGAGGCAAAGAACCTCCAAAAATGCAGCTGGATTCTTTTTGTGTTGACCATCTATTTCTAGGTATGAGTCCTACCCATAAAAGTGGTTTGACTCTAAGTGCCTACATTTAAAAAAGTAGAAATAGAGTAAATAAATCATTTAATGATGAAACTCAAACATTTGAAAAAATGAGAAAATAAAATCAAATCCAAACACAGTTGATGTCAAAAAAACAATAAAAATCAGGTCACAAATTAATGACATATAGACAATGAACATTATAAAAAGAATGAAGGGCTTTAAGAGTTTCTTCTTTGAGAAGATAAATAAGATTGAGGGATCCTTGGGCAAAATAACAAAAAGGAAAAAAAGAAAGGACCCAAATTAACAGAATCAGAAATGAACAGAAGAGCATTACAACAGTCACTAAAGAAATTTAGAGAATTATAAGGAAATGCTTGAAAAAATCTGTACTCCATTAATTTGGACAAATCTAAATGAAATGGGTGAATTTTGGGATTGAACAAAAATACCAAGAAAATGTCAATAACTTAAGTAGAACAATAAAATCATATTGAAATAATAATTAAAACCTTTCCATCAAAATTCACAGCAGAATTCTACCAGACTTCTAATGAAGATCTACAGCCAATTCTTCTTAAACCATTCAAATATAAGAAACAATAGAAACACAAGGAGCATTCCCAAACTTCTTCCAGGAAGCCAGCATCACTCTAATACCCAAAGAAGTAAAAGACATAATAACAACAATCAACAATAAAATAAAAGGCCAATACCTTTGTTGAACATAGACTCAAAAAAATTCAGTAATATACTTGAAAACAGAGTACAAGCATACATTAAAAAAATTATCCACCATGGTGAAGTTGACTTTTATCCTATAAATGCAAAAATGTTCAACATATTTAACTCAAAAATGAAATAACATAAATGAGCTTAAATATAAAAATTACCTGATTATCTTCATAGATGCATACAATGTCTGTGATAAAATGCTTTCATGATAAAATCCCAAGAGAATGGGGTACTAGAGGGAAGATACATGGAAATAATAAAACCTACCTATGAGAACCCTGCAGCTAACATCATCCTAAATTGAGGAAAACTTGAAATAATCCCACTAAAGTCAGGAATGAGATAGGGATATCTGCTATACACACTTCCTTTCAATACTGTGCTCAAAGTACTAGCTTAAGAAATAAGGTAAAAAAAAAAAGGAAATTAAAGGGATACAAATAGGAAAAGAGGAAGGTAGACTGTCTCCATTTGCAGATGACATGAATGTGTGCATTAGAAGGTCGAAAAATTTTACAAGAACTTCTAGATACAGAAAATTCAGCAAGGTGGCATGATACAGACTGAATTCTACAAATCAACAGCTTTTCTATACACTATTAATAAACATCCAGAGAAAGAGATAATGGACAGATCCTCATACACAACAGCCTTAAATAAAATAAAATAAAATAAAATAAAATAAAATAAAATAAAATAAA
>JANHMN010000002.1:128756466-128781382 GCA_030674055.1 Rhabdomys pumilio | reverse complement strand
AAATAAAATAAAATAAAATAAAATAAAATAAAATAAAATAAAATAAAATATATAAAAATAAAGCTTACCAAAAAGTAAAGAGTCTTTACCATAAAAATATTAAACAGCTGAAGAAAGACATAGAGAAATACACTAGAAAATGGAAAGACATCACATGCTCATGAATTGGTAATTTCAGAAGTTACTTATAGATTCAGTGTAATTCCAATCAAAACCCTCATTTCACTCTTTAGAAAAAAATTACACTAAAATTCATGTGAACCCACCAAAACTCAAAAGACAAAGAAATCCAAAGAACCAAAGATCCATTAGAAAACTGAGCCTGGAATGTGAACAGAGAGTTCTTAAAAAGAAGAAAAATGGCTACCTAATATCTCAAAAAGTGTCCACCATCCTTTGCAATTGTAAAAATGCATGTCAAAACAAGTGTGAGATTGCATCTTATTCCAGATAGAATGGCAAAGAGTAACAAAAGAGCTGACAACTAATGCTTAGGCGTGAATGGAAAAAAGAACCCACATTCACTGCTGGTGCCTCCCCAATGGAAATCAATGTGGAAAACAAATCCTCCAGAAAGCTAAAAGCAAATGTACTATATGTCCCAGCTTTACTACTCTTTGGGTATGCCCAAAAGACTGGTATCCTATTCCACAGGTTCTTGCTCAGCCATGTACATTGTTGGTATTCCTTCCACGCTGTGCCTAACAGTTACCTAGCAACAGCTAGGTACTTCTGACTTGCTATGAAAGGGACTGTGGCCTCTCAGACTCTCTGACTCTCTGACTCTCTGACCCTCTTCACTCTCCCTGACCCCTCCCTCTCCTCCTTCCCCCTCTCCTTCTCTCCATGTGTTCCTGGAAGACCTCCTCTCTCTCTCTCTCTCTCTCTCTCTCTCTCTCTCTCTCTCTCTCTCTCGATTCTCTGTTCCCTCCCTTTTTCTGCCTCTATTCCCTTCTGAACCCCCCTTCCAAAGTCACCAAATAAACTCTATTCTATACTAGACCCATCAAATATCTGGTACCTCTCTTGGGGGTGGGATGCCTCAGCATGAGCTCACTTACTTAAGAACCCCCTTCCACTGCACCATACTGTGCCCTACAGTACATATTTGCCTTTATAAAACACATCATTCATTGATATCCTATTCACAGTACCTAAGAAATGGAAACATCCTAATGTCCTCCAGCAATGAATGGTTAATAAAAATATAGTACATATACATCGTGGAATTTTATTCAGATATAAAGAAAAATGAAATTATAAATTTTGAAATTAAGTAGTTGAAACTGGAAAAGATCACATTGAATGAGGTGGCCCTGGCCCAGAAAGACCAATGAAGCATGTTCTCACTCATCTGAGGCTCCTAGTTCTAAAACTTCAGATGTAAGTACATATTCTGGAGTTATACTTTGTACATATAATCTGTAAAAACAAGCAAAGTAAAGAGGCCGTTGAGTGGGCAAATTGGTGGGGGAACCATAGAATTTAGAGAGATAAGTGTCCTTCATTTTTGCCTTATTTTGGATGCAAAGAAGAATTTGGAAATATCTGGTCCATAAGCAAAATACTTCAGTGAGGAAATTCCTGCAAATTGATCCAACCACCAGTGCTTACTGAAGTTGCGGAAAGTAGAGTGGATAGTTCAATTCATAAATTCACTTTTAATTTTAAACCAGAAAGTTAAATATAAGACATTCATAGGTTCAGCCTCTTTAAGAACTGTTCCACTTTGTCATTTCGCTAACATTATTAGACATTGTAACTATATTTATGTATGAAGGTATAATACGGTAAAGGACGTGGAAAACAAGGAACGCTCAGTGTTTTGTGATTTTTTTTTTTTTTAGTATAGAATAGAGTTTATTCAGAGCATGGGGATAGGAGCCAGGAGGGTAGTGGAGGCAGAGAGTGAGAGAGAGAGTCAGAGGGGGGGAGAGGGGGAAAGGGAGGGAGGGAGGGAGGGGAGGGTAGGGGAGGGGAGCAGGCCAGCCACTTGGAGAAAGGGGGAAAGGAAGAGGGAAGTGGGGAGGAGAGAGAGGACAGAGAGAAGCTAGAGGCAAGAGATAAAGAGAGCATGATTTCTTAAATACAGATGGATTTTAAATACAAACAGATATGGCTTTAAAACCTGTGCCTGAAGACCCTAGATTGTGAGAATGAGTTTGTTCCAGGGGATTCTCCAGAAATGTATTAGCATTTGTTAAAGGAGCAGAACTGAGAGAATATGTGTGTGTGAGTGCGCGTGCACACACACACACACACACACACACACACACACACACACACACACGCATACATTTATTAGAGTAACTTACAAGCTGTGGTGTGATTGTCAGTATAACTGTCTCCCTACAGAAAGGCCAAGAATTTGGTAGTTGTTCAACACACAAGACTAGATGTCTTAACTAGTCTTTGGTCTACGTTGGAAGAAGTAGGTTCATATACCAGTGAAGGGAAGCTTCAGCAGCAGGATAGATGAACCGGTCATTCAGAATGAGGGCAAGCAGGCAAAAGAAAGTGCTTCCTTCTTCCTTGTCCTATTATGTGGGCTGCCACCAGAAGGCCAGATTTAGGGTGGATTATTTGGCCTTTAATAATTCAGATTTAGAATTCCTTCCTACCTCAAAATATCCAATCAAGAAAATCCTTTACTGGTGTGCCCAGTTGCTTAGGCAGTAGTCAATTTCAGATATAGTAAGTTGACAATTAATAATGACCATGACAGTAGTCTGGGACATTTTTGGCAATGTCTAACTTGTTTCTTCCAACAGCCCTCTTATAGGGGTTGTTGTAGACAATCAAATTCATATTGTAGACAATCAAATTCATATTGATTGTCAACTTGACAGGATATAGAACTACTTAGGAGACAAACTTTGGGTATGTCTATAAGAGATTTTCTACAGAATTTAAGTAGTAAAATCTGAGTGTTGAATTAAGTCCATGAGAAAACACACAGACACTCTGAAAGTCCAAAAGGAAGCCTTTATTGTTGCTGGTGGCTACACAGAGAAGTTACCCAAATCATGCAGCCCAGAGCTTTACTGTTCTTTGCCATTTAAGCACAAAACCCACCTCCTAGTTGACACATTCATTTGGCAAGAACAGATAACAAGAAGCAAATCTACAGAAGACAAAAGAAAGTACCATTTGTACATTTAGAAACTTTTCTGAATCTGGAAACTATGGACTAAGTCTTTGATGGATTAGGTCTTTGTTTCCATTTTGGCAGGTGTTAGGGGCTACATGTTGTGTTTTATAGTCAGAATGATGTCTCCAACATAGTGCCAGTTGTACTAAGGACTGGGGTCTTTTACATGTTAATGTAGGTGTCATGTCACCATCCCATAGGCTGGAGTCAGGATTGTATCAATAGAAAGTGAGCAGTGTATTGGCATCCATCTCTCTGCTTTCGGAGTGTCTGCACCTTAAGCTCTTTGTCTCATAGCTTTTTTGCCATGATGTGCTGTACCATCAAAATATAAGCTAAAAATAAACCCTTTACTCCTTAATTTGCTCTTATCAAGTATTTTGTTCTACAGTGACAAAAGTGACTAGTGCAAATCCCGTGTGATTGATACTTGAACGCTGATTTTACAACAAAGAACATTGAGGCTCGTAAGTAAGTGATGGGCCTCAGATCATATGGTTGGTCACATGGTTGGGAGGCAAACATGTCCTTTTTACTCCTTACTCTACATTGGAAAACATTCTAAATCTACCCAGTTTTCTAATCCTGTTGTCATTATTCATCTGACAGGATAATATCTCCTTTTCTTCTACTGAGGTAAACCCTGATTCTAGATTATAGAGATGAAAGGTGCTGCTTGCTGAGAATTAATGAAAAGAAATGATGTTTATAACATCAAAGTATCCTATCCCTCCACCACTTAATTACCAAATTTACCTTGGTTGCTTAACTACAGTTCCAGATTAGCACTTGTTTAGTGACAAAATATCTGCATTTTAACTCAAATAACACTTATATTTATTCAACATATTCACAACAAAATATCATAAGTAACTGGTTAAAACTGCTTAGAGCTTCAAATCACTTTCACTCTATCTACTGTGGCTAAAATGCCCGATTTCCAACACACATTAAGTTGGAAAAACAATATCTACATTTACATCTACTCATAGAAATAAAGATTTATGTAATTTTCTATAAATGAAGTTTACCCATGGCATCTATTAAATTCTCTTTGCATCATTTGTCAGGTTGTATTAAGGGCTACAGATTGAAGGCAGAAGTTTTCTGTAGAAAACCTTAGACAATTCTACTTGCAAGGCCTTAGCCTCAAACTGTATTCTATTCTTCCATTAAGAAACAAGATTCTTGGATATAATTATCCGTGATACAAATGCAGCTCGAACAACTTTTGTGTGGTACCATTCACCTCCACCAGTACAAAGCTTTGACATACATAATGCAATTATCTCAAAATCTTTCTATAAAAGGTGCAAAACCTTTGCATTACTTGGCAGCCTGATAAACAGTCTGCAACTAGCTAACAAAGAGAATTTGGAGAGCAGAGAGGAGAGGCTAAAGCTGCCATGGTTTAGAACTATGTTTTCAGCATCTTTTAAGAGTTAGCTTATCAGACTCCCTTTCACTAAGAGAACCTCCCGAGTGAACCAAAAGATTAAGTTCAATTTTTCCCATTGAGAAGCTCATTAGAGGGCTTATAAATATGCCTTTCTTGAGAGACTCAGTTTAAATTTAACTGTTAACAATGGCACTTACTTCATCAGTCTTGGCCACCTTTTGAACCCAATCAGCTCAAACTTGCTCAGTTCAAAAGTACAAAATGCTGATGATTAGAAAGGATCTTTCTTTGCATTTTCCAGGCATGGTTAACACTCTCCCTTTTTATATTATATGCTATTGTTTTGTGACTTGAGACTTTTTAAAATTTTTGTCATTTATGCATTGTCCACTAGTGCAGTGGGCCAGATTTTAACTGAGTTTCGGGTATTTGGTGGTGGGAATCAGTGTAAGTGAAGAAGTGTATGGTCATGTGTAGAATGTGAACAGAAGCAAAATAACAGATTCGCCCATCAGAAAGAAACGAAGCATGCAGCAGGCCAGGAATTCCTTGTTTCCTTACAATGGTCACAAAAACTAGAAACAATACTTGCTCATGTGTCTGCAAGGGTCCCACAATACTTCGTTCTGTACATCTGGTCAGCTCTCATCTTTACAGTTTGTTTTATTGGCATGCTTTGTGTTTAACATTAGCTTTGTACTCATACTAGGAAGTGCAGAGGGCAGCTGAAAACAGATAAAGGAACTACTGTCTTGAACCCTCTATTTTAAATGCCACATAAAGAGCTTTTCTGTTTTTACTGTCAAAATACCTTTTATATCTGGCCAGCTCGTAAAGTGACTGTTTCTGCCTCCACTCTCCAATAGCAGGGCAAGCCAGCATCTCTGCTCTTTGGTCCATGGTACTGAATGTATTAATACCTAAATGGTTGCTTTTTCATTTATATCCCTACCTATACATCACCTGATTGAGTTTCAAAACTAGAGATTAGATTATACCATCATACTAATGTATCCAATTGCTGTACAATGAAGTTGCATTATATTAAAATCTCATTCTCATGAGTACACATCGATACTATGCTTCTCACCTTATATGCTGGCTCTCTAACTGCACTCTGATAAACTGTGTGTCATACACACTGGCCTTTCTTCCTGAAATACAACTGTATTACCCATTATAGTTTCCTCTGCTTTTATTTTTCTTTAATCCCTGGGAGCCTTCTCATCATTAGTCTCTGCTTCTCTAAGAGTCTCTATTAGTTACTCAGTGTATGTCCTTGTTGGTTCCTATCTCTCTGGCTTTTTCTTATTCTACTGTTCAGTTCTCTGTCTTTATAATGCTTATTCTTATCTGGATTAGTATCAGTTGACTTCATTGTTCAGTTACTATGTGGATGCCGAATGAATGCATGTAGAATGAATATCTAAAGAATATTGTACATTAAGAAAAAAGATGAATGTGACCTCCCACTAAGATGAAGAGCTTTCTATGTGCTAGCTGTGAGAAGAAGATTTATCTCAAGCAAATACAGTGTTAAAAAATGTGAAGGTACTCAAATAATTTGTTCATTTGCCAGTTTGATAGTAAAACTTTACTCTAGCTTCTTTGTTACTCAGGGAAATTATTCCCAGAGGCTGAATGTATATAACATTTAGATTATTTTACTATGTTACTCAACACCCTTGAGTAAACTTAAGATAAAGGAAAGCCACTCAGAAAACCCATTTTTTTGTAGTGATATGCCACCTGATTATTAATTATCATCCCTGCTTGTGTCAGGGAACCAGAAGTATGCCATGACATAATCTTGAACATCTTCCCTAGGACTTGCTGCTTAAGTTTTAACTCAGTTTGTCTTGTAGAGCTTAATATCATATATAAAACAATTGGTTTCTCCAGATTTGAAAAATTTGAAAGGAAATCAGATGTCAGAAACAGAAGAGAGGAAAGGTGTAGGAAGGGCTGCCCTTGTCAGAGAATGCTTGGACTTTTCCCTCTATTTAAAAACTTTGTTTTTACTCTGTGCACCAAGCAGATGTTCAAAAACCCATTTTTTCTCACCATAGAGGATGATAAAAACAAAGTCCTGGGATTTTAATTATTTTAGACTTGTTAGTAAAGAGTATCATAGATATTTGTAAAAGTATAAAGAATTATACTTACAGAGTTTAATCCCCACTGCTTGAAAGTCAGGAGATAGTTTATCTGTTTTTCTAATTGTAAAACCCAATCTCAAAGATGTAGGAAGATTTACATAAACATGGAAGGGTCAAGGTGAAATGTGTAAATACATTCTAGTGTCTCTGTCTATTGGAATCTTATGTTCATCTTATTCTTTTTCTTTCTTGCCAGTAAATGGTCTGGATTAGAGAGTTCTGCTGAAAGAAGCAGTGTGAGCTTGATTATTATGCTTAGTGTTAACATGGTACCAGCAATCTTATTATTACTATAGGACCTGAGATTCAGGTTATCATTATAGAGAAAAATAATAGATTTTGCACTAATGTAACAGAAAAATAGTCTTAGCAGAAGTATAGACTAGTTCTTAAATGGTCTTTAGTTCAAAACAGAATCAATTTCTTAAGAATTCCCATGAGATAGAGGCACTTGACAATCCATTAAAGAACTCATCATTTTTGCCTTCCCTTCAAAATTCTGTTAGGTCACGTCACAGTGCTTGCTATTAATTTGGCCCAAGGTGGAAAGTTATCCCACAGGCAGATATTTGGGGAACATGATCTTTAAGTAGACTTGGGAAGCAATCCAACAGGAATGATGCTATATGTTGACAAGACAATAGCTCTTCAATTCCCTAATGCTGTGGACCTTCTGTGTGATTCCTCATGTGGTGACTCCCAACCATAAAACTATTTTCTTGCTACTTCAAACTGTAATTTTGCTACTGTTGTTATGAATTATAATATAAATATCTGTATTTTCTGATGGTTTTAGGGGAGCTCTGCGAATGAATCATTTGACCCTCAAAGGCATCACTATACAATGGTTGAGATCCACTGTTCCAGAGTATTGAATAAGGACTAAGAAGCCCTTTTTACAAGGAATCTGGTTTCAGGTTCCATTTAAAAAAAATGATTCAGTAAACTTTCTCAGAAGAAAATGTGCCAGTGAAAATTTGGAGAAAATCCAAGTAAAAATTTGTTAGTTTCTTAAAAGCTTCCAAGGAATAGAGACAATTTTCAACTATCCATTTACTGTGGTTCATTCTAGAAACTATTTAATTTAAAAAGGGAGCCTCAGAAATCTCATAGCCATGATTTTAAAAGAAAGCTAATTTTATTTAATGATGCCTGTAATTCACAACATCTTCAATCTTAGAATTGTTAACTCATTGGCATTATATATATGACCTCATTGCACATCTGCTCAGATTACCTTGCCCCATACAACTAACTCCTTTGTATATGTGGCAGTTTATACATGTGGCTTCTCATTATCAAGGCATTTCCTGCTCCACGGCTTCTCTTTACTGGTTTCTTTCTCTACTATTTATTTATTAATTTGGCTTCTGACAGTTCTATTATCTGATAATTTCTAGTGACTTATCTATTTACTTTTATTTATTCATTTTACATTTTGATTGCTGTCTCACATCCCAGTCCCTCCTCCCACAGTCATTTCCTTTCCTCCCTCTTTCCTCCCTCCTTCCTCCCCCTTTCCTCTGAGAGAATGAAGGTTCCTGGTTACCACCCCCTCCCTTGTACATCAAGTCTCTGTAGGGCACATCTCCCACTGAGGCCAGACAAGGCAGCTGAGTTAGGAACCGGATTCTACAGACAAGCATCAACTTTAGGGATAGTCCTTGCTCTTGTTGGTTGGGATCCACATGAAGACTAAGCTGTATAGCTGTACATATATGTGGGAGGCCTAGGTCCAGCTAGTATATGCTCTTTGCTTGGTGGTGCAGTCTATGAGAGCCCCTAATGGTCCAGGTTAATTGACTCAATTGGTCTTCCTATGGAGTTCCTATCCTGTTCAGGGCCTTCAATTCTTCTCCCAACTCTTCCATAAGAGTCCCCAAGCTCCATCCAATGTTTGTTGTGGGTCTCTGCATCTGTCTGAGTCAGCTGCTGGATGAAACCTCTCAGAGAACTGCCACACTGTGCTCCTGTCTGCAACCATAACAGAATATCATTAGGAGTCTCAGAGATTGGTGCTTGTCCATGAGATGTGACTCTATTTGGGTTGGTTATTGCTTGTCCATTTCCTCAGTATTTGCGGCATCTCCAGTCCCAGCATTTTTTGTAGCCAGGATAAATTTGAGGTGGAAAGTTTTGTGGGTAGGTTACTGCTCTTATCCCTCTACTGGGGTTCCTGTCTGGTTACATGAGGTGGCCTCCTCAGGTTCCATATCCCAACTGCTGTGACTCTCAGCTAATGTAATCCCCATTGATTCTTAGGCAACTCCCTTATCTCAGGGAGATGTACCTGCCTTCCAAGCTATGTGCAGAATCCATTCATTTTCATGGCCATGAGGCCATCTCTCTTGTCTTTCCCCATACCTGATCTTGAATTCACCCCCTATTCCCTTCCCCATACTTCTCCCATCCAGTACTCTCCCTCCATTTGTCTCCTACAACTATTTTATTCTCCATTCTAAGTTAGATTCAAGCAAACTCCTTGGAGCCTTCCTTCTTGTTTAGCTTCTTTGAGTCTGTGGTATGTAGCGTGAGTATCTTTTATTTTATAGCTAATATCCACTTATAAGTGAGTATATGCCATGCATGTCTTTTTTGGGTCTGGGTTACCTCACTCAGGATGATATTCTCAAGTTCCATCAATTTGCTTGCAAAATTCATGATCTTTTAAAAAGCATTACAGTGTATAAATGTACCACATTTTCTTTATCCATTCTTCAGTTGAAGAGCGTCTAGGGTATTTCCAGTTTCTAGCTATTATGAATAAAGCTTCTATGAACATAGTTGAGCAAGTGTCCCTGTGGTTTATTGAATATATGCGCAGGAGTGGAATAGCTGGGTCTTGAGGTAGAAATTTTCAGCTTTCTGAGAAACTGCCAAATTGATTTCCAAAGTAGTTGTACAAGTTTGCACCCCTACCAGCAATGTAGATATGTTTCTCATGTTCCATATCCTTGTTAACATGTACTATTACCTGAGTTTTGATTTTAGCCTTTCTGGTGGGTATAAGATGGACTCTCAGAGTCATTTGGATTTGTATTTCCATGAGGCCTAAATATTTTAACATTTCTTTAAGTGTTTTTTGGTCATTTGAACTTCCTCTGTTGAGAATCCTCTGTTTAGCTCTGTACCCAATTTTTTAATTAGGTTATTTAGATTTTTAGTGTCTAACTTCTTGAGTTCTTTATAAATTTTGGGTACTAGCTCTCTGTCATATGTAAGGTTGGTGAAGATCCTTTCACAATCTGTATGCAGCTCTTTTGTTTTTATGACAGTGTCCTTTGCCTTACAGAAACTTACAGTGTGTCACATAAACTTGGGTATGTTGTGTTTTCCTTTTCACTGAATTCTAGAAAGTCTGTAATTTCTTCCTTTATTTCATCCCTGACCTAGCTATAATTGAGTAGAGAGTTCTTCAGTGTCCATTAGTATGTAGGCTTTCTGGTATTTGTGTTTTTGTTGCTTTAATCCATGTTTGTTGCTTTAATCCATGTTGGTCTCATAAAATACAAGCTTTATTTCAATTTTCTTGTATCTCTGAGTCATGCTTTGTTACTGGTTACATGATCAACTTTGGAGAAGGATCCATGAGCTGCTGATAAAAAGGAATTTTCTTTTTATGTTGGGTGAAATATTTTATAGATGCCTGTTAGTTCCATTTGATTCATAACACTAATCTTTCTCTATTTAATTTTTGTCTGTCTAACCTGTCAGTTGGTGAGAATGGGGTGTTAAAGTCTCACACTATTAATGTGTGAGGTGGCAGACATATGATGTGTATTCTTGGGCTGAATGTTTCTAGATCAGCAACTCTGATGAAGGTGTGTGGAGAAGTGGTAGCATAATAGAGGTCTTCCAGCCATGGCAGGTGGCTCAGAAAAGCTAGGGATAACCCAGAGGACTTAGTGGACAGAGAAAATGGGCATGGAAAATGTTCTAATATGTATGCTTCAGAATCATCAAGTCTGGTGAAGACTGGTAGAAAGATGGCAGCATAATCCCCATGACTTATTTAAAATTATCCTAGTCCAGTGGTTCTCAACCTATGGTTGGCAACATCTCTGAACATTGAATGTCCCTTTCACAAAGGTCACCTAAGACCATCAAAAAGCAGAGATATTTACATTACCAACCTAAGATATAAGTGCATTGCTTTGATAATGCATAGTTCATGACAGGTAAGGAAGGCATTCTTGTCAGAATGACTTAAGACAGGCTCAGTATTGTTTATGAAAAAAGGGGGGAGAGAGGCAAAGAGCTTTTAGGGCTACTTGGCAAGAATCTGACATGGGTCAAGGACAAGGAAATGGGCTGCTTGGCAGGAATATGATATTGGCCAAGGAGAAGGAAGTAGGCTTCAGTCAGGAATCTGACATTAGGCCAGAACAAAGAAGTAGCCCAGAGCTACCATGTGTATAGGAGAAAACATGTTTGTCTAGTTTAATAAAGTTTGTTATTTTTTTATTTTTCTCTCTATGATTAATGTTTTCTATCAATATGTAACTGTCTGTCTAGTCCCTCAGGTTTTCTACTTTCATTCCCTAGTGTCTGCCATTTTGTTGTCCTACCTCAAATATGTAACGAAATATGATAAAGCCAAAGATGAGTTGGAGATGAACAACTGCATGGTCCCTTCAATGAGTGTTAGGATAACCAAGAGAAATTGACTCATGTGAGGATGGAGGATCCACATAGGCAGTACTGCTATGGCTAATTTTCCACAGGTTGTATGGGATAATGTACCTCTTTGCTATATGAGAAGCTGCATGGTACTTGTGATGGGTGATAGGACATACAAACAAGACTAAGCTGTTCAAGAATGGAGCACCCTTGAAGAATCCCAGGGTGGTCATCTTATTTTATGTCCTATGGTGTGGCAGGCCTCCTTGATGAGTGTGGCCTAAGCTAAAATGCTCTTCCAGGGTTCAAAATCTCAAAAACTTTAGAAAGAATTGAACAGTGAAAAGGAACAAACATAGTAGAGGTAATATAAGACACCCATTGAAGTCCTCTCATAGACAGGAAGGAAAAATCTATGATCCACCATGTCAATGGGGGCCTTAGTATAATCCAACATAATAAATCATGATAATCAAGAAATATTTAGAATCTGACCTGCTGAATAGAGAAAAACAGCATTAAAAGATCCTCTCATATTCTGGCTCATGAGATTTTGGGTCAGTGGGGCAGATGGTATGAGTCTGAGTGCTGCAGAAGCAGACAGACTGAATAGTATAATTACTCAGCCATTCTTAAAACAATGGCTATACAACCTCGAGTAGTATTAGGAAATAAGTCATCAATGGACTGGCTTAGAAGGGGCATTGCAGACACTTGGTGATGACAAGTTGAGGTCCCTGTGAAGAAAATTGGAAAACAACAGAGGAAGCTTATTCATTACTAGAGAAATTTGGCATGAGAAAGGTGATGTTTGATGTTCAGTTCATGGTGCCTGAGAAGACATGTTCACAGGAGGGTTGAGAAAGGCATTTATTTAGCGAGGTTGTTTGACTAGTCTAAGGTCTTTCAGCATCCAGGTGAAACTGACAGAAAGGCAAGGAACAGATTTGTGTAACTCAACTTAATTCTGGGTAATATTCCTGAGTAAACTATTTAGGAGACGTATCCTGAAAACATCTCCTAAATAAACATTCTCAAATGATGTATCATCAGTGTAAACTAGTTTATAACAGTATAACCTCACTATGGTCTTTGGAAATGAATACGGTCTCTTAAATGAATGTATATAAAAGAATATATTTAATGCAGTGATGGATATCTGGCAGGGAGATGGTTTACATGTAAGTGAGCATGAACTGCTTGACATAATGATGCCTTCCAAAGAGAAGATTTCTTAATGTTGCCCCTCCCCTGAATCCATCCACATGTACTATTTGTTGCAGGCCAGCTCTGCTGGCTATAGATTCCCTTTCACTGGATATGGAGTCCAGCTTATAGCATGTGCAGATTTAAACACTGAATATTTCACTCAGCTCTGTCTGTGCTTGCCTGCATTCTGACAGAAGCCTGATGTACTTCCTATCATAGATCTGTCAGAGGCACTTCCTGTCTCTGGCTTCTCCTGTTGTATTTTGTCAAACAAACAAAATGCAATTTTATTATTATATAATTAGGCATTTCGTCTTCTCTGGAATATTTAACCTACATGAAATTCTCTGCATTTTTGCTTTTGTGATTTCGTGTTTTTCTTCTTAAGTTCTTGGTTATTTTTAATCAGGCTAATCCTTCCACTCTATTCTTCTTTCTTTTCTAATATCCTGTGAATATTTTGCCCTTTGAAATTACCTTACATTTTTAGATATTATATTCCTACATGAATCACATGCTATAAATTTGGAAGTCATCACTTCCGTCCTTATGAGGAAGGATAATAAGGGTGTGGGAAAGGGAAAAAGCTCTTCCATCTCACCTGAACCTGGATCACAACTCTTTGACAGTGTCAAGCATTTCAACAAACTGTTCCACATAGAGACTATATGTAGAAAGCATCCCATTTTCTTTCTAATATACTACAAATACTTAATAAAATAGCCAACAAACCATGCTTAAGATAAAAATTTAAGTGTTAATTTGTTCGTTTTAACTTATGTATAACAAAATTCCTCCAAAAGTTTATCTATACTTTTGTCTTAATTGCATTTTTTTCATCAATGTAAGCCTGCCAAGTACCCTAATACATTTTCTGTAATTTTATTTATAAAGAACAAAATCTGCAGGACTGAAGAGATGGCTCAATGACTAAGATCAAGCATTGCTCTTGCAAAGACCTGGAGCTCTGTTACAGCACCACAGCCTAGTGGCATACAACTAGCTGTAATCCTGGCTCTGGGAAATTGGAATATCTGGATTAATCATGTATATTTACTCAGGTACACACACACACATGAATACATACATGTACACATTCACAATTAAAAAAACAAGCAGAAAACTTTTTTAGGAGTAGAAAAAACATATTTTGTATCTCCCTCATCTTTAGATATAAATCATTTCCTTTAATCAACGAAGCTATCAAACCACGTGAACAGCTGCTCTCAAGCACTCACTGCCTCAGTTTCTCCCCTCTGTGTGCACTTGATGCTCCGAGCTGTGTGTCCATGCTTCCAATCAGTAAACTCTTTGACGTCATCCAGTTCACAAACTCTCTCCTGTGGCGTTAAGACGAGACTCTAGGCTACATGTGTGTAGGAATCCCACATGCTGAGGCTGCTCCACCGGTTGCATCACAGGTTTTATGGAGGCAGAAGAGGGCATCTAAGTCTGGCCCTACAAATTTTTCTCTTTGGAATAGTCCACGTTCAGCCATGAGAGATTTGTTGGAAGTACTGTTAGTGTTCTTCATAGTTTGTGGCTCAGGAAACTTCTGTTTCAGGTAGGAATAACTCACCTGTGGGCCTCTGGATGAATGTGTCTGCCCAGATGTGGGAGGAACATTCTGTCGTAAAATTCTGATTATATAATAAGTACAAAAGTCACTGGTTTTTACTTTATTTATTGTCATATGATGGAGGTGACAACTGCCAAGCTTGCTACATGTTGGACCTATAGACAAGGGCCCCAAGGCCTTTTATGTTTATTGTTGATAGCCATCATTCTAGGTAAAGTTGGTAAGAATATGGGCAGACAGTAGGAGGAGGGAGATGGCATTAAGACAAATGATGACAGTGAAAGGCAGCAGATCCACCCTGTGACTGTTTGAAACAATGCTGCATGTTGAACCAAAGGTCTCACAGCAAGCTAAGCTTCAACTCCTGCTCTTGGGTACCCACCACACATTCCAAGAATAGGAAATGGAGGTGATCTTTAGCATTACATTTCCTTCACTAAAAATGTGGAGCCCCAAGTCGTTATTTTGGTCACAGTGAGTCAAGGTCAAGGATCAAATCTCCAACTACTCAAAGCATCATTTCACCAGAGTGCTTAATAGATGTTAAACAAGAAAAAATTCACACACACTGGGTTGATCTACATACTCTACTAGAAACCTAGAAACATTAGCGTGCTTGAACACCCTGTGTTTCCCCAAAGGTCAAAGCCTGCAGTGTTGTCCATGTGTCTTTGAGCACGATGTGTTCTTGCTTCCTGGACTGTACATTTAAAAATTGTAAAGTGATGATCAAGAAGCAGGATCTCTAAGGACCCAGCTTTCTCTGGCATGGAATATGCATAATGATTCCTCAGATAGTCTTGCTGAAGAAACTAAATTGCTGAGGAGAACAATGTTGCAAACACATGTTATTGTGGTGGGCACAGGAGCAATGACTCAAAGTCAGAAATATTTAGTTACTATTTTTTTTCTTTATTGCAGGTGCCATTGTCTTAAAAATAATCTTAAAAAATAAACTCCACTTGAAATATTTAATAACATATGGCTTGAGCAATGACTAATCAGAAAAGAACAATTATTATTATTCATACTGATATCAGGAGAGTCCTAGAAAATGGATAAAGGTAGCCACTTAAGACAAATATCAGAACCAGAGCTTTGTATCAATATCAATGAAAGTAGTTTAATATGTTAACACTCAATGTCTCTATACTTGTACATAATATATATATATATATATATATATATATATATATATATATATATGCCTGTACTAACATGCCTGCCCACTGTCAGGTTGCACATAGGCGCATGTTCAGAGGAAAAAACACACAGGGCAAAGACACACAATACAGTGCTGTAGAAGAAACTGCTCAAAGAGACAGAGATGTTTATTCCATAAAGGGGGAACTTGAGGGAAAGGGGTGGGCAGGGAAGCTGTCTTCAAGTATCTACGGAATTGTCAGGGAAGACAGGCTAGACTTATTCTGTATCTCCAAAAGGTTCAATCAAGAACAGTTAATATATGAAAGCACTAGGGCATGAAAGTTCAGCTCTACACAAGGAAAAGTTTTCAGAACTCAGAACCATTTAAAGGATGCTCCCATGAAGTACTACATTCCCTATTATTAAAGGATGTGCAGATAGGAAGCCAAATGCCTGCATGTCGAGTGTTAAGTGGATGTTCTGTAGGAGATATAGTTACTAAGCAGTTCTGTAGATCCTATCAGTTTCAAGTGTCTTTGGTCCAAGAGGCAGGTGGTCTTGGTGGTAGCTGTGGCATCTCCATGAACAAATTCTGTATAGCACATGAAGTTTATTCCCATCTGTAGCCCTGAGAAAAGTGTGAGGAGAGAATTATGTGATTTAACTAGCAAGAACAGCTTGTGGTAAGTTAGCAAGCAACTTGAGAACTTTTAAAGACTATGAACCCCAAGCAGGGTGAATACAGTCCCTCATCACAGAGAAAGCAGCTTAAACCCGAGGCAAGCTCATTTCTTATGAAGAATTTTTTAAACGTTTACATTTTTCTTAATTTAACACATAAATGTGTTTTAGTTCCATATTAATGTGAGCTGATGTAGGAAAAAAAGAGCAACACCACTTTAAGATGCAGGACACACCAAGAAAAATGAGGAAGTTGGGGAAGAAGAGGGCATCAAGTGGAAGAGTGATGCATTTCATTTCTATGCCCCCTTGACTTGCCTTCCTTCCATTTTGCCTCAAAAAGCACCATCTCCATGAGCATTGAGATTTTCATCTATAAAGGAGGTGCTTGGGAAAAAACCTCTGTGCCTTCACCCAGCCAACGTATGCTCACTAACATGTAACTGTGTGTATGTGACTTCTCAGGTTCCAACTCATCCTTTCATTTTCTAAGTGACCAGATACTCACTGGCAGGTATCACCTTCACAAGATTCACAGTAGAATTCCCCTCAAATGATTTGCTTCAGCTGTATCAGATAACTCTCTAGAGAAAGAGCTGTCAACATTAGGACCTGTGTGTGTGTGTGTGTGTGTGTGTGTGTGTGTGTGTGTGTGTACCCAAATTAGGGAAATAGGATTAGAGGTGAGAAAGGTAACTACTGTGAAATTGCCCAATCTTGCTTTAAGAATGACTGAATCTTGATTCATATTCTCTGAGTCAGTTTTCTCTTCTCCCTCAGAATTTTTGGAAAGAAGTAATAAGAAGCTCTCTAAATTCTGTTCTCAAACCCATTGTAGGAATAACTTTTGTTCTCAGCTACAAAAAAAAAAATCTCAAGACAATATAACCTAGGGACTGCTAACTATCAAACCATGCCATAGAGTAGATTGGCAGAGTAGCTATAAGCCTTGTTCTTTCTGGTGCGTGATAACTATTTCTCTCAAAACCAGTCTATCATAGAATGATATCCTAAGTTATTTTCATTTTGTTGGTTTGTGTAAAACCTTTATTGCTGTAAAGAATGTGATTGTTTTATTGTGCACCTGATTTTTTAATTAGACATACAAACAACTCTATGGATAATTTTTAAATGTCCATTAAACACTGAACTAAAGAATTATTAACAATGAAAACTCAGCATTAGGATGTTGCAATATAAAGGAAGAAATCAGAGGCAATCTCATTTAAAATAAGTTATATGAATACACACATGCAAAGAGAGAGAAAGAAGGAGAGGAAGGGGGAGGGAGAGGGGGAGGGGGAGGGGGAAAAGAAGAGGGAGAGGGAGGGGGGCTATTCATTAGTAAAATGGGAAAGTTGCCAGCCATTGTCATAGGTTTTATCTTTCACCTGATTTTACCACCAAATAAAAATATTTTCACTTATTTTGAAGAATTACCTATGATATGGCTAGGCAGTTTGTGTGTGTGTGTGTGTGTGTGTGTGTGTGTGTGTGTGTGTGTGTACTCGTGCGCACATGAACATGTATTTTATACATCTCATGCTGACATGAAACCCCACCCAGCACACATCAAATCCTCATCCTCCAGCTTTTACCTGTAAAGCTGGGATCGCATCCAGCACTGTATGCCTGTTAGCTAACTAGCCTACTCACTAAGCCATATATCCAGTTCAAGAACAGATTTTTGTTAAAATCATACTCCCTGCTGCAAATTTTGGCCCTCACTAAACAGATAACTTCAGCAACTCATCTCCAGACTTTGAACTTCAGCATTTTCATTTATAAAATTCTAGAAGAAATCAGCTTTTCCCAAAAGACTATTGGGAAGATTAAGGACTTGTGTGGAAAGAGCTTTGATTAATGATTGGTTCACAGTAAGTGCTTTATGTATTCTTATCACTATTTCCATTATTTTGAGAAGTTTACTTGGCTCATGGTTCCAAGTTTTTAAAAATCATGAATGTAAAATGAAAAGGTAACAGCTTTCTGCTCCAAGAGGTCTGCTGCCTTTTATTTTTCCCAGTTTGGTTACGGACTGGAAATTAGGAAGTACACCATTGCTTGTTAGAAAGTGTATACCAGAGTCAGGAGCACCAAGTACTTGTTTGTAATGTACATTTTGAGATTCAGCTCTATCAAAACACCAGAGAATGATGTCTAGAAATACATTGTTTTAAATGAGGTATCCAGAGGATTCTCAGGCAGACAAGCCGGAGACTGAAGATAACAGAACAGAGCAAGCCTGGTGTGATTTTGCTTACTTGAAAGCAATAATCCTGTCTATAAGCATACTTTATACATAGCCACTGATCTCTTAGGATAGGATCTTATTTAACAGCCACAAGCAGTCTCAGAGGGCAACATCTAGTGTGTATTCAACTTTTAGGTCAGATACTGTGGCCAATGCAATTTCTTTGTTAAATTATTTGTCAGGGCATACTAGGGATGGAATCAGGTATGTCTGGCCAGATTCTGATTATGCTAGAGAGTTTTCATTCTGTCTCAGCGTAAGTTCTTCCTCGTTTGACATTTTTTTACCTGAGAAATTTTGCCCAGAATATTTACCACGGTGAGTCAGAGATAAAACTGACCACTCCAAGCAAGACTGAATATCCCAATTGGCAAGTCTGTGTACCAGTTATCTAGGAGTGTAGGTGGATGCCAATGTGTGGGTTTGAAGAGCATGGAATTGGTTACCAACTCAAACTTTATTTGCCAGTGTATAGATTTATCTAAATCCACACCACAATCCTGCTCTGTAAGAAAATCCAACACTTAGACCCAGAATCTCTAAAACATAAGAAAACAGAAATAGCTTTATTAAGCAAACAAACATATAAATGGACAAATACACAAATGAAAAAGGGAAACGGGTTGGGGATATTCAAATGAATTTTATATTACGTTCTAACCTCAGAAAAATCTAGTTATTGCCAACTAATGGCATATTTACATAACAGGCCATGAGACAGATGCTCTGTTTGCCCATGCAGAAATGCAGAAACATTTATACACCTGCAATGACATGATAATATCCATACAATTAGCATCGTGAGCCATGGGACCACATACATTTTGCCACATGATATAGTATTTTCAAACCATCATAGAGAGTACTTGAATCAGATGTGCTAAAGATCCAAACAATTTTAAAAAATGCCAGAGATAATACACTGTTTCCATGGCAAAATATGATTTAGGTTAATATATTTTTATTTAAACAAAAGTTAGGACAATTGTGTAACTACAAAACCAAGGCAGAATGGTGAGTCTCAATATAAGTTGCCAAGGGGCCTTAAAGAAAAGTACAAGTAGGGTCTTTGGGTAAAAAGTTTCATAGTGATCTGTGGCAAATATGCATTGGAGAATGGTCTTGATAAGTGGCACTGACTTGCGTAAAGATAGTAGAATACATACTAGGCTATGCAAGGAGGAAGGCATTCCAGACATAAAAAAGCAAGGCAAGACTGTGAAGCAGGGAAGCACTGTAATGGGGGTAAGGAAAAGAACTAAAATTGGGTGTTAAAAAGTAGAAGAGTCATTATCCTGCCAACTTTCTGCCCACCTCCTTCAGAGCTGCTGACCCTAAACCATACAGACATGCTTATCTGAAAATATACAGCTGAAGGATGTCCATTAGAGGCCTGCCACATGAAGATCATTGGAGTTAGGCCCCCATCTCAATACCTAGTACAACAAGAATAGCCAAGGACCAAAGTCATCCAGATAGCTAGAGGCCCTTGAAATAATACAAGCAACAAAAGCCAGGGCAATATTATACCTTCAGAGCACAGCTACCCTTCTACAGCAAGGCCTGGATACCCTAACCCAATTGAAACACAAGAAAATGACCTTAAATCTAATCTTATAAAGATAATAGATGGCTTAAAAGAGGAAATGAATAAATCTCTTACAGAAATACAGGAAATTATGACTAAAGAGGAGAAAGAAATAAATAAAAGTGTTCAAGACCTGAAAATAAAATAGAATCAATAATTTAAAAAAAAAAACTGAGGAAATTGTGGAGATGGAAAACCTTGGAAAGAGAATAGGAACAACAGATGCAAGCATCACCAACAGAAGACAAAAACAGAAGAGAAAACAACCTCAGGCATAGAACATACAATAAACAAAATTCATACACTAGTCAAAGAAAATGTTAAATCTAAAAACTTCCTGACACAAAACATTTAGGAAATCAGGGATGTCATGAGAAGACTCAGGAGACATCTTAGGAGAAGCTAAAAACAAGTAGGTGGTCTTCCAGAGATAGTTCTGCCTCAGATTAAAAATCTATGAAGGCAAGGCCTGATATGAAAGGGCCAAGAGAAATCAATTATAGGAAAGCATTCTGCTATTAATATACTTTTTCTGTTATTAAATATGTAACAATTGCTAGGTATTGACCAACCCTTTGAACAGATCTCTGCAGACCTATGAAGATGTACTGTCTTGTAGAAATGCTATGTAGACAAATAGATACTGATTCTACAGAAATCCTGACTTGATTCACATAATATTAGAAGGTTTTTAGAGATGGTCTTAGTCACTAAAAAGATGTGATAAAGTTAGAATCAAGAATAAAATGTGCCCACTCCTCAGAATAGTAAGTAAAAGTTTCATATTAAGAAATAAAATGAGCTTTAATAATTACATTAAAAAGAAAAACAGACTTGGGAAAATTTTGTGTTCAAGGAAAAATATTTAAGTCCAAGGATAAAGTCACAGGTGTGTACTATGACAAGGCAAGGCCATGCAAAAACTCTTGCTTTGAACTTTTAATTAGTGTCTTATAATGAAACACAGACTCTAAAAGCCAGAAGGGCCTGGACAGATATACTGCAACCTCTTAAAAAACCACAGGTATCAACATAACTATTATACCCAGCAAAACTCTCAATCACCATAGATGGAGAAAACAAGATATTTCAAGACAAATTCAAATTTAAGTAATATTCGTCCACAAATTAAGTCCTACACAACTTACTAGAATGAAAATGCCAACCCAAGAAGGATGAGTACATCTTAGCAAACATAGGAAATAAGTAATTCCATACAAGCAAACAAGGAATTTACACACACACACACACACACACACACACACACACACACACACACACCAGCAGCAGCAGCATCATAATAACAGGAAATAATCACTGGTCATTAATATCTCTCAACATCAATGAACTCAATTCACCAATAAAAACACACAGACTAACAGAATGGATGCAAAAGCAGGATCCATCATTCTACTGCATACAAGGAACACACTTCAGCCATAAGTATAGACATTGCCTCAGAGTGAAGGACTTGAAAAAAGTTTTCCAAGCAAAGAGACCCAAGAAGCACACTGGAGTAGCTATTTTAATATCTAATAAAATAGGCTTTCAATCAAGACTAATCAAAAGAGACAGGGATGGTCACTTCATACTCATCAAAGGAAGAAAATCTACCAGGATGATATCTCAGTTCTGAACATCTATGCCCAAATGCAAGGACACCCACATTTGTAAAAGAAACATTGCTAAAGTTTAAATCACACATATTAATAGTGGGAAACTTCAACACCCCACTCTCACCAACTGACAGGCCATCCAGACAAAAATTAAAAAGAGAAATAATAAAACTAACAGACATTATGAATCAAATAGACCTAACAGAATAGAATATTTCATCCAAACACAAAAGAATATACCTTCTTTTCAGCACCTCATGGGTCATTCTCCAAAATTGACCACATAGTTGGTCAGAAAGCAAGCCTCAAGAGATACAAGAAAATTTGAATAACACCTGTATCTTATCAGGCCACCATGGTTTAAATCTGCATACTCATGGAGACTGAATAGCTCTCAATGGTGTATTGGTCAGGGAAAAAATAAATAAAGACATTAAAGACTTTCGATGAAAAGGAAGACACAATATACCCAAATTTAGGTACACAATGAAACCATTGCTAAGAGGAAGATTCACAGCACTAAGTCCCTCCACAAAGAAAATCAGAAAGTTGTCATACTACCAATTTAAAATTGCATCTGAATGTTCTAGAATAGAAGAGGAGGAAGAGGAAACAGCAGCAAACATACTGAAGAAAAGAAGAAGGCGGGAAATAATCAAGCTCATGGCTGAAATCAATCAATTAGAAACACAGAAAACAATACAAAGAATCAATGAAACCAAGAGTTGATTATTTGAGAAAATAAACAAGATAGACAAAGCTTAGCCAAACTAAGTAAAAGACAGAGAGACAGTATCAAAATAAATAAATAAAATCAGAAATGAAAAGGAAGACATAACAATAGACAATGAGGAAATTTAAGGACTCATTAGGTCTTACTTCAAAAACCTATATTCCACAAAATTGGAGAGTCTTAATGAAATGGATATTCTAGACAGATACCACTTTCCAAAGTTAAATCAAGATCTGATAAACTATTTAAATAGTCCTATAACTTCTAAGAAAATATAAGAAATCATTAAAACTTTCTCAACCAAATAGGGCCCAGGGCCAGATGGTTTTAGCACAATTCTGCAAGACTTTCAAAGAAGAGTTAATACCAATACTCTTCAAACTATTCCACAAATAAAAACAGAAGAAACACTGCCAAACTCATTCTATGAGGTCACAGTCACCTTGATACCTAAACCACACAAAGGCCCAACAGAGAAAGAACACCAGACCAATTTTGCTTGTGAACCTCGACACAAAAATACTCAATAAAATACTCATAAGCCAAGTTCAGGAACACATCAAAAACATCATCCATCAAAATCAAGTAGCCTTCATCCCAGAGATACAGGGACGGTTCAATATATGAAAATCCATCAACCTAATCCAGTATATAAACAAACTGAAAGAAAAAAACATATTGTCATCTCATTAGATGCTGAAAAAGCCTTTGACAATATCTAACACACCTTCACGTTAAAATTTTAGACGTTCAACAGCCTTCATCAGAGAAATCAAAATGACCCTGAGATTCCATCAGAATGGCTAAGATAAAACCTAAAGAGATAGCACATGCTGGCAAGGATGTGGAGCACAAGGAAAACTTTTCCATTACTGGTGGGAGTGCAAAGTTGTACAGCCACATTTAAAATAAATTTGACAGTTTATCAGAAAGCCATAGAAAGTTCTATCTCAAGACCTAACTATTCCATTTCTGGGCATACGCCTAAATGATGCCCACTGGACCATAAGACACTTGCTCAACTATGTTTATAACAGCTTTATTTATAACAGCCAGAAACTGGAAACAACCTAGATGTCCCTCAGCTGAAGAATGGATAAAGAAATGCAGTATACCTACACAATGAAATACTATTCAGCCATTAAAATATAAAGATATCATGAATTTTTCAGGGGAATGAAGTGTTCGGTATCAGGTGAGTGGAGAGACAGGAGAGGACCAGAGTGCCAGCAGAAACAATGGAATCTGTAGCTGTAGGGGGAGGGCATCTCAAGTACATGACAGAGACCTTGGATGAGAGATACTCTCAGGAATCAATGGGGCTTACCTCAGCTGAGATTTACAACAGTGGCCATATGGAATCTGAAGAGGCAGCTTCCTTTAACCAGACAGGAACCCCATTGGAGCAATAGGGACACCAACTCACCCACAAAACTTTTCACCCAAAATGTATCCTGTCTACAAAAAATATTGGGATAGAGGATGGAGCAGAGACTGAGGGAATAGCCAATCAATAACTAGCCCAACTTGAGACCCATCCCATGGATAAACATCAGTCCCTGACACTACAAATGATACTTTGAAGACTGAAGTCTAGCATAGTTGTCCTGACTGAAACAGATGCAGAGATACATGGTCAAACATTGCATAGAGCTCACAGACTTATGTAAGAGTTGTGGGGAGCACTGAAGACCCTGAGTGGGATAGGAACTCCTTCTCCATGGAAGACCCACAGAGTTAACTAACCTGGACTTTAGGGGGCTCTCAGAGACTGAACCACCAATCAAAGAACATACATGGGCTAGACTTACCCCTCCCCTGCACATATGTAGCAGATGTTCAGCTTGTTCTTCCTGTGAGTCCTCCAACAACTGGATTGGGGGCTATCTCTAACGCTGTTGCCTGCCTGTGGATCCTGTTTTCCTAACTGGGCTGTCTTATCTGGGCTCAGTAGAAAAAGATACCCTTAGTCCTGCAGAGATTTGATGTTCCAGGGTGGGAGGATACCCAGAGCAGGGGCGTGGGCAACCGGGCTCTACACTCTCAGAGAAGAGAAGATGAGCTCTGGGGAGAGACTGTATAAAGGGGGGACACTGAGAGGTGAGCAGCAATCTGGATGTAAAGTGAATAAAGTATATTTAGTTTTAAAAAAGGAAAGGAAAGTAGAGGAGTTGTGCTTTCAGGAGAATGATTAGCATAAAAAAAACCAGAGGAATTCTGGGACTGAATCTCTGTCTCTCTTATCTCTACCTCTCTCCTCTCTCTCTCTCCCACCCTCCCTGCACCCTCTCTCCATAGAATTTGTACAAATAGAGAATCTTACAAGCATAAACATTTGTTGAATATAGACCATGGACTAGAAAATGTGCTATAAGACTTTCAGTCTCATCAGAACTGTTTTTTTGTTGCATGTAAGTTAGAACACTAATCTGGTGTGGTGAGATGAGAGATGAAGGCAGGAGACCAGATAGATGGCTATTACAATGGTCCAGAAAAACAATTCTGGAAGCCTATGTTATGGAAACCTATCTCTCTGTGCAGTTCTTTTCTCCTCACATGTCTCTCAGCAGCTTGTCTTTTTTCTTCTGTCTTCTTTCATCTTGATGTGGGTCCTGAGATTGAATTCAAGAAAGTAGACTTCTGCGGGAAGTGCTTTTACCCACAAAGTCCTGATAAGCCTGTGTTGTTGTTGTGGTGGTGGTTGTCAACATTATCATCATCATCATCATCACCACCACCACCACCACCACCACCACCACCACCACCACCACCACCACCACC